>OU015497.1:124978908-125291408 GCA_907164885.2 Dolomedes plantarius | reverse complement strand
GGTTCCAAACAAAATAGGACCGTTTAGAGAGGTTTTACTTACTAACTTTCTCTCTCTCTTTCTATTTATCTATCTATCTATCTATCTATCTATATATATATATATATATATATATATATATATATATATATATATATATATATATAGTGGAATCTCGATCGATCATTCTCCGAATCATCGTTTTCCTGTATGTGTCGTTTTTTTCATCCAGTCCCGATGATCATATTGCTTTGTTATGTTCCCGTATCTATCGTTTTCCCACATTTATCGTTCAGTTCTGTCGGTTGCTTGAAAAACGATAGATCGAGATATATATATATATATATATATATATATATATATATATATATATATATATATATATATATATATATATATATATATTTATTTATTTATATATATGTACAGAGAGAGAGATATACAATAAAATTTCTCTATGGCGGCCAGTGATGGTTTCTCAAAAAAGTGGCCGTTTAGAGGGGTGACCGAAAGGAGATTTCGTTCATAACATTGGCTCCATGGATTCTTGAACCTGTTGTAAACAAAACAGAACCGTTTAGAGAAGTTTTACTCTGTCTCTCTCTGTGTGTGTATGTATATATATATATATATATATATATATATATATATATATATATATATTTGACGGCCACTTTTTTTAACCATGACTGGCCACCATAGAGAAGTTTCACCATATATATGTGTGTGTGTGTGTTTGTGTTTGTTCCAGCCTCACTCTGGAACGCTTCGAGCAATTTCAACCAAACTATTCAACCAAGCAACAGCCAAGCAATTTCAACCATTATATACTGTTTTATACCATAAAGATTTTACAGTTTTAAACCCTCAAAATTGATCTTTAGAACGCAAGTAATAATGTCATTCGACTATCAAAAAAATTTCGGAGTTTTCACCAAAAAAATTGAAAGTCTACTATCAATTTTAAAAATGTTTCACAAATGGCGCTCAAAAGAATTCTGTATTTAAAATTATCCTCTATGAAATTTGGAAAGGGAAAACTTAGTGTTTGTTCTGCCAAAAAAGGAAATTATAACAAATATATAACAAATATATAAATTGTTATTACAGTCATGTTTTATAATACATACACAGGATACTTATTAGCAGCAAATGACTGATGATTTCCAAATGATTAAATCGAAGTTACAATTAAAGATATCTGCAATATCTCCCCGACGTGCGATATTGCAGATATCTTTAATTTATCGGAATCTTATGAGCAATTCCTTGAAGATTCAAAGTTTTCTGAGATTATTTCTTTTAAACCTAATTTCATTTTCACAGACAAATCCCAATTTTTCTGTATTAAAATCCTTAATTTACTATTGTCTGTAATGAACTCATATTAATAAATAGTTTCAAAGTACTAACTTTCTCTCTGTAGATAAGGATAATTTACAACATTGTTTCAAGACACAAAATCAGAACTTTCTTTCAGTAAAATTTATATTTTGTATATTTTGCTTTGTTTAATTTCTCGTTGATTTTGTGAAAGTCAGTCTTAATTTTACATTTATGCTTATGGCGAGACCCATCGTATCCGTGAGTAAACAGATGGCAAAATCAAGCGTATGACCGTTTAAATTTTCGCCCGCTACAACCAGCAGTTTGCGATTTCTTTCGGGGATTATTTGGAAAGGCAAGGATATCGCATGACCCCCTTTGGAAAGCACACGACCCCCTATAGAGAGACGGTCATTACAATCCCTCAAACTGTCAACCCTAAGGGGGGTGGAATTCTCGAACTGTCAACTGGACTCCTCCCACCACAAGAGTCGGGAAGGACTGGAAATGGGAACGGAGATATTTTCTTTTAGTACATAGCCACCTTGGGAAACTCCGCGTAGCTGACCTTGACTGTCAGCCCTATTGTGTCCTAAAATTGCAAGGCATTCCTATGTTTTCTCAGAATTTTACTGCATTCTAAACTTCTTATCGGTCTGAAAGACCGCGGTGCGAGCAGCTGCGTCGCTCATTTTTCCCCCTTCCCATTCCGCGAATTCCTTGAGAGGGAAGTTTGATTCTTTGAATCGTGGATATTCTCAGTAAGCGTAGTTTGATCAGTAGACTTTAGTCTGTCTTTCTTTCTGCTCTTTTGCTAAAAGACCATTTAACTATTTTTAGTATGTCTCGTAAAAAATTTTTAACGGTTCAGGAAGCATTAGAACTGTTTGATAATTTAGAAGAGGATTCTATTAGTGATGAAGTCAGTTCATCAGAGGAAGAAATCTCCTTAGATATAAACGAGGATGAGGAAACTGATTCTGAAGAATCAGATAATGAAGTAGGAGAAAATGGATGTGTGATATCGTCGTCCGAATTTTTTATTGGTAAAGATAATCTTACCAAATGGGAAAAGAATTCTCCTAGATCAAATGTGCGACGGAGACAACACAACATAGTTTCTCAAACACCAGGAGTTCGTAGCAGTGCAAAAGATGCAAATACAGTTTTAGATGCCTGGAAACTATTTTTCAATGATAACATTTTAGAGAAAATTGTTAATTATACAAATATTTATATAAAATGTCAACAGCCTAATTATTCGAGAGAAAGAGACTGTAAATTAACCTGCCTAACAGAACTAAAAGCAGTATTAGGACTTCTTTATATTGCTGGGGTTATGAAGTCATCCCATCAAAATTTAACAGATTTATGGAGCGATGATGGCACAGGTGTCGATGTTTTCCAATCAACAATGCCTTTACGGAGATTTCGATTTTTATTAAAATGTTTACGGTTTGACGATATGAACAGCAGAAAAGAAAGGCGTGCATTAGATAGGTTAGCCCCCATCAGGGAAATATTTTCCGAAATAAATGACGCTTTAGAAAAGCACTTCACTTTGAGTGAATACGTCACTATTGATGAAATGCTGGAACAATTTCGTGGTCGCTGTTCATTTCGTGTATACATGAAATCGAAACCAGCTAAATATGGCATCAAAATATATGCAATGGTTGATGCTATAAACTTTTATGTTAGCAAATTAGAAATTTATGCTGGTAAGCAACCAAATGGACCCTTTCTTTTGAGCAATTCTCCATATGACGTTGTGAAACGTCTAATTGCGCATATATCAGGCACCGGAAGAAATGTGACAATGGACAATTGGTTCACATCAATTCCTTTAGCAAAATCACTTTTAGAGGATAACAATCTTACAATGATTGGGACATTAAGAAAAAATAAAAAAGAAATCCCCAAAGAATTTCTGCCGTCAAAAAGTCGAAAAGTTCTGTCAAGCATATTTGGATTTTACGGAGACATAACATTAGTGTCTTATGTACCCAAGAAAAATGCTTCCGTATTACTCATTTCTTCAATGCATCACGACACTGCGATAGAAGAATCACAGCAAATGAAGCCAGATATTATAAATGATTATAATGTTACAAAAGGAGGCGTTGATGTAGTTGATGAAATGAAAGGTTCCTATTCTGTCGCAAGGAAAAGTAATAGGTGGCCGCTTACTGTGTTTTTTTCATTGATGAATATCGCGGGAATAAATTCACAAATTATTTTTCAAAAAAATACTGGAAAAAAGGTAGTTCGTCGCTATTTTTTGAAAGAACTGGCTTTAGATTTATTAAGAGAGCATATAAATGAAAGAAAACAGATAGTAACATTGCCAAACCCGTTGAAAAGAAAGATCAGAGAATTTTGTGGTGAATCCCCCAAAAAATTTCTTCGATCTCCAAAAACTGAAAGGTGTAGTTTTTGCACAACAAAGCAAAATCGAAAAACAAAACAATTTTGTGAACAATGTAGTCTGTATATCTGCAAAGAACATACGTTTAATTTGTGTGTAGAATGTGCAAAACAATGCGAATTTCCTAATGTAGATTAGAAGTTATGAAAATAAAAATATTTTTCTTTTTGAATAATACAACTAATGTTTACACTATAGTTACAAGAATGGGGTAAGTATTTTTCTAAAATTTATCTATTTTTAAAATTTTTACTGTAAATTAAAATACACATTTATTTAACAACGCCGCAGGAAAATTCTTTTTTTTTTTTACAAATTCAATGAATGTTTGTTTCCGGGGTATAACAAAATTAACTTTGCTTGTGTTCAGTTTTGCAAAATATTTTTCCGAACTAATGCTTTTCGATCTACAAGTGGCAATTCATTCAAAATAAATTGTTGCTGTATATTTATAATTTCAGAGAAATTTTCATCCTGTTTTTATTGTTTTAAGAAATATTATTACTTAAACATTAACTAAAATAAACATGCTTTCAAACATACAATTGAATATTTATTTTAATTAAATGAATGAATGATGTAAATTGTATCTTTTACTGCGGTTCTGTCCTTCAAAATGATTTATTTCAGAACGATTTCAAATTTATAATTGAAAATTTATACTAATTAGTAATTCACTGTATCTTTATAAATTCAGTCAAATTATTTATTAATTTTTATTATTTAAAATTATTTTGTAAATAAAATATTAAAAATATTTATGTAAATGTCAACTGAATATATATTTAAATTAAATGTAAAGTAATAGCTGTAATATTTATCTTTCCAAATTTCAATCAATAATTTTTTCTCTATGTTCTCCGTTTCCGATCATCTCGTAACACCGACAAATTTCAACTCTGTTTTCGACCAACTGGTAGCGGGCGGCAAATGGACCGAACGCGACTACTGGCGTTCTAAGAAAAGGCGCGACTACTCTCGGGTTAACTGAATGAATATTCTGTTTGAGAATATTTTATTAAAAATTTCAATCTATTACCAGGTTATCCGTTTGGTCATCAACTTATCTCAGGTTATAAAGAATTCAAGCTAATGGCTAATTTCGATATTCCAGCAGAATGAAGATTCTGTTTGAGAATATTTTATTAAATATTTCAATCTATAACCAGGTTATCCGTTTGGTAATCAACTAATCTCAGGTTATAAAGAATTCAAGCTAATGGCGAATTTCGACATTCCAGCAGAAGGAAGATTCTGTTTGAGAATATTTTATAAAATATTTAAATCTATTACCCTTTTTAAAAATTAGAAAGCTGAATTTAATTATTCCTCACTATTTTGAAATGAAAGTTGTCTCAACTCAGCAAAGTTTTTAATCGTAGTTTTGATGATTTGCCTTCTTTCAGAAGTATAGGAAAAATATTCTTCGTTACAGAGCCCCATTAAAGAACTAAAGCGCCATTTCTTTTCGAATAAAATATCTATGCATTAAAGGAAAGATTTCCCTCTTTCAGTCGGTAGATGTTAGAAATAAAATTTAAAATGAGCCAGATTTCATCCGAATTTAACTTTGTATCGCTGGCAGTAGTTCCGTTTTGTTACTGTTCATGATTTTATCACTTTCAGAGACAATTTTTGGTGAAATCTCAAATCCTTTGAATTTTGTTTAATTATTATTATTATTTTGTAACTAATAAATGACACAGGTCATTCGTAAAATTTAAGGAAAACCTTAAGAAATTGCAACATAGAAGCTAATCTGAATCGTAAAAACAACTATAATTTAGTATCCCCAGATCAGATCTTAACGAAGCTTCGTTTATTCTGTTTCTATTCATTTCAGGAGAATCGTATTTTTATATATAGGACATAATGCTCATTTATTCACTTCACTGAACTACAGACAAACTTACGATTTTAATGTTATGTAGAAGGGGGGGGGGCGAAAATACACAGTCTGGAGAGCCATTTGGAAATGCCTACATACTCAGAAAAGCCCAAAATAGGAAAAGATTATAATTTATCTGAAAAAAAATTTTAAGCGTAGTTTTCCTAATGTTGTATTAAATATGTCAATCTACAATTGTTAAAACAATCATTATTTTTAAAATCTTAAATAGCTGAAATTTTTATTAATTATTTTTCGTTTGATAGTTTTGATGAATCATTCAAATCTGGTGTATATAGGGATTTGTTGCAGTTCGTAGGAATTCCATTGTTGATTAAAGCTAGTAAAAAAGCGTGAAATAGAAAATTTATGCAAAAAATTTAGAGAACAATTTATGAGACATTCTTGTACAAAATATTTCAAAAATTGATCATTGAGCCACAAAAAGAAAATGAAAAGAGCCGCCAAGAAAGTGACAGAATTCGGCCACCCTTGTTATCTAGATTAATTGTTTAAACAATAGTAAACAGGATATTTCATTGGTTTGTTTTTTCTCAGGTAATGTATCCGTCAAAGCCCTCATAGGAGTAGCCGTTTGCATGGTATTGGTGATAATTCTACTGGGTGTTGTGATTTACTATTTCCGACAAGGGAATGTGGAACGAAAGAAAAGTTCGTCGGCAATGTGCATTCAACCACCTTCACCAGGACTAAATCGTCAGAAGTACAGATCCGCGGAGATAAGATTAAAAGAACAAGATTGTTACTACGAGTCTATGGAGGCATAGAAAATAAGCAACTGGGACTGTAAATATTTATATCGCAATAAAGTCTTTTAGTATTATTATTGTCCGTAAATCATTTTATACATTTGGATTACGCACAGACTATTCATGAGTTTTGTTATAAAATAGAATCAAAGGTTTCACTGGAGTACATTAAAGACTGCCTATTACATCAGACAAATTTTTGGTGTAAGGAATAATCCCAGGACGAACACAAACCTGTAAAAGTGTGTTGTAATCAAACACATACAAAAAATCTCTTTTTGAAATGAACTGCATCTAATGTAAGTGCTGATCTCTGTGAAAATTCCCAGAATTCTTCAAGAAAAGCACATAATCTTCCTTCACTGTAACTGTCATTCGTTGATTTCCTGCTTTTGCAATGATCTGGCACAACTGCTGTTCTTGCCAATTGTTTGCGAAAGAAAACGGCTCGGGCTCTTTTGTTGTTTTGAACCGATGAGTTACACTAGCCCATCTGTCTAATTGCGCGTAATGACAGTTTTTATGTGACGTGGACTCTAAATGGGACTATAAAGAGAAGACCCAGCAAGGACCACATAGATTTTAGCAGATGAAAAGATAATCGAAATTTTGTAAAAATATTATTTATTGATGGGAATGAATAAAGTTTGAGATATTGATAAAACTGATAACCAATCAAGATGATGTTAGAATACAGTATTCGTACATCGTTTTGTCTTCTAGTATTCACATCTAGAAGACAAAATAAAACAGAAGTGGCGAAATCAATGAACAGAAAAGAGTATAATTGGTCCAGAATATGCTGAGAGCGGCTATTTTAGAAAGGCTAAACTGAAGACTCGTCCAAAGATACAGAAGATTTAAAAATAGAACTAGTTATACGTAGACAATCGTGTTAAAATGTATTGCTCTAATAACTGATCTCGAAATTCTTTACGGCAAAATGTTATATTTCATACAGTTATTGCTATACTTTTCGTTCAACGTAATAATATATATATATATATATATATATATATATATATATATATATATATATATATATATACACTCATGGACAAAAAAATTAGCGCACCAAGAAGGAGTCGTCAAAATGAAACGAAATTTTACATACGTAATGACTACTTTGATATAAGTAAATGATAAGAAAATCAAAGAAAAAGGATAATTTATTTCAGAGAAAAAGGCAAAAGAACGGAGGAGTTAATACTCCGTTGGACCCCCTCTAGCGCGAATGCACGATGCGATACGATCGGGCATTGAGTCATACAAGTTCTGTATGATGTCTTGAGACATTTCGTTCCATATTTGCTGTAACCTTACCTCTAGTTCGTTCAAACTCGTGGGATGCCCAACTCGTCGTCCCAAATGACCCCAGATATGCTCGAATGGAGACAAATCTGGGGATCGGGCAGGCCAAGGAAGGGTAGTAACAGTGCGGAGACAGTCTTGTGACACCCTTGCCGTATGAGGCCGAGCATTGTCTTGTTGAAAAATGGCTCCTGGGATCCGTTGCATGAGTGGCAACACATGTGGTTGCAGGATTTCATGAACATACCGCTGGGCTGTCATGGTGCCACGGAACAATACTAGGGGTGACCGTGTATTGTAGGCAATGACACCCCATACCATCACACCAGCTGTGGGAGCGATGTGTCGCTGTACAGAAAAGGTAGGATTGAAGCGTTCACCACGGGCTCTCCACACACGAACACGATTGTCATCACTGTCGAGATTGAATCTGGATTCGTCGCTAAAGACGACCTGGTTCCATTCCGCTGCAGTCCAGTTTCCTCGTGCGCGGCAAAATTCCAAACGGAGGCGTCGATGGGTGGGCGTCAAGGGCAGCACACGTAATGGGCGCCGCGATACCAACTGTCCTTCAGCCAGGCGCCGTCGTATGGTTCGAGAAGACACAGAGGCCCCTAGTGAAGGTGCTACCTGTGCCTGGATGGCGGCCGATGAAGCAGTTGGCTGTACGCGTGCATTTCTTACGATGTGGCGGTCTTCTCGACTACTGGTCTGTCGAGGGCGTCCTGAGCCTGGTCTTCGTGTACATGACATCTCTCGGGTCCACTGGTCCCAACACCTCCTCACAACACAATCAGAGTGGCCTAATTGACGAGCTACTCGCCTAGCTGACCACCCAGCTTCCATCATCCCGACGATTCTCCCCCTCTCAAACTGCGACAACTGTTTATATTGTCTTCGAACACGGCGTAATGGCATGTCTATCTCAGCCCTTCCTTTGTAAATGATTCAGCACACTCAAACAAGCTTTGGTTACCTGTTTTATACTCCACAGAGAACGATGTTCAACGCCCTCTACCGGCTATACGTAATGCGCAATCACGCTGCATTTCTAATCATTTGCATATCTCCCCGACATGTACCTTCATTGCAAGTTTCGTTACGATCTCGCAATTATTTCTTGGTGCGCTAATTTGTTTGTCCATGAGTGTATATATATATATATATATATATATATATATATATATATATATACACTGAAGTGCCACTGAATTAGGGATAGCAAAGCCTATGCAAATTGTGTAGCGCTGCGCATCATGTATGCACAAGTGAGGGCGCTGTGGTAACTGCATATATAGCGCGTACTGTGGTTGTTCTGAATCAGTTGTTGGAATTGCCAGTATGGGTAAACTGCCGGATTTAGACACCTGATTTAGACGCCAAATCGTAGGTGCGCGATGCATGGGCCATTCAATTTCCGAAATCGTCAGACAGCTAGGATTTTCAAGGTCGACAGTGTCAAGAGTATACCAAGAATACATGGATGGTGGAAAAAAAACTACGATAGGGCAAACTGCAAAGGACAATTAGCCTTCACAGTGCGTGGTGAGAGACGGCTCAGGCGTATTTTCCGTAGCCAGCGAAACCAAACATTAGCTCAAATTACCACCCACTTTAATGACGGTGCCAGTCGTACAGTCAGTAAACGGACTGTGCAACGTTCGCTTCACCGTATGGGTTTCGGTAGCCGTCGACCTACGAGAGTACCATTGCTCTATACTCGCCATCGGGCTGCACGTCTTGCCTGGGCAAGAGACCACAGAGACTGGAATGTAGAGGACTGGAAACGAGTAGCATGGAGTGATGAGTCTCGATTCCTACAACTTAACGCCGACGGGAGGCTGAGAATATGGCATCAGGCTCATGAAGCCATGGATGCCTGGCTGGAACTGTACAAGGGCATGGTGGCTCAATCATGGTCTGGGGTGTTTTTTCGTGGCACAGTTTGGGATCTTTGGTGCGTGTACCAACCTACGTCAATGCAATTCGGTACGTAGAGTTGCTGGGTGATCACCTTCATCCGTTTAGCTGTTCTGTTATCCGCACGGTAATGGAGTTTTCCAGCAAGACAACTGTACCTCTCACAAATCCCGGTTGGCTACTGGCTGGTTGGATGAGCATTCCTCTGACTTCTCTGTCATGAATTGGCCACCTAGAAGCCCAGACTTAAATCCTATTGAGCATCTTTGGTATGCTTTGGAACAAGGCGTGAAAGGCCATCACACAGCACCAAAGAACCTTACTGAATTATGGACAGCTTTAGCCAATATTTGGCAAGCCATTCTCGTGGAACGTTTCCAGAAACTTGTTGAATCTATGCCTCGTCGTGTGGCAGCCGTTATCAAGGCCAGAGGAGGCCCAACTCGTTACTAGGTAGGTATCCCTAATTCAGTGGCACTCCAGTGTATATATATATATATATATATATATATATATATATATATATATGAAAGATATATAATTTAAGTTGACCCCTGAAAATTTTCTTTCCTTCCCATGCTTAAGATGGCATTACCAAATTCTGTTTTCAAGAACCCATGAATATTTTTCATAGCGTCAGCTATCCCTGGGCAAGCCACGAAACCGTCCGACCCCTTTTCTATGCCCAAATAAGGCGATCGTCCTGCACAACTGATGCAGCTTGCAAGAAACATCTTTGCTCAGCAAATTCTTTATACCTCTATACTCAAACCCCGGGAATCACTCGGGTGTTGGCTTTCCATTAGATAAGATGTCTGTTTAGCCACTCGGAAATAAATTTTTTATTCTAATATTTCTGTAATCTGATCTTATTTCATTACAGAATTTATAGCCGGCAGGATGTTCTGCAGTGAGGATACCAGTTTTAAATTTTTAATTTCAATAGGTAAAGGGAGTTTTAATTCATTTTACTAGCACCCGTCGTGAAATTTCAAAGCGTCTTTCACCTTTCCGTGCGTCGAATATAGCAGCGAGTAGTAGAAGTGGATTATAACTGACCTTGGTGGATTTACGCTGTTCGGTGACCTAGTTTTGAAGAAGCAATGCAGAAAGGGGAAAAACCCAATTTGAATCAAACCGTTGACTTAACCGGTGAAAATAACGAGCCATCTCACGTCCGATTTTCAGATGTAAATGTGTTTATAAAGCCCTATTCAAATGAAGTGCCAATCGAAAATTACATAGCAGAATATGAGCAGGTTTGTGAACTGTTGACATTAAATTCTATACAAAAAATTATATTTTTTCGCAAGTTGTGTACCGGAAATGTGGAACTATTTCTTCAATCCAAACCCCTCTTTAAAAACTTCGAAGAATTAAAAACAGAACTGCTTAAAGAATTTAAGACGGAGATAAGTAAACCCGAAATACATCAGCAATTGTTAAGACGGAAAAAAGGAAGGGAAGAAACTTACGAAGCGTATTACTACACTATCCAGCAAATAGCTTCGAAAGCAGCGATGACCTCGGAAGAGCAGAAATATTACATCATAAAAGGAATAAACGCACGCCCAGAAGTAGATCTCCAACTTCGTTTGACAAAAGATTGTGATGAACTAAAAGACATGTTAAAACTCTTGGATAAACAAAATTCAGAAGAAAGGACTTTTTTTACCCCCATGCTTCCACTTTTCCGTAGACTCCCAGCCTGGAGTCCACGCTTCCAACAACACCCAGGAAATTACAGACAGTTTCGGCCAAATTTTGATCTTCAACACCAGGAGTGGAGACCGAGGAATAATTTTTATCCGCCCCGTTTCCAGAAACGTCCCCGACCAGGGTTCAACACCAGTGCACCTTCCTTTCAACCAAGAATGACAATGCAGAATCATAATAAAAACTTTAATGTGAGAACCAACGACAGTGACTGAGTGCCAATAGTAGAGAGCCTGTTGTGTGGACAGAAAGTCCAGATTTTATTCGATTCAGGCTCAACTCTAAATATTTTACCAGGACCCACATTAAATAAAAA
Source organism: Dolomedes plantarius (assembly GCA_907164885.2). Lineage (NCBI taxonomy): Eukaryota > Metazoa > Arthropoda > Arachnida > Araneae > Dolomedidae > Dolomedes > Dolomedes plantarius. Next base: position 125,279,754 of record OU015497.1, on the reverse strand, counting down.
TCACCAACTAAATTTCAAAAATTGCAACATTAACATTACAGCTGTGGGACGAAACGTCCAGGTAAGTCAGTATATAATGCTTCCGTTAAAATTGGGTGAAAAAATTGAAACATTAAAATTTTGTTACTTACCTAATGTACAATTACCATATGTTATATTATCTAGTCATGCTATTGGACTCTTTAATGTCACTATTAATTTTAAAACTAGATAAATTTTTCAGGATAATAAATTACTTAAGCATTTTAATTGTACCAGCTGTCATAATAATAATCCTAATAAGAAAAGTGATCAGGGAAATAGTGAAAAAGCATCTGCATTTTTAAGTAATAATAATGATTTATGTAATGTGATTTCTTGTAATAATGATAAGTGTGATATTGACAATTTAATACAAAAATTTGATCATGTTTTTGCTAAGAATAAGTTTGATGTGGGAGAAATTAAATTAGAATCGCCAAAAGTAGTCTTAACCTCAGAACTTCCTATAAGTCAAAGACCATACAGAACGTCGCCTAGAGATGACGCAGAGAAAAAAAACAATTAGATGCCTTGTTAAAAGCTAAAATTATTAAACCTAGTTATAGCCAATATAGTTTACCTATTACTCTCGCGTTTAAGAAAGAAGATAATGCTAGGACTCGACTATGTATTGACTATAGGAAAATTAACCAAATTACCAAAACCGATTGTGAACCCATTCCCAGAATAGACAGTGTTCTAGACAAATTGACCAATGCTAAAGTATTTTCAACGTTAGATCTATGTAGTAGGTATTGGCACCTGAAATTAGAGGATGAGGAAGCTGAAAAGCTTGTTTTCACTTCTAACTATGGCTTGTACCAATTTACCAGACTTCCGTTTGGATTTAAGAATGCTCCCGCAATATTCCAAAGAACAATTAGGCGTATACTTCATAAATATCAAGTTAACTTTGCTCTAAATTATTTTGACGATATAATTATTTTCTCAGAGTCATTAGAAGAACATATTCAGCACTTAAAGACAATTTGTGAAATTTGTGAAAAGGAAAATATTAAACTTAAAAAATCGAAATGTCATTTTGCTAACGATACTATTGATTTTCTTGGCTATGAAGTTAAGCATGGATCATACAGCCCAAATAATACTAATGTAGAAACAATAAAAAAATTATTGGCCCCAAGGAACGTTAAAGATTTACAAAGGTTTCTAGGCACCATCAACGTATATCATAAATTTATCCCTGATTACGCTAAAATTAGAATTCCCTTAAATAACCTTTTAAAGAAAGACCAGAAATGGGCATGGACGCCTGAATGTCAACAAGCTTTTCGAAAACTTAAAGATAGTTTAATCTCAAAACCCATTTTGGCCCTTTATAATTCAAATTATCCTTGCCATGTCTATGTTGATGCGTCAAAAGAAGCCATAGCCTCCATAGTAAAACAAGAACATCCTGATGGAACTCAACATCCAATTGCATATCACTTCCGACGACTTAGACCATATGAAATTAATTATACGATAACGGAATTAGAATGTTTGTCCATAATTGATAATCTTGATAAATTCCATTGCTACCTTCATGGGTTACATTTTACTGTACATACAGATCATCACAGCTTAGTTTGGCTTAAAACTTTTAAAAATCCCACAGGTAGACTTTTCAGATGGTCTCTAAAAATTTCTATGTATGATTTTGACATAAAATATAAGAAAGGTACAACTAATGTTGAAGCTGACATGTTAACAAGAAACCCAATTGCTTTTAATATAACTACCACCCCTCCAGAAACCTTGTTAGATATAAAGGAAATCATCCATTTTCAAATGTTAGAAAATATAACAGCACCTAGATGTTTTAATAAGGATAATGTTGTAGTAGTGAAAAGACAAGGTTTAATCAAAATTGTAGTACCAAAAGCTTTAAAAATTAAATTAATAGAGAAAGTACATGAAAAATTTGGTCATCCAGGAATAGCTTCAATGTTAAGAATTATTTCACCTCAATATTATTGGACTAAGATAATTAATGATGTTGGAAATTATGTTAAACATTGTGAAACTTGTCGAGTAAACAAAAACTCTCATCAGAAAAAATATGGTTTTATGCAATCTCTTCCTCTCTGTGAAAAACCTTTTGAACTATTATCAATTGATTCTGTAGGTGGTTTAAGTTATTATAATTCTACTAAGAAATATTTACACATTGTAGTTGACCATGCCACTAGGTACATCTGGACATTTCCCTCTAAAAGTGCCACCACGGAAACCTACATAAATTGTTTGAATTCTATTTTTCAAAATCATATACCCGAGAAAATTTTAAGTGATAGGAATGCCGCCTTTACCTCATCAAAGTTTAAACATTTTCTCAGGCGTAATAATGTTACACAGCTGTTGACATCTGCTCATAGACCGCAAACGAACGGAAAGGTCGAGAGAGTTAACCAAACCATAGTAACTAGATTAAAATGTAAAGTTAGTAATAGCCCTAGTAATGTGCCATGGACAAAAATCTTAGACTCTGTCACCCAAGAATATAATAATACCCCTCATTCGGTAACTGGATTTCCCCCAATTTATTTAATGTATGGCGAATTGCCTTATAAAATTTCTTTCCAAGATAATGAGATATACCCTCCTATAGAAGAAGCTAGAAAAATTGCACAAGAAGGAACTAGACAATATTATCAGTCGAATAAAATAAGATATGACAGAAGATTTCAACAAGTTAAATTTAAAGTCGGAGATTTAGTTTTATATGAAGAATTTCAATATCCAAATACCCGAAAACTTGCCCCACTGTATTCAGGCCCTTATACTATTCTAAAAAAATGCTCAGATGTTCTTTTTGAAATTGATAAACCCAATGCTCTTTATAAAACTCCCACTGAGATTGTACATTCTACTCGCCTTCGATTTTTCCGTCCTTCTGAGAGTTTTCAGTTAAATAATATTAAAAACCCAAGCGAACAGAAACCAGAGGATACTGATGGACTCCCATCAAAGGACTGCAAATATTGTGAGTCTCCGAATCTACAACTACTTTTTAAGGACAACTAAAAATGGTATAGACTGATCATGTGAAGTTTATTTTGAATTTTGCAATTATTAAGGTGAATTTTGAATTTTATAATATTTAATTTAATGTCATGATGCATTCTTTTCCTTAGTTGAGTTGTTCTTGTTTTGTTTTTATTTTTCTATTTTTTAATAAAATTGTCGGGTTGTGATGGCCACACAACTCGAAACTTTTTTTTTTTTTCATTCGGCAAAATTTTTATTTTTGGGTTTTGGGGTTTTTCTTTGAGAGCAACTACAGTTGAGAAACTGAATCCATTTACCTACATTTGTTCATCCACAAAAGTTTTCTTTTGAAGTGGCGGGAGGAATTTGTTTTAACCTCCTTTTCAACTTCATAGTCAGCATTCCTCAGCAAACGTGAGGATACACGGTTGTTTGAGAGAGATGTGATTTGTATGTCAGAATTAAGGTATATTTAAGGTATTAAATGTGTATTGCTATTGAAACGAATTTTGATGTAATGAAGTTGTTTTATTAATGTAACAGTACTTTGAAGAAAAAGAAGAGATATTGATATGAAATGAATGTAAAAATTTATAATATTGTAATTTTGCATGAATAGAGAATTGAAATGAATATAAGAGTACTCAAGAAAGTTAAATAATATAATAGAGTGAATTTTGATTGTGATATAAACTATGTCAGTATTAATAGAATATAAGGCGAGAAGTAATAATACAATATGTGGACAATGTTAACAGATAGTTTCCAGGTAGTGTAAATATTTATATTGTGTTTTATTCATATCAAATATATCAAGATAATGTCATGTAATCATAGAATTTTATGTTATCGTCTTATATTTTGAATTTATACTGTAATTATGGTTAAGTGTATACGAAGCAAATAAGATGAAGGGTAGTAGGGAAACCGCATGGACCTGCTATGTGGAGGAACCGTTGTGGAGTTTGCCAGATATTTTTTTAATCTTATGTTATATTCTATATAATTGTAAAATTTTGTAGTTTATTTTTTATGTTATGTATGAGAGCCTCCACCCGGGTAGACAACGTTTTTAAAATGGGGGGATATGAAAGATATAAAATTTAAGTTGACCCCTGTAAATTTTCTTTCATTCCCATGCTTAAGATGGCATTACCAAATTCTGTTTTCAAGAACCCAGGAATATTTTTCATAGCGTCAGCAATCCCTGGGCAAGCCACGAAGCCGTCCGACCCCTTTTCTATGCCCAAATAAGGCGATCGTCCTGCACAACTGATGCAGCTTGCAAGAAACATCTTTGCTCAGCAAATTCTTTAACCGCAGATACCTTTATACGCAAACCCCGGGAATCACTCGGGTGTTGGCTTTCCATTAGATAAGATGTCTGTTTAGCCACTCGGAAATAAATTTCTTATTCTAATATTTCTGTAATCTGATCTTATTTCATTACATATATATATATATATATATATATATATATATATATATATACTAGCATTATTGCCCGGCGTTGCCCGGGTAGATATATAGATATAAAATATTTCATGCACTCTATCAAAAAAATACTGGGCTGCATTCCCGCTCTTCATGTTCATCTGGCCAGACAGAATGCGCTTAGCACGTTTCTACTGAAATTATATACAAACAATAAGAAAGAAAGAAAGAAACTTTGAGCCTGCGGACCTTCGTCTGATTTTATGGTCATTCCCAACCCTCTTTCTCCCGTGCATTGTAATTCGACCCCCCCCCTCCGTCATCCTCAAACCACCCCTCTTAACGCAGCTGGTCGAGCGGAATCCACAGGGGGTAGACGCACCTCTATCGGGCACAAAAAACATTAAAAAATTAATTTTAAAAGAACTAATTGAGCCCCAAATTTCGTTTTTCCTGATTTAAGTTTCTCGGGTCCAAAACATTAACTGTGCCGAATTTGGTCCCGGTGGGTGAAATAGTCTATGATTCTATAGCGGACAAACAAACAGACAAGCTCTTTTATATATATATATATATATATATATATATATATATATATATATATATATATATATATATATATATATATATATATATATATATATATATATATATATATATATATATATATATATATATATATATATATATATATTGCTGACCATTAAAATTGCAACACTAGGAAGGAAAGCAAATAACGAAACTTATTGTACGTATACAGCATGGTAGAAAGAAAACATGATTAAATTTGTAGGCAATTTCGGGCTATACGGGGTTCGAAATTAGTACACACAGCTGCCACCTCTGGCAGCTTTGACCCGGTTAGGCATCGAGTCGAACTGGACTTGGATGATAGATACAGACAAGTCAATCCATGCTGCTTCAAGTCTATGCCACACTAAATCAATCGTTGTGGCGGGAGAGCGGTGGTGGCCCAGTCGCTCAGCAACCCATGGCCACATGTATTCAGTGGGTGAGAGATCTGGAGAACGAGCTGCCCAGGGTAACAGTCGAATACCTTCTGTGTCGAGGTAGGTCAGGGCACCACGGGCAACGTGCAGTATTGCGTTATCTTGTTGAAAGATGACGTCTCCGAGGCCTCAAAGATGGGAACAGCCAAAGGCCTTAAGATCTGAAGAATGTAACGTTGGATGTTCAGATTACCTACGACGCTAACAAGAGGTGTTTGTGTCGTGTACCAGTGGCTGCTCATATCCTCACACCAGGTGCAGGGCCCGTATGACGATATCGAATGCAAGCACGCAACGTGCGTCCTCCTCGGTGCCTCCAGACACGGATACGTCCATCATGATGCTGCACGCAGAAACGGGACTCGTCTGAAAAGATGACGTGGTGCCACTCCTGTATCCGGTTTTGTCGTTGGGTGCACCACTGTCACCGCGCGTCTGTTTGCTGCAGTGTTAAGGGATGCCGCAATTATAGTCGCCGTGCAGACAGTCCGTGCTGCTCCAGACGTCGTCGCACTGTTCGTGCGGATACTTGTCGTGCTGCAGACAAGCCCATTTCCCGACTGAAGGTCCATGATGTGGCTGTACGATCCTGCAAGGTCGACCTGACAACATGTCTGTCCAATCGGGAGTTAGTGGTATGAGGCCGTTGAGATCCTGAATAGCATTCAGTATGACCCTCCTGAACCCATCGAGTCCATATTTGCATGGCAGTAACAACATTCAAATGCGATTTAGGAATGAGAAACCCGCTGCATAACTTTACTTTTATACAGAGTTTGAGAAGCCGTTCCTCCCTCCTGCGTCATTCGATTGTGCTTAAATGCTAATCATTTGCGTATCCCAGCATCTTCTTCCTTGCATGCGAATTTGACGTTTCTATCATCCCTCCTTCATGGTGTTGCAATTTTAATGGCCAGCAGTATGTGTGTGTATATATATATATATATATATATATATATATATATATATATATATATATATATATATATATATATATATATATATATATATATATATATATATATATACCGGGTGATCCAAAGTCAGGACGAACTTTAAAAATGAATAATTCGAAAACGAATAAAGAAGAAAAGATGCGGTTTGCACTAAACGGATGGAAAAGAAGCCGGGTTTTGTGTGGCAAAGAAAAAAAATAGTTCTGTTGGTGACAAACAGATGGCGCTATAGTTTTTATTTCACCAAAAGATGATTTACAAATGAAAAAATGTTTACAAGTTACAACTCAGCTTAATTACAGTTAATTACAGTTAATGCTCAATATGCTGTCCATCATTCAGAAGCACCGCTGTGAGACGAGTCACCACACCGTTCACAGCATTGAGTAGCATTTCTTGCGTTATGGCAGACACATTTTGGCGGATGGCATCTTTCAGTGCTGCTAGTGATGCCGGTTGGTCGCGGTACACTTTTGACTTCAAGAATCCTCACAGGGTGTCAGATCGGGAGATCTTGGAGGCCATGCGTGGTTAAAGTATCGACTGATAATGCGATCCTCCCCAAATGTTGAGCGTAGCAGGCGTTGCACAGGCAGAGCAATATGAGGTGTTGCTCCATCTTGCATAAAGGTGACTGTTTGGAGTGCCTGTCGCTCTTGCAGTTGAGGAATAATGTTGCTTTGTAACAGTGCTGCATATCGCTGACCAGTGATAGAAACTGTTTTGAAACCCGTCTTTGTGACTTCCTCAAAAAAAAATGGACCAATTAGGAAATCAGCAGTGAAGCCACACCAGACTGTCACTTTAGGCTGTTGCAAGGGTACCTCAACAAATGCATGTGGATTTTCTGTGGTCCACTCTCGACAATTGTGGGTGTTAACAGCGCCAGAGAGTGTGAAATGCGCTTCATCTGTCCAAAGCACAGTGTGAAGCCAGTCGTGCTGCTCTTCCATCTTATTGAATACTAAATTCGCAAAATCTTGGCGAGAGTCGAAGTCAAGAGGTTTCAGTTCTTGGTTATGTTGCAACTTGTAAGGATACCGTTTCAGGGTTATTCGCAGTGCTCTCCAGACACTTCCGTACGACACTCCTGTCTGCCTCGAAACTTCTCGAGCACTACACTCCCCATGTGCAGAAACCGCCGACATGGATTGCACCGTCTGCTCCACTGTCGTGGCAACAGCAGTGCCTGCTCAGGGGCGTCCACTTCTTGGACGTGACGCCAAAGAACCTGTAGCTTCAAATTTCTTCATCATTTTGTTCAATGCAGAAGACGTTATTGGTCCTTTGCAATCTCGCATACCTTTCATGTAGCTATATGCTCGCAATGCCGCAATGACACTTTCCGAATTCTTATAATACAGTTTAACTAAGAGGGCTTTCTCAACTATGGACAGCATTTGAATGCATTTAAGCTTCGACTACCATTACCTGCTGCAGTTGCTCCTTTTTATATCATTTGTTGCTTTGCATAATCCTATATCAGAAATCCGACAGCGCCATCTGTTGGTCGCCAACAGAACTTTTCGTTGCCACACAAAACCCGGCTTCTTTTCCACCCGTTTGGTGCAAACCGCATCTTTTTTTCTTTATTCGTTTACGAATTATTCATTTTTAAAGTTCGTCCTGAGTTTTGGATCACCCGGTATATATATATATATATATATATATATACCGCAATTTCGCACCATCGTATAGTCCGCAGACCCGATTTTATATAAAAAAAATTTAAAAAATCGTCAGATAGTCCGCACCACCGGATAGTCTGCGGACTATACGTTCGAAATTACGTTATTTTAATACGGCAATATTAATGTATTTTAGAAACAAAGAACTAAGTATAAATAGAAAAAAGGTGCTTACTTACTAATATACCTTCAGAAATAAAACGCTAAATACAAATAAAAAACAGTGCTTACTAATTAATCATATTTTAATTAATCACACATTCTACTACATTAACGAAAACCTTCAAAGTCCGATTCATCGGTATCAGAATTAAACAGTTCTAATATATTTTCGGGAAGAGTGTCCGAAAGTTCATTTTCAGCATCACTATCTTCACTGTCAGTGATTTCCTCGCTTTAACTAACAATCCCGGCTTTTATAAATCCCGATCGGATTTATGACACTTTAACACTTTTCCAGGATTTATCGACCCATTCGGCACCTTCAGTGTATGAAGCGCGTCTCATATTTCCTCCTTTTGTGAAAGTATGTAAACCTTCCGACATCCAGTTCTCCCAGCAAGCACATACGTGGGACTTGAAACTTTTGTTCACGCTAATATCCAGAGGTTGCAGGATTATTGTTAAACCTCCTGGAATAACGCTAAGTTCAGCACCGATGTTTTTTTTTAGCAATCGCCTTTACACTGTCTTTTATGTGTGCCCTCATGGAATTCATAATTAGTACTCCTTTGGAATTGAAAAAGGCACCTTCTGTCTTCTTCCAAACTTCTTGAAACCAATCGAGCATAATGTTCTCGTTGCACCAACCCTTTTCATTGCACCGTATTACGACGCTTCGAGGAAAATTTTCCTTGGGAATTGTTTTTCTCTTAAAGATTAAGAGCGGCTTCAACTTTGTGCTGTCAGCACAGCAGGCGAGCATCACTGTGAAATGGGTCTTTTCTTGACCAGTTGTTGTTATTGATACTGTTTTCACTCCACAAGTATCGACGGTGCGATTCGGTGGGGAATCAAATGTTAATGGACCTTCGTCCATATTTATAATATTTTTAGGGAATACTTCCCTTCTGCAATAACTTTCCTTGTAAACTGAAGGAAAGAAGCTTTTTTTCATCTACGTCGTCCGGAACAGCCTGACACATTGTCGTTCTGCTGTGAACTCTCAAGTTTTTACGACGCATGAAGCGGTAAACCCAATTTATTCCTCCCTTGAAATCCGTTATATGCATCGCATCCGTTATATGCCTGCCATGGACTTCGCTCGGAGACGGATTTTAACTGTTGAAATGGAGCGTCCGCCATTTCTTTGGTCGAGAACCCATCTCAGTAAATTTTCCTCTAAAGCTGGCCATTTTACTTTTCCGTGCCGATTGGATCGCTTTCTTCCCATGCTTTTTAACACATCCTTTTGTTTGCGCCAATTTCTCACCGCTTTCTCGTCCACTTCAAAATAACGGCCCGCTTCTCTATTTCCATCTTTTTCTGCTTTTTCAACTACCTTGAGTTCAAACTCAGTAGTAAAACTCCGGCGATGTTTCACAGACATAATGTTGGATCAACGTTATCGAAGATGAAAGACAAAATACGAAAACAAAATACTGTGCAACGTGCTATCCTCGTGATAAGTGGTAATGAAATGTGACATTCGACCCCACTCACTCGGTGTTGCCAAACCACGCTATAAGTAAATGAATCACGCTTTTTTTTCGTACTCCAGGTACTTGCTACTAAGGCTCCTAAAAACCAAGCTGACGCATCAACTACTTTTCCCCCTCCCGGCTGTTGCGCTAAAGCAGTGCGAAGGATACTGGGATACAAGACTCTGGTTGCGCTAAGTGAGTGCTCATATCCCGGCACCGCTTGATGCGCCAGCCTGGATTTTAGGAGCTCTACTTGCTACTACTCATTCGTTCTAAACTATGCTCTATGGTTTACTATCGATACGATACGATACATACGAATGTTTTCTTGGAATCTCGCGCTGTTGTTTATATTTGATCATCGGCAGTTCACGACAGCGTGTTTTTTAAATTTCAACGATTTTAACCGTGAACAACCAGCGTAATTATCCGCACTGGTGGATAGTCCGCAGCTTAAAAAATTCGCATTTTAAACACAGATAGTCCGCGGACTATACGCGCGAAATTACGGTATATACATATATATATATATATATATATATATATATATATATATATATATATATATATATATATGGGTGTGATTGGTTCGGAAATCACACGTCTTACTTAAAAACGCTAAAAACACATTTATTAAAAAGAACGATGATATGATGCGGTATCTACATATGAAAAAACCTGCGATAAAACTGGATAGTCCACTCCACAGCACTTGACTCTGCTGCTTATCCACGCTCTCTGCTTCCCACTGCACATGTGTCTCCTTCACGAGAGATCAAGGTCACTTCGTTCTCCTACTCCGCTAGACGAACGCACCGTCTCTCTTCTACGAGCGTGTGAGCAACTGGACTGCCTGAGTTTCAATCGAACTGCCGGCCTTTTATACGAGTACCCGGGAAACGTCTGCTTGCGTCACACTCGGAGGTGTTCGCTTCTTCTATTCGCACAGCGTGGTGTCAGAAGTGGGATTCGGCTCGCTTCACTTCCCACATATATATGTAATATATGTAAAGAAAAAATGCCAGCTTCTAGTTATAACATAACGCTTTTTGTAAATTTTCTTTAGCAAAATAAGCCCGCTCCTCTAAAATGGGACCTGGAAATAACTTTTACACTACCGCTTAAAGCACGTCCCGTTGAATCAGGCACTAGAAATATTCCAACACCGCAATCGATGCTTAAAATCCCAATGACATTACTATATATGGTACGACCCGAAGGCCTCCGTGAAGTTTGAATACAATAAATACGGCTTGTTTTAAAATTCCTACTTACACATAAAACTTAGCAACGCGCGTGACTATTTCATCATACATCACATAACAAATACACGGGTGTTGTCCATGTGATTGATTCTAACCAATTATATAACTCCGAGTCTGGTGGAGAAATAAGGAAATGGCCATTTCATATAAGCCTGCAAGAAAGACTCGTCCACCGTTTTGTAGGTCGTTGCCGAGATGTAAGCCCACGGCGCTTCTTGTAACTTTTGGCCGAGATCATAGGCCATGTCCGCTTTTCTTGATACTTTTGGCAGCATCGAAAGGCCACTCCCTTCCCTAACTTCGTTTCTATCCTGCGTTCTTATCCTGCGTTCGTTCTTATCTTGCAATAGCGCGTCTTTCACTTTCCACTCTCCCAGCAAAAACCGATGGCCACTTCTGAAAATCAGTCTTTATGATCAATAAATAAAATTCATCGGGTATGTCTTCGCTCTCCATATAATTTTTGGCTCCAGAACTGTGCTAGTGCTGTTTATTTTTTATTCTCCAATCATTTTCTATGTGTATTATATATATATATATATATATCGGCAATGTAATGGAAGAAACCTCTTTTCAACGTCCACCCTTCAAACCGTGCAACTTTTCTCAAAACCATCACTGGCAAACATAGAGAAGTTTTACTGTTCATACATATAAATATAAGCGCGTGTGTGTAATTTAAAGAGAAGTAAATTGTAATTTAGGTGTTAAAACTACACTAAAATTAGTGGGTTCATTTTTTTTAACCTTCAAGCTGTCAAAATATTTCGGTGCATTATTCGGTCGATCCACTGATATCCGTGCATTTTCCTGATCTGAAATATTCTTTCTAGTAGATCTATGGCTGGTCCAATATTATATTCAGGTTAGAACTGACCTTCTAACATGGCTGCTGGGCAGGGCTCGACTTAGCCTAATTGGGGCCCGGGGCAAAAACGTCTTTGGGGCCCCCCTCTGCTTCAATACTTCAGTAATGAAGAACCGAACTTTATGGAGGTATTTAAATTTTTCACCTCATTATAGATATATAACAAGAAAATTGACTACAACCTAAAATAGCTATAAAGCCTCCCCCTCCTCCAATGGTCAGACGAAATATCGTTCTGTCCATTTTATTGATTTTCTGACAATTCTATGTCCATCATTAAAAGCGATATAGTAGAGCCAAAATTTGACAAAAATGCTATTTAAATTTATCCGTTATATTTCCATGATTTTTCAATCTCAATAATTTGCAATTGATCCTGGCTTGTTATACCAACTTCAATAAATATTATTTCTTTTCTTTTTTCATCGTGAATAACAATATCAGGCAAATTCATAACCTTACTGACATTCAGCTAAATTCCGCCCTAGAAAGCCATGGATTTACGAAATATAGATTTTTTGTGTTCATACGATAGATTAATGAAGAAGCTAACATAAAGCTGACGGATTTTACACTGTACTGATTTTTTTTTTAAAGTTCATTAAAGAAGGAAACGTAAAATAAACTTTCTATTCGATTTGGGGGCCCCCCCTCTGATGTGGGGGCCCGGGGCAACTGCCCCGTATGCCCCTGCCTTAGTCAGGCTCTGCTGCTGGGTACGTTGGAAATGTGTGAGATCTTGACATAAGTGCCCCCTTCCGCGAGGGCGTGTTCCTTGCATTTTTTTTCATCTTCCAGGCTGTGTTATTGTTACATCAACACCAGAGATTTCTGAAGACAATCGACTCATACTTACAAAATGTTTCAGTAAATCAAACGTAGAAGTAAAAATTTTGCATTTTAAAAGTTAAAAATTAATTTAACAAGGACATTGTTTGATAAATTTGCCCAATCATAATTTTAAATTATTTCATGAAAAGTCTTATTGACAAAAGTAAAGATATTAGTATATTCATGTCTTATTTTAGAAACTTAAGTTATCGCAGAATTCGGTGAATAAAATATTAGGCTTGTTTTGCGTTATAGAATAAGTAATATTTATCAAGTCAATTCGGATTTTCTAACATCTGTTTCACTTTTGCATAAACCTAGTGAAGAATATTTTAAAACAGTTATAGTTTATTGTATAGTTATATAGTTATAGAAGGATAGAATAAGTATTACTTTTTAAGAGGGGGTGATTCCACTTAAGGCGTCTCTGGTTCTGCCTTTAGACAATGGGGTGCCAAAAAAGCAATAAACTTGTACGTTGGTTTCAATTGACGTCATCGATTTCTCGAGTAACTTAAAACCTGCGCCCCCATGTTCGATTTTGGGATGCATTTGGCATAGCATAGTTCTCTAAGACTAAAAAAAAGCCTTCTTGAAATCTTCAGCGTTATGACGTCATACGGCGAAATCTCTGGCTTTGCGGAGATGTCGGAGATCGTATCGCCCCTTTCTACTCGGGATTTTAAAAATCTCACCAATTTGAGTATCCTTGCGGCTGTGCGACACCTGACGCGTGAGAGGCACGTGACATCGTCCCGAAAGCCCCCTGTTTCTTCGATCGGCAGCGAAAAACATCAGTAATTTCGATAACCTGACAACACTGGTTTCACGGTTAGTTCGGAACCGTCGCAAACGGTGGTTTTTTTTTCGGGTGTCTGTGCAGAGTCTTTGGGAGTTTTAGGATGAATTAAAAGGTGAATCCGAGAGAAATCCGAATAAAAGGGATCCCGAAAGAAAAAATTTCTTTTTTGGAGTTAGGTAACGTGATTATTTACCCGAGAATTACAATTTCTTTCAAACGAGATTTAAACTTTTATCTCTCCCTTCGAAGTTCAACCAATTTCATTATACTTTAGTATGTTTTACGGTAGTATTTCAGCATACGTAAAAAAATAATATTAATCAATGAATCCATCATAAAACCAAACTAAAGAAAATACAAAATTGACCGAATCTCCTGTAAAAAATTTAAAAACTTTTTTAAAAAAACTGTTTTGCAGAAATATACCTTGAGTACCAGGGGAAAAGAATATAAGTCGCAAAATGGTCAAAATAAGCTAAGTCAAACAGTCCCTGATTTTCCATTAGGCCCGATAAGCCCGGGCCTAGAGGCCCCAGAATGTTGGGGGGGGGGGGCAAAATTTTTATTTTAAAAGAAAAAATTTCCAATTAAATTTTTTTATCTTACCTTTTTTAATAGCATTTTTTTATATATATCCTTTCAAATTTGATTGATTGGTTCATCATATATATAGTTACATGTATAGTTCATCGTATGTATGTTAAAGTGTATATAAGGGATTAATAAGCTTTTCTGGTTGCATTGTATTGGTGTTTTAATGATGAAGTTAATATGTTATACTGATTTTTGTTATGTTATTTGATAATGTTCTCTGCTTCTATGCTTCAAATAGCCAATTCTTGGTAAAATGGTACTTTCACAATGATTCGTAATTTTTTGCGTGTGTGTCAATTTTGGAAATTTTTCGCCCACGTAAGTGTTAGGGGGCCCTCATCCCGAGCTGTGCCTATAGTCAAGAATTTTCTAAATCGGGTGCTGAGTCAAATGCGAGAACAAACTACTCTAGCTCTATAAACTGACAAAAAAAAGGTTTAAATCAATAGTATTTCCTGACAAACATCTTAACTTTTTTAAGCATTTGAAAATTGTAATTGTGAAAACTAGGCAATTTATATAGTATAAAGTAAAAGCTTTTTTTTCTTTCTCCTGCAAAATTGCTGTTTTTGGCATATCTTCATTTTCCTTGGCACCTTAGATATAAGCTCAGTTTAGTCACTTGCATCAGAACTTTTCATACGTCATAAGCTACAGAACTGACGCCGTGTCGCGAGAATTCTAGACGAAAATGTTGATGTCAGATCCGTGAAAAGTCTCCCATGCCGGAAGCAAGATTGTAGCCGGAACTGCTGACGTCAGTTCAGCAGCTCCTAGTATCAAATGTGCTATTATTTGAATATACTATCAGCATATAAATTTTAATTTCACATTTTTATCTTAGACCATTTTCCATTAATAATATGAATGATATATGTCCAAATAAGTGTGAGGTATAAAAGAAGAGTATGGTGGAATGATTAGTTGGATGTGACTGTTACGAGATCTTTCAGTACGGGGGTTAAATCGAACTACAGTCGAACCCCGTTATAGCGAACCCGGTATATAACGAACTTGTGGCTATAACGAACGAAAATTTGCGTCCCGTCGTTTTCCTATTATACGTAATTTAATTAGTATTGTGTCAGTTTAATGTAATCGATTTTAGTCAACTTAATTCATTATCATTTTTAATGGATTTTATCATTTTTTAATACATCATTATCGAATACACATTGCAACTAACGAGTTATACATTTTGTGAACTCTAGCACTTTTCTTAACGGTTCGGATATAGCGAACCACCGGATAAAGCGAACAAAACCTTTGGACCCTGAAAGTTCGTTATAACGGGGTTTGACTGTAATTCCGAACATCTGCAAGCATCCATGTCAAACGCGGGATTAGAATCCGCAAAATGGTTCAGAATAGCGACATAACCATCCGGCCATCGCTCGGCAAAATGGGGAAGACATGTAAATATTTTGCTCACACGTGCATATATGTTTGCGTGTATATATTTTGAATAAATACAGTCAAACCCCGTTATAATGAACTTCAAGGGACCAAAAGTTTTGTTCGCTTTATCCGGCGGTTCGCTATATTCGAAACGTTAGGAAAAATGCTCGTGTTCACAAAATGTATAACTCATTAGTTGCAATGTGTATTGAATAATGATGTATTAAAAAAATGATAAAATCTATTAAAAATGATAATTGATGAATTATATCGACTAAAATCAATTACATTAAACTGACACAAAACGCATCGCGTCAGTTTAATGTACTAATTAAATTACGTATAACTACTAATTAAATTACGTATAATAGGAAAACTTCGAGACCAAAATTGTTGTTCGTTATATCCATGAGTTCTTTATATACCGGGTTCGCTATAACTGGATTCGACTGTATACAAAATTTAGACTTTCCATTTCCAAAGGAGGAGGGCTTTCAAAGATAAGACAATTTATTAGTAGATTAACTAATTTTATTACATATCAGTAAATTCATAGCATTTCATATTTACTTTAAAAACAACATTAAAGTAACTTACTTTCCTCTACAACGGATAGAGTTTTACTTCTTCTACCCAGACTTGGGTGTATATAATTTGAAGAGGCACTCTAAATGAATTGGATACAAACGCAGTTTATACATGAAGCAATGTTTATTAATATCTTTGCACATATAGATTTTGCTTTTCAACAATAAGCATACTATGAGCTGTATTTATATACCAGCCCAGTATCCACAACTCTGCAAATCCACGGTGTGTTGGTGTCACCTGGACCCTTCGGCTACTACTTGTACGGGTATATAAATACAGCTTTCAAGAACAATATATTTTTCAATACTCACGAACAGTAAGTCAACCAGCAGTTCTGCCACATAAACTTTGGGCCCCCTAAGCACAAGCGCAGGTTAACACCTGGAGCTGCTTACCTCGTAGCTCCCTCTCGCTCCGTAACAACTCTTAACTCGCTTATCTATCAACCTCCTTCTTTAATCAAGCTCTTGGTATAGGTATTTATACCAAGAGCGTATGCCGAAATTAGCATATCTCAAGCAGCTTGTTACGGTTCAAAAGCGCCGCAACATTAGGCACGGATGAAGGAATCAATTAAAAAATGATCGAATTAAGATAAGCAGTGACGAGTGATAAATAAGCGAGGGACGTGGACATAGTTTAGAAAAGAAACAGGATGTTTAAGTGCCATTAAGGATGAAAAAGAAACCGCCCAAAGGAAATTTACAATGCGGGGTATTCTTAGACCATATGCAGATGTGAAAGATATAGGAAGAGGGGAAAGCACACTAACGAGGAAAATGAGTTGAATAGTGGTGGTGTGGGCTAAGTGGTTAAAATCGGAAACAGATGATATTCGAGAAGATGGGAATAAGGCCGTGGGAATAATGATGATGGGAGGCGAGTGGCCCCACCTGCGAGAAGGTGGAGAAAAAGAAGATTCTGGAAAGAAATGAGTAGCCCAATAGAATAGGAATAAGATATCTCTGACCAATAAGAAAACGAAGGAATGAGCAGATCAGATCATGCGGGAATCCTAAAAAGTTATTACGACCGAGGAGCAGCAAGGACGAACACCTAGACCATAGTTAAAAGCATGAGCCGACGAATTAATTTAGAATGAGAAAGCTCGAATTCAAACTTAGCCAGCGTATGATAAATTAATATAGCTTGACCCTTTATTTGCACCGATGTCCCAAAGCGTAAATACTAGGCAGTGGCTAACATCGAGATTAACCAGATTCTACGAAAGAATAGAGCCGGCCGATCACGTGGAAGCAGAGTGCCATATCCCGAGAATCGAATTGCCTGAGCAGTAGGACCCACCGTATGCTACAAGCTGAAGTTACGGACCCTGAAAGCGTGACGCAACCATAGACGGGTTTGAAAGGAGGGTTCCAAGCCGACGCGAGCGCATTTAATGGACTGCAGACGATTTTATCAAAGGAGGGCGAATTGAAAGACCAAGTCCCCGACAGTGCCAGCGCATTTAATTGACTTCATGAGAGTTCATCAATGGAGGTATGTATCGTTTGTGCTCCGTATTGATCACTGGTTTTAAACGTGTGCCATCGCGATTTCTCATTCATGCACTACCTATTCCGAATGTATATACTATAGATCTTTCTATTAGAAATTGATAACGTTGAAATATGATGTTATTATGAATTGATGAACGGGTTATAAGATCCATTAAATGAGAAAATATTGTAGTAAAGGTATAATAATTGATAAGAAATTACTAGTGATAATTGTATTGTAGGAAGTAAAATAAAAAGGGTTATAATGATATTGAATGAAACTGTAAATGAAGAGATTAGTTGTGATAACATAATGTATTAATAAATGTATCCGTTATTATATCAATTGGATAATCTGTCATTCTTCAAAAAACACAACGCAATACTTAATTCTACATATGCAAATCATATCATTGGGTATCATAATTAATAACCCCAATCAACCCATGATACAGCTGCTTTAATTTATTCACTTAAAAGTTCGATTCTTGTGAATCGAATCTTATGTATGCCTTACAAACGTTTATAGATATCCTTTTTCAATACGCCTAGGCAATACGAAAACACAATCATTAATAGAGTTGAAGCAAAATCTTAAAAATAGAATTTAGTGGAGGGGAATAACGACCCGGGAACAATAACAATTTTTTTTACTTAAATCCCAAAGCGTGAAGTCCTTTATCCTGGAGATATTGACCCATATACACCGTGGATTCGATGGCTACATTATTATAAGACCATCATAAAAGTGAACAAACACTGATCCCTATGAGGGGACAGCATAGAACAGTCCATGCACCGATAATTCTATTATCGGTATTCAAACCCGAGCCTACACCGTGAAAGCTCGAAACGTTAACCACTACGTTAATCGGGAGGCTTATATTTCCAATAAAAATTTCGGCAGAATGGCTCTAGCTTGCATATTTCTTTTTTTAATTGAGAGGGTAAATTTCCGTATTTCGAAAGATTAATTCTGTGACTGTTTCATGTATATCTGATAAAAGGGACAAAATGGAGATGAATATAAACTCGTACAAGACCTTGAAGCATTCGAGAGAGGATAGTTTTTAATATCTGGTTTACTAGCATAGCTACTACTTTGTTTATAGAATCAATATTTAAAACTAATAGTTAACTTAAGGCCGTAAGAAGGGTCCAGAGCGGTAAAAAATTAAAAATAGAGAGGATTTCGTGTTATGAAAGTGATTATGAAATTAAAATTTTCATGTGCCCCCCAAAAATGTGAATAATTTTGACCAGTTTAATATTCGGAGTTGGAATCCAGTATTAAAAAGAAGTTTTAATTTTTAAAAAAATATATTAATGAATGAAGTGCCTGAGCAGAATGTTATCAAACATGTCTATGGTACAGAGGAGAAAACTATCAATGACATTTGAATTATTAAAACTTATTATACATCTTTCGTTACGGCAAATCTCTTGAATATTATTTGCCTACGAAAGATGTATTCCGTGAACGACATTCTACTGAGAAAGGTATTCCGTAGTTTGACGGATAGTTTACATACATTACACATTTATCCCTAGTACAATTGTTTAATATGGCGGATATCCTTAAAATCTCAATCCAAACAACAGCAACTCTTCAATCTCTACTGTGTGCTGCCTACAAGTGTAAAAGTTACCTTGTAAGTGATCAAGAGAGTTGATGGAATATCCTTTTTTCAGTTAGTTCTTAGCCAATATGGACTTTTTTACATTATATCAAAAAGAAACTGGTTTTAAACTATTTTTGAAGTATTTCACTCCAACATTTTGTGGATAGTAAAATAAAATAAAATAAAAAAATCATATTTTTCTTTATAACTTTTAGCTATGTTTGGCTTATCTGACAAAGAATATGAGATCTAAAGAACTGGACTCTAGGATATCTCATCTATTTCTTTGATGGCATTTAATCGAGGGTAGGTCTTTTTGATTATTTCATGACCTTCACTCTGGTTGGGAATACTTTTCCACAAAACTTTAAATCACAACTTTAGGGTTGTGACTTTTCTTTAATCACCCCAAAAAGCATTCAAGGGTTTGTTTACAGATGTTAGATGTTACGAGTTTTCTGGGAATCGTCGTTTAAGTTCGTCTAAAGCCCTTTTGGTTAGATGGAGAGCAGGGTTCCCGAGAAGGCTAGCGTAGTCCTAAATGCTCATGTCTCCATTATAGTGGAGGCGGCACCACCTGTGAGTTATCGTTTAAGAAATTGAATGGACTCTTACCAATATGTTGCCCCAACTAATGTGAAAAAGTTTTATCTATGATATCATTTTACCCCTCAGAATTAAGGCATTTCGAGATCGGAACAATGCGGCCTAAACAGAATTAAAAATACATCACCATGCCAATATGGCTAACCCTCCGAACTTAGAAATTACTCTATAAGGCTAAGTGGCATTCATCTTTCACTTTTCAGTCCCAAACATGTCAACTAGTTTGTCAGATAGTGTACACTTTCTTGGTAGTAGGTGCTGTCAAGCAATTCAACGTATTTCCATTTCACAATATCCCTTACAGTCCGTGTAATGGACTGAGATCTTGTAGAATCATCATAAACAGACTTGTTGAAACTACAGCTGTAATCACTTGTCCTGGTTCGAAAGCCCTAATAAAAGTGTTATTTTACCAAAACTGCTTTGTTACGAGTTGCCATTGTTCATTTGCGGGTTCTTAATGTTCTTTGAATCCATGCTACACATACAAAATTAAATTCACAAATTTTGTTTTAGGGAAATTTCGGCCTCAATAACTCCTTATCTCAAAAGACATTAAACAGGTATATCCATTAATCAGGTATATCATGTAGGTAAAAGAAAAGTTTAATTCATAATTTTTTCCTTTTTTCCTTAATTTCTGTTCTGCAATATTATATACAAGAATTAATAAGAAGATTGTAATTTATTTTAAAGTGCAACAGTAAATTAAAGTTATTTGTTCTTTTGCATTTGACCTAATTTACATGCTAACATCTTGATATTTCTTGGAGTAATAAGTTTTTACTACACGAAAAGTGAAGAAATACCAGGAACAGGACATTCTTCAAATAGTTTCCTCACTCATAACATGTTCTGAGGTGCACTATTGGATATCTGACATCCTAAATGCAAGCATAAGCATGCAAATGAAAAACAGTTCGCAAAAGTTGATGACATATTCAAATTTTCGTGGCGAACACAAAGAGACTTACATATATCAATGCTTATTCACCCCTATAATTTTTTCACAAACCCAGGTTCAAAAGAACAAGTATAGAAACAAGTAAAGTAGCCTTGGTTGCCTCTGCTCAATATATGTCCAATATATGTCTGCTCCATATATGTTAATTAAAATGACAGACACTGTCAATTACAAATACATACATTTAATAAAAGTTCATTTCAATACACATCAAATACTAAAAAAAATTAATCACCTCTCCTACGAACATTCATAAAAACAAGGTATGACCTGGCCAAAAGGAAATTCACCTTACAAGCAAAGGAAAGAATTGCAGAGGACTCTAGCCTGCAGAATTTACACTGGATTATCAAAAATAATAATCATAAACTTAATGACTCTACAATGCACATAATATGAAAAATAATAAATATCACAAACATTATCTAATTAACTCTAGAGGAAAGGTTTCTCCTTGGCGGAATAAAAAAAGAGAAAAAGCAATTATAATAAAAAAATGAGGAAAAGAATATCACCCGATTCACAAACATCTACGCAGGGAAGGCGCTTGGTTGAAAGGCCGAACTCGTATCATTGTAGGCTTCCATCAGGCACTTCACTCGCTTGTCGGGAAAAAAATGACGATGTCGTCGAACAAAATTTCAGATGTTCACGGGATCTCGACTGGCCGGTGAAAGAATGGATAGTAATCATGGGAAATCAGGAGGATAGATAGGAGATATTATGTAAAATAACGGGAACGCATCTGCACGTAGGATATTCAGATTCGAACAACCCGTCGGTGTCTCTTAGGCCTCATACACACGATACGGTTTCAGTTTTATGATCGTCTCGATTTTGCCGTTCCGTTTACAGTAAACAATGTATTTTGTTTTGTACGTTCACACGTTGCGGTCGAAAACCGCAAACGAGGGAACAACCGAATCGGTAGCAGATGTCGTTCGATTTTGTCTACCGAAACCGAATAGATGGAACCGACGCCAGGCCGTTTCGGTTGCCATTGGTGTATGGATTTGAGAGGGGAAGTACACACGATTCGGTTATTTTGAAGGAAACGTACACCAGTACCGATCTAACTACTGAAGTGATTCTTTAAAATGATTTTTTAGTTGTTTTTTTACAGTTTTTTGCAGTTTTTTTTTACACAATGGAGAAAATCGACACAGAAATTTTAATTTCTTTGGTTGAAGAAAGACCGACCATTTGGGACAAAGCCTAAGAATGTTTTACTTTAAATGACGCTTTAAACGACGTTTAAATCATGTTTATATCTTAATTAGAACAGGAGATATTATTATTATTATTATTTTTTTTTTTTTTTTTTTTTTTTGCACCATTCTAATAGCAGCCAAACTTTGTTTAAACCTGTAAATGAGTTTTCTGCATGATGGGTTTTTTCACCTTTTCTCATCTTTAAATCGTTATAAGTCAAGAACCGTTAAAGATAAATGGTTCAAACTTGGAAGATGTCTTTTATTTTACTTTAATTTTGATTCAACAAATTTAAAAAATATATTTAAATTTGAAAATATGATTTTTTATAAATAAGTTACATAATTTTTTCTCTAAATATTTTAAATTTTTTTAAAAAGTAATTTTTTAAAAACCGCTGAATCGAAATTAAAACATATATTTCTGTTTAATTAAATGAAAAAAATTTGAAATTCGACAGATAATATTTCGAGTTTATAACGATTTTAAATTACCCCACTTTTCTTTAATTTTAAATTTGAATTTTTTTAAAAATCTTTATGAGAAGTTTTATGATGTGATTTTGTTTGAAAATTATATTGTTAACCATTACAAAAACATTCAAAGTTTTAACTCAATAAATGTATGTATCGTCATTCGGAAGTAGTTGAAAATTTTCGATTAATCTCCTCTTAATTCAGTCATAAGCGTTGAAAAGATCCCAGACAATATCTGTCTCTCAAAATAGGATGTACCCAATACGTTTTATAATTTTTTTTTTAATGTTGCTTCGACGATGACGATACCAGTACATTACAAGAAAGGTATTTACGACCTTCCTGCAAAGTGAACTACACTGCAATGATTGCAAATGTGTTCTGTACGGAAAACCGTATGCGGTGAAAGAAAAACCGAATCGTGTGAACACAGCTTTCGGTTGACACCGAAACGATTATAAAACCGAAACCGTATCGTGTGTACGAGGCCTTAAGGTGCACTCACACTACTGACGTGTTACGAAAAAAATTATACCACTATTTTAAAGAGGAGTGTGCATACTACGCTGACATGTTGTGTCGTGTCGTGACGTGGGAAAACACGCTCCCTAACGCGTCAGCTCCAAATATAAATTCCCAGATCTCGTCAGCAGGCGTCAGGCCGTCAGCTATGAGTACGGAAGAAGAGCTCATCAAGCATGTGAAGAAATACCCTATTTTATTTGACCATTTCAACAAAGATTACAGAAATAAATATGTACGCAATGAAGCATTGGAAGAGATTGGAAGAATCCTGGAAATATCAGGTAATATTTACATTTATTTACTAATTTATTGCAAACTTAGGCCGTTTGATTGATTTAACCAATATTTCAAACACTTTAAAAACACGTTTATAAAATCAGGGTTTTCTTAACATTGTCATAGTATAAAATTTGGTTTCATTAATAACGGGCGGTAAAGTTGGTTACTGATCTTGTAAAATGTAAACAAAGAGGAAGGGTTGATTTAACAATATAAACAGGTGTTCGTCCCCTCTTGTTTTTAAACTTCCATCTTTTAAATAGCAAAAATAATTTATATGAGCTTAGTTTATGTGTATTTATAAATTTATATATATTTTTTGATTGATAGTTACTTTCAATTAAATATTATAGGCAGACGACGGTCTTCGACCAAAAATTACCTACTTATTTGTACAGTATTTGAATTATTTGAATACTAGGCAGAAAAAAAATTCACTACAGGTTACTTATTTACATTGTTTAATAACTCAAAATTATAGCAACAAAAATGATAAATTTCTTTATAAAATAACAGTAATAAAAATGCTTACAAAAAAATTTAATGGGCCATTCTGCCTTTATGAATGCTCTCCCACTGCCATCAACAGCTTGCAGCCCCTTCAGGAGAAACGAAGTATTTTTTGTACTTATCCCTCACTAGTCCAGTTTCACGAACATTATTTCCACGAATCGCTTCCACATTTCGAAAACTTCTTATTTCTTCCTCTCTTACTTGCACTTGCTGTTCGAAAGGTGCAATTGTTATACAACTTCTGAGCATGTTCTGAAGACAGCATGCTGCTAAAACTATATAATCACAAGTTTCCGGTTGAGTTTCTCTGGGTTTTAGAAACACTCTCCTGCTAATATGCAAAATGCATTTTCTACTGTGCGTCGTGTGTAGAAGTGGAATGATATAATTCCCACGGTGTGTGGCCAATAACGAATCTATTATAATGGCTGCAGAGGCAGGGGTAAATAGAGGCTGGTAAACCTGGAGATATGCGAAGAATAGCTGTCGGTGTGGCCAGTGATAGTCTATAAATAGTAAAAGATGGATGGTCGTTATTTTATGGCCCACAGTAAAAACTTCAGATGATAAGGGTCAAAGTTGTTTTGCAAAATAAAATTATGGTGGGGAGATACTTCGTAGACTATGGACAGGGGCGACAGAGGCTGTTTAATAAGGAGCCAATTGGGGCAGGAACTACTGAAAGAAAAACAGCCCACTGCCCAATGAAAATGAGGGGCGGACCAGAATGCCCCCCCTGTAAACGAACAACAGCCCCACCAAGGACGAAAGGAATAGGAGAAGAAGCAGATCGATCTCAGACTCGGTTCCTCAAAGTTAGATGATAGAGACTCTCGCCTGCCTCAGAGTCTTGGAGAAGTGCCAAGATCCCGCTAAGATGTTCCTATACATGACATGATTCTGGGTCCCTGTCGTCGAAGCCACCATCACCGCTGCATACTTCAGCTATAGTAAGTGCCTCCCCATAGACTCTAAAAATCATCTTTGACGATATAGTTTGCCTCTGCTTCTGAGTTCTCATATTTAAAAATGTTAGTATGAAAGAGATTATTGTACTTGTAGCTATTACAATTTAATTGAAATTTGTGCGTTATCAAATAAATGTATGTTTAAGGCCAATGCTTTGTCTTCCTTGCTTGTTTCAACCCATGCATGCATCCATTGTTTTAAGGTAATTTAATTGCCTACATCTGTGGTGCCGTGACCAGGATGCACGTGGTTGGGAGTGTGTGTGGATATTACGGAAGAGACTTTAGTAATAATTAAGACTAAAATAATATTTTGTTATTTTGCTAGAATATTTAAGTTTTTTTTTTTGTAGAAAAGGAAACAAGTATTTTTTTTTTACCAACTGTTGTAAAAATAGACTTAGAATATGATTTGTGAGCAACATTATGATTAGGAGTAAAATAAACTATTGACAAATTTAATGATAACAATAAGGATGCATTCCGATATTAAATTATAAGGGTATGATCCATTCAGATTACATTTTAACACTATTATGGTCATAACGAGTGTGAAGAGGAAGTAAATTTGATAGTTGATCTAATACGTTAATCTCCAAACTTAATAATGAGAATATTTATCATAATATAATGAATGATAAGAATCGTAGGATATTAACTTGGGATACCCAGAAGCAGAGGCAAACGATATTGTCAAAGATGATTTTTAGAGTCTATGGGGAGGCACTTACTATAGCTGAAGTATGCAGCGGTGATGGTGGCTTCGACGACAGGGACCCAGAATCATGTCATGTATAGGAACATCTTAGCGGTATCTTGACACTTCTCCAAGAGTCTGAGGCAGACGAGAGTCTCTATCATCTAACTTTGAGGAACCAAGTCTGAGATCGATCTGCTTCTTCTCCTATTCCTTTCGTCCTTGGAGGGGCTGTTGTCCGTTTACAGGGGGCCATTCTCGCCCGCCCCTCATTTTCATTGGGAAGTGGGCAGTTTTTCTTTCAGTAGTTCTTGCCCCAATTGGTTCCTTATTAAACAGCCTCTGTCGCCTCTGTCCATAGTCTACGAAGTACCTCCCCACCATAATTTTATTTTGCAAAAAAACTTTAACCCTTATCATCTGAAGTTTTTACTGTGGGCCATAAAATAACGACCATCCATCTTTTACTATTTATAGACTTTAGATCGCTATCATTGGCCACACCGACAGCTATTCTTCTAATATCTCCAAGTTTACAAGCCTCTATTTATCCCTGCCTCTGCAGCCATTGTAATAGATTCGTTATTGGCCACATACCGTGGGTATTATATCATTCCACTTCTACATCGTGCTCTTGAATGCCTGTAGTTATAAATCTTTTCTTCATCGCTCTTTATAGAACTCTTTCTGTAAAGATGCATCAAGTATGTTTTTAATGTGAAAGCCTCTTCAGCGACAATAAATCGATCGGCCGCTATTTATAGGGTTCCCTAATATTATTTATAGGGTGCCACTATTTATAGGGTCCAACGATATGCACCTTGTGGGAACCAAACAACAACGGACGTGAATTCATTACGACATGACACGTCAGCTTAGTGTGCACACACCGCCTGACTCTGACGTTTTCCCACGTCGGCTGACGTTGTCGTCAGCGCGTGTCAACACGTCACGTCAGCGTAGTCTGAATGCAGCTTTAGTGCCGGTGCACACTTGCGGCAAAAGTACTCGGGACGCTGCGTTATTTTCACTCTGCGTGGAACGCCATTCCAGTGCATACTTTCGGGGTGATAGGCGTCAGCGGCAGTCTTTGCCACCAACCGAGATGGATCGTACGCGCGCCCAATTATTTTTTTAAAAAGTTGTTTTTTCTTACTTAGTCTACAAGCATGTTCATCGTAAAAATAGAATTAGAAAAAAGAAGCACTGGATCCATCCATACAACAGCGAGAGACAGGTCCTGGTTTTCAATTAGGCCCGGTAGGCCGAGCCCCAAAATTTTTATTTGAAATGAAAAGAAATAAAAAATTCCCAATTCAAATTTTATTTTATTTTACCTTTTTTAATAGCAATTTTTTTATACATCCTTTCAAATTTGATAGATTGGTTCATTATATGTATAGTTATATGTATAGTTCATTATATGTATGTTATAGTGTATATAAGGAATTAATAAGTTTTTCTGATTGCATTGTATTGGTGTTTTAATGATGAAGTTAATATGTTGTATTACTTTTTGTTATTTGATAATGTTCTAGGCTTCTACGCTTCAAATAGCCTATTCTTGGTAAAATGGTACTTTCATAATGATTTATGATTGTTTTTTTTGTGTGTCAATTTTGGAAATTTTAAGCCCATATCAGTGTTAGGGGGGCCCCATCCCTAGTTGTGCCTATAGTCCAGAATTTTCTAAACCGGACCCTGGAGAGAGGTACTTGAAGGGAGCGTTTAATGTATGCTTGATGGATCTCAGGGAAGATGGTGAAAAGTTTTTTAATTATTTTCGGACGACCCACTTAAAATAAACTTAAATACTTCACCATCTAAAAGTTTTTTTTTTATCTAATGTACTTATTTTAATAAAAGTTGTAAAAAATTATACTTACTGGTTGTATTTTTTTCATTCTCCGTTTTTTGGCTTAAGTTCTCAATAATGGTTTCACAAATATTTTCCCAAGCAGACTGTTTCTTTATTCGGTCTTTATAGTCCTCATGACTAACATCCCAAATTTTCGGGCGAGATTTTACTTCGTCGATGAAAAGTTCGACATCCACATTTTCATCAGACATCGTGTAAAGAGACTTCACGAGCTCGATGGGAGATAAAACGCTGCGGCAGATGTGCACTGCCCAGTAGACAAATGAGTACTACCAGCTATCGGGTTACAGGAATGTGCCGCGCGTTCCACAGGAACCTACGGCGACCTGGGAGTGGCGCCGGCGGCAGATGGACACCGGCGGCAGGTGTGAATATCAACAGCAGTTGCTCTACATTTCTTCTTATCGGATTGAAAATAACGCAGCGTCTCGAGAACTTTTGCCGCAAGTGTGCACCAGTACTTACAGCACGTCCAGCGTCACCGAGAGCGAAGAACCTCTGACCTATTCGCTCTCTCACCCCACCGATACTGACTAACTCCCCTCGAAAACCTGTCCGGCTTCCTCGTTTCTCCTTGCGTCGCCGTCTTTCAATGGACCGAGAAGCTGTCATTCAAGCCTAAGTCCGGCCTTTCTTCCCCAACCCCTCCCCCCCCCCCCCCCAAAAAAAAATAATAAGGCGGGCAGTTTGAACGAAATGGCGGATTCGCCATTTAGTCAAACAAAGGGGGACCGTAAAAAATAATTAAACTATTAGAAAATTATGTGAAACGATTGTGATTAACTATTACTTAACATAGAGTTAGCTTTTAAGTGAGATGACGATAAATTACTATGATATTACTATTATTTGGTTTAGTTAGAAAAACTTCTGGAGTGATGAAAAAAAAGAAATCGTTATTCTATAGTTAGAAAAATCATCACGACAAAATTATGAAATATTTTTTCGTTTGGTCTTGAATAGCTTTCATATAATTCCTTCTGTAAATTCTACAAGGTTTATTTTACTAACGCATCATTGACAAAAATACCATTTCTTAACAAAATAATACATTTTGAAAAGGTTTTATAATATCCTCTGGGTTTTTAATTCACCTGGCATGCATCCATATCTTTTGCCATCTGCTTATCCCATTTCTAAATATCAATATCTAAATTAATGATTTATACTACATGGGTTCCTCCGCATATAGCATAATCAAGTGAAAATCATCACGAAATACTTTCTCAGAACTCCGCCAATATTTCGTGGTGGATTATAATACTGTGCATATTCTGTTTTGAACGGATCAGCATGACTTTTGGGGATCGACTGTGATTCGATTCGACCGGTTTTTGTTTATTTAAGTAGGGCATACGGTTTTTTGAATAAGTTTGGTTATGTTATTTTATGGTTTTTGGTTATGTTATTAGTAGGTATGCTTGCGTTGGTCTGTTCAGTTCGGTTTATGCAATTAAACGTTAGACAGGGCTTCTTGTGTTAATCATTATTTTTACTAAGCATATTAGAATTTCATTGCCGCGAGGGACGAAGAGTCTCTCTTCGCAGGCTGGAATTACTTTTGGTTTGGTAGGAGTAAATGGTGGAGTAGTTAAATATTGGTTTCAAAATTTTATCATTTGCTTAGCTTTGTAATGTGTACTAAGGTGTCCAGGAGGTTAATGAACGTTAGACATGGCTTCAGATTTTAATCATTAATTTTTACTAAGCTTATTAGAATTTCATTGCCGCGAGGGACGAAGAGTCTATCTTTGCAGGCTGGAATTAAAATTGGTTTGGTAGGAGTAAATAGTGTAGTTAACGATAGGTCTCAAATTTCTATCAATTACCTGGTTTTGTAATGTATACTAGGGTGTACGGGAGGTTAAAATTTTTTTTTTGTTATATGTACAGTTAAAGTGGTAATTTTTGTACACCTGTCTCACATGTTTCATATACATTTTTTTGAGGTTGAACAGTAAACATGTTAATTTTGATTGAACAGTGATAATGAAATTCGTAAGAGAGAATTTTGTATTGAGTTTTGTTCGAAGAGGTTTTGTTTATTTGTGTTAAGCATACGTTTTTTTTTATAAATTTGTTACGAATTGTATGCTATGGTCGCACTGTCAATTTTAAATTATAGAAGTAAACTGTGGACAGGATGTAATGTTTTTGAACTGATTGTTTTAACCGAGGATGATTATTTTGCTGTGCAGTTTTTTTTAGTGTATATGGTTTAATTGTAAGTTGAGCATACAGTTGTGGTAATGAAATGTTTTAGATATATGTTAGGTGTTCAATGTTTCATTTTTGCTTGTTTATATACAATTGTGGTAATGAAATTTTTTTTTCGGGTAGTATGCTACATGTTCCATGGTTTATAATTTTGTTTAATAAGTAATCTCTCATGTATATGTGTTTTGTTATGTGACCCGGGTCGAATGGGAACAATATATCACATGGTGTAATGTAATTCTATACTTTAATCAATTCTTTTAATTTGTGAAATTTTTCCACGGTGATCTGTGATTTTTTTTTATTAAAAAAAAAATTTGTGCCAAATTTTTTTTTCTCGCGGAAAAGGAGGTATTTGTTGTGATGATAATTAATAGTTTTGGAAGTGATTAAAGTTAATATTAATATCGGGTATTTAGATAATTAAATTAGTAAAGAAAGTAAATTTTAGTAACGATTGTGCTTTGTTTAATCAATTTATTAAGCCTCTGCTAAATATATGTAAGGGTTATACTTGTGGTGATCAGATATTAATTGATTTGATTAATGTCATCGCATTTGGAGAAGGTGCGCAAGTTTCTCTAAATGTTTTGACATTGAGAAGAATTAAGTTTGAAATAGATCATCACAGGTTATACCTTATTATTGTTAATATGGATAAATTAATAAGTCTTATTTATGAACCTCGTGAATGGCTGGTACGCTGGTGAATTTTTGGGTTTTTTATTAAATGAATGAATACAAAATTATAGTGTGTCTTTTCTTTTAAAGTTAAATCCTTCCTTTTGAGAACCCCTTTTTGTCAGTTGATCGTAAACTGAGACTTCCGATAACGACTGGTCACGGACACCCTCCCCTTCGGGACGTTTGGAATGTTGATGAGCCAAGCAGATACGAAGGCGCTCCCTGCGCGGTTGAATACAGTGGCTTGTAGATGGCGGCGTTTTCAAGGAGGAAAAATTAATCAAAAATTATTATGTGAAATAAGAAAATGAAAAAATCAACAATGAGTCGGAGAGGAGATTCCTTCGGCTAATTCCGAATTTCAGCGTTTTCCTCGTCCGGGATGGACGGAGCGGATTGGACCTTCTTACTTTCCGCGGAATACAAAGTGAGAAAAGGAGCGTCAACTCGAGGGCGGAGGGTGCAAGTGGACACAGAGAGGGGGAGAGGCGAGCGAAGAGGCTGGGAGCTGACCCCAGTGCCTTGAGAAAAAAGGATGATGGCTGTACGGAAAGGTCCGACGACGTTCATGTCTTGGCGTCGTGCACGCTTTAGAAAATGGCGTTAAGGCTCCCCTCATGATTTTTTAAAATAATAGTTTTTTTTTTTGGTGCTGCAGCATTTTAATTGGGTAATATAGTTTTAATTTCCTTTTTTTTTTGGTTTACTGAATTTTTCTATAGTTTTACTTTTGTTTTTTTCTCATCACTTTTTCATTTAGAAGTTTTTTTTGATTCGCCAGCCACTTCACTTATTTGCATTGTTTTATTGATAATTATTTGTATTATGGAGAGTAGAACTCATTTAAACGAAATTGTATTTATTCAATTGAATTTGGTTGTCAGAATAATGTTAAGAAGATCTGGAGTTAATGAGTTTGTTTGTTATAATGTCAGGGAAATTCTTAAATAAATTGTTATGTTAGTTTGTAAAGTGGTGTCATGTCGGTCCTTGCCTTTTTAGTAAATTTTCTGATTTTCAGCTTTAGGTTTTATTTTTTTATTTCAGCAGAATTGAAGCTTTTTCTTTTAGGTGAAATAATTTTATTTTCTAGGTCCTCTCCAAGGTTAAGTAATTTTATTAGATTTAATTTCATTTTTCTTTTGGCTCATTATTCACCACAGTGAAGCATTCAGTTCGAACCAGTGTTAATTATAATTATTAATTGTTTATGGGTTATTGCATTTAAAAATAACACAACGCAACTTACCATCTATCTTAAAATGTACTAACCACTAATGGCTAAATGGCAAATATTGTTGTACTTAAATTTAACTGAAACCCTCCTTAATTAGTAAAAGATTCATTCCTACCTTCATTAATTAATTTATTAATTAGCAATATAAAATAATAAGCTTTTAAATACACCCCAATACAAAACTTCGTTGCAACAAATGGCGCTGTGACCTACCCACGCTGTGCCATTTTTTTTTTCTTCTTCAATGGTACAGGTCGTGAAGACTGTTTGCAAATGAGCCATTTTTTCCCCATTATCCTTTCTTTCGGTAAGACGGCATGACATATTAAATTTTGGTATAGTGGAGGCTTAATCTTATTTTGGCACAGATTTTTTTGGTTCATATGATTTTTATGTGGTTATGGTTATTATTATTTTTGATATTTTAAATGATGTAGATTTTAATTTGAAATTTTTCTTACATTCCTATATTTTGTGCAATTATTTTGAATATTGATTCTTTTTACATTTTGAATTATTGAATGATATAAATGTTTAATATTATTTGGTATTTTGGTGTTTTACTTAAGAGTATTGCTCTGTTATGGCGTTTAAGGATACATTTTGGATTTGAATTTTTACATTCCTATATATTTTGCATTTATATTGAATATTGAATATTTTTTCTAACATCTTTAAACATTGATAGTTATTTTGAGTGATATTTTAATTGGTATTTTGTTATATTAACGTTTTCTATTGCTATGCTAGTGGTTTTAAGTATAATATTTGATTTGAGGTGCTAAATTGTGTTTCTTTAACAATGTCTCCCATAGTATATTTGCATACTAAGTATTGATAAATTTTTAATTGCAACTCTACATGTCAGATAATTTTTTCTCTATTTTGGGCTTCATATCACGAGTTTTTTTTTGTCTTGCCAGGTGCTAAGTTTTTTCTGCTTTCGTCTTGCCATTTAGAGCTGGTCTCATGGTAAAACGGGAAGTAAAATTGGTTTCGGTTCTTGGACAGATTGAAAATTACATTAAAAGTTTTCATATAATAGTTAATGATTTTTTTTTTCGCACGAAATTAGTTACAATTGGGTTTAAGATTCAAACTTCAATGTCACAGACTGGGAAATTTGAATGCTGCGGTCATTTCAGTACCTAATAAATTCAGTTTCTTATGTCGGGTATATGTTTGGACTTAATACCAGTTGGGTTTGGTTAGAAATTTAATTAAGATTGGGGTTAATATTCAACTTCAATGTCACAGGCTGGGAAATTTTGAATGTTGTGGTCTTTCAGTACCTAATAAGTTCAGTTTCTCATGTCAGAGATTTGTTGAATTCAATACCAGTTTAGTTTTTTTTTTGCAGAGTTTTAGCTTAATTTAATATTGTTTAATTTCTTTTGTAATGCATACTAAAGCGTCCGAAAATTTTGTTTATGTGTAGGGTTGATGTTAAATTTTTTTTTGGTGCTCTTGTCTACAATGTTTCATGTGCATATTCTGTTTTGAACGGATCAGCATGACTTTTGGGGATCGACTGTGATTCGATTCGACCGGTTTTTGTTTATTTAAGTAGGGCATACGGTTTTTTGAATAAGTTTGGTTATGTTATTTTATGGTTTTTGGTTATGTTATTAGTAGGTATGCTTGCGTTGGTCTGTTCAGTTCGGTTTATGCAATTAAACGTTAGACAGGGCTTCTTGTGTTAATCATTATTTTTACTAAGCATATTAGAATTTCATTGCCGCGAGGGACGAAGAGTCTCTCTTCGCAGGCTGGAATTACTTTTGGTTTGGTAGGAGTAAATGGTGGAGTAGTTAAATATTGGTTTCAAAATTTTATCATTTGCTTAGCTTTGTAATGTGTACTAAGGTGTCCAGGAGGTTAATGAACGTTAGACATGGCTTCAGATTTTAATCATTAATTTTTACTAAGCTTATTAGAATTTCATTGCCGCGAGGGACGAAGAGTCTATCTTTGCAGGCTGGAATTAAAATTGGTTTGGTAGGAGTAAATAGTGTAGTTAACGATAGGTCTCAAATTTCTATCAATTACCTGGTTTTGTAATGTATACTAGGGTGTACGGGAGGTTAAAATTTTTTTTTTGTTATATGTACAGTTAAAGTGGTAATTTTTGTACACCTGTCTCACATGTTTCATATACATTTTTTTGAGGTTGAACAGTAAACATGTTAATTTTGATTGAACAGTGATAATGAAATTCGTAAGAGAGAATTTTGTATTGAGTTTTGTTCGAAGAGGTTTTGTTTATTTGTGTTAAGCATACGTTTTTTTTTATAAATTTGTTACGAATTGTATGCTATGGTCGCACTGTCAATTTTAAATTATAGAAGTAAACTGTGGACAGGATGTAATGTTTTTGAACTGATTGTTTTAACCGAGGATGATTATTTTGCTGTGCAGTTTTTTTTAGTGTATATGGTTTAATTGTAAGTTGAGCATACAGTTGTGGTAATGAAATGTTTTAGATATATGTTAGGTGTTCAATGTTTCATTTTTGCTTGTTTATATACAATTGTGGTAATGAAATTTTTTTTTCGGGTAGTATGCTACATGTTCCATGGTTTATAATTTTGTTTAATAAGTAATCTCTCATGTATATGTGTTTTGTTATGTGACCCGGGTCGAATGGGAACAATATATCACATGGTGTAATGTAATTCTATACTTTAATCAATTCTTTTAATTTGTGAAATTTTTCCACGGTGATCTGTGATTTTTTTTTATTAAAAAAAAAATTTGTGCCAAATTTTTTTTTCTCGCGGAAAAGGAGGTATTTGTTGTGATGATAATTAATAGTTTTGGAAGTGATTAAAGTTAATATTAATATCGGGTATTTAGATAATTAAATTAGTAAAGAAAGTAAATTTTAGTAACGATTGTGCTTTGTTTAATCAATTTATTAAGCCTCTGCTAAATATATGTAAGGGTTATACTTGTGGTGATCAGATATTAATTGATTTGATTAATGTCATCGCATTTGGAGAAGGTGCGCAAGTTTCTCTAAATGTTTT
Source organism: Dolomedes plantarius (assembly GCA_907164885.2). NCBI lineage: Eukaryota > Metazoa > Arthropoda > Arachnida > Araneae > Dolomedidae > Dolomedes > Dolomedes plantarius. Next base: position 125,245,255 of record OU015497.1, on the reverse strand, counting down.
GACATTGAGAAGAATTAAGTTTGAAATAGATCATCACAGGTTATACCTTATTATTGTTAATATGGATAAATTAATAAGTCTTATTTATGAACCTCGTGAATGGCTGGTACGCTGGTGAATTTTTGGGTTTTTTATTAAATGAATGAATACAAAATTATAGTGTGTCTTTTCTTTTAAAGTTAAATCCTTCCTTTTGAGAACCCCTTTTTGTCAGTTGATCGTAAACTGAGACTTCCGATAACGACTGGTCACGGACACCCTCCCCTTCGGGACGTTTGGAATGTTGATGAGCCAAGCAGATACGAAGGCGCTCCCTGCGCGGTTGAATACAGTGGCTTGTAGATGGCGGCGTTTTCAAGGAGGAAAAATTAATCAAAAATTATTATGTGAAATAAGAAAATGAAAAAATCAACAATGAGTCGGAGAGGAGATTCCTTCGGCTAATTCCGAATTTCAGCGTTTTCCTCGTCCGGGATGGACGGAGCGGATTGGACCTTCTTACTTTCCGCGGAATACAAAGTGAGAAAAGGAGCGTCAACTCGAGGGCGGAGGGTGCAAGTGGACACAGAGAGGGGGAGAGGCGAGCGAAGAGGCTGGGAGCTGACCCCAGTGCCTTGAGAAAAAAGGATGATGGCTGTACGGAAAGGTCCGACGACGTTCATGTCTTGGCGTCGTGCACGCTTTAGAAAATGGCGTTAAGGCTCCCCTCATGATTTTTTAAAATAATAGTTTTTTTTTTTGGTGCTGCAGCATTTTAATTGGGTAATATAGTTTTAATTTCCTTTTTTTTTTGGTTTACTGAATTTTTCTATAGTTTTACTTTTGTTTTTTTCTCATCACTTTTTCATTTAGAAGTTTTTTTTGATTCGCCAGCCACTTCACTTATTTGCATTGTTTTATTGATAATTATTTGTATTATGGAGAGTAGAACTCATTTAAACGAAATTGTATTTATTCAATTGAATTTGGTTGTCAGAATAATGTTAAGAAGATCTGGAGTTAATGAGTTTGTTTGTTATAATGTCAGGGAAATTCTTAAATAAATTGTTATGTTAGTTTGTAAAGTGGTGTCATGTCGGTCCTTGCCTTTTAGTAAATTTTCTGATTTTCAGCTTTAGGTTTTATTTTTTTATTTCAGCAGAATTGAAGCTTTTTCTTTTAGGTGAAATAATTTTATTTTCTAGGTCCTCTCCAAGGTTAAGTAATTTTATTAGATTTAATTTCATTTTTCTTTTGGCTCATTATTCACCACAGTGAAGCATTCAGTTCGAACCAGTGTTAATTATAATTATTAATTGTTTATGGGTTATTGCATTTAAAAATAACACAACGCAACTTACCATCTATCTTAAAATGTACTAACCACTAATGGCTAAATGGCAAATATTGTTGTACTTAAATTTAACTGAAACCTACCTTAATTAGCAAGATTTATTCCTACCTTAATTTCATTAATTATTAATTAATATATATATATTAAGTTTTAAAACACCCCATACACAAGAATCTTCGTTGCAACAATACGAAGTATAACATATCAAAGAGAAACTGCGCATATTGTTTTGAAATCTCAGATGTTTTTGAGTGCTTGAAAAACTCAGAAGAAAGCCAACAAAGGAAATGCTCTTAGAACAAGCTTCCGAACAGTTTTTGTGATAATGAATGACGGATTTCTTTCAAACAAAGGTCGGTTTCATACTTACAGCCCTAATCAAGAAGTAAACATGTATTTCCACTCTCTGGTTTGGATTGTGCTAGTAGTCTTCTGCATTAGTAAAGCAGGTGAGCATAAATAACTTGTCTGAATTTGAAAAGAAATTATAATTCTTATTAAATTTTATGTAATTTAAGGGTATCATAATTGTAGCATTTCGTAAACGAGAGTCTCAGTGATATAAATCATTTATAAGTGTTTAGCTTCTCAACTGCGAAAGATTGCCTCAAGGTAAATAATCTTAAAATTTATCACAGTGTACGTCTTAGGTAAACCCAGTGGCGTAGTGGTTAAAAGCTTCAAGCTGCCAGCCCACAGGTCCAGGGTTCGACCCTGCGACTGGGCAAAATCGACTCAGCCTTTCATCCCTTGAGTGGGTCGATAAAATGAGGACCAAGCATGCTTGGGAACTAAACTGTGGGGGTCCCATGTCGGGTTGACTACCTGACTGAGACATATGCTGTATGGCACCCCAAGCTCACGTTCAAGCAACCGGACATGTGTACCGCGGCCCTGGTCCACATCGGACTGTTGCGCCGTGAGTTAAGTACGTCTTAGGTAAAATAAATTCCCAAAGTTAACTCTCTTTTTTAATAAAATCGTATTTTCATTCAATATTCCGCAAACTTTTAAAAAAGTTCTGACAACATTAGCCTCTATCTTTTATAAGCTGAGCATTATTTTTAAAGTTCGTAATTTATCGCATATATAAATAAAGAACAGGAAATCAAACTTTTATTAAAATGTCATTTTTTATTGCAGCTAATACAGATGAACCAGATAGCAATCTCATACCATGTAAACAGGGTTGGTTCCTATTCGGTAAGTAAAATCTCTTTCTTCCTAATGTACATATTTCATGTGACTGTGATAAATTTTCGAAAATTCTGTGAAGTAAATTCAGTACATACTATTCTGTTTTTACAAGGTCTTTCATGACTTGATTTTGATTTTACATTGTCTAGAAAAGTAAATTAAAATCCGTCTTTACTCGATTACATTCAATTTAACACGCCTAAAAACTGCCTTATTTTAATTCCTGCTTGATTTAAGGAAAAAATGTCTAATCACCGTAATTTTTTATGAAATATTTAAGGAATTCCTCTCGTTTGTTGTCAAGAAAATGTTTAGGGAATTCCTTTTGTTTGTTGATAAAATTCAATCTTATGTTTAATTTCAATATCGAATTGGAAGTGCATTTAAATTGCACATATTTATATTGATAATCATAACAGTGTAATAAAAAAAGAAAATTTAAAGACGATAACAAAATAGGCAATCCTTATTTTTTAACCACCTATTATATATATATATATATATATATAATATATATATATATATAAATATATATATATATATATATATATATATATATATATATATACATGTGTGTGTGTGTATATATATACTGAAAATATTATTTTGTAATAACAATAAACGATAAATTCAAATTTGAAATTCTTAATGTCACAAAAATAAGAATCAATAAATTTTATATATTAAATTTCCTTTCAACAGATCAAAAATGCTACAGGATCCTTGGGGAAGACAAAAGTCTTAATTGGAAGCAAGCATCAGTAAATTGTTCCCTGGAACGGGGTCAGTTAGTCACTATGAATTCAGCAGAGTTACAAGGTGATACTTTGAGCTGTATATTCCTGTACATTTGAATATAGATTATATTATTTTTTATCATTATTTTTTACATATTTTTCTATACTTGATTTCTTGTTCCAGTCACTTGGCACCTCATCTGAATCTCTTTATGTTTTCAAGTTGTTGACGATTCCAGAATTTCTTTTATTTTTATGTGTTGAAGTCGCATTATTTTAGGCTCTCGTATGAATGGTTTGACAGATATTTAAAAATATTACTTCTTCTGACACAATATGTGGCCATAGTATATTAATGAAATATTTTACTTTTGAAACGAATAGACTAATAGACTGACAGTGAGCAAAATCAGTTGATATTTAGATATTTACGTGGAAATAACTCATAAGATTTTACGAAATTTACCTGTTCATTGAGAAAATTTTCTCTACCAGATTTAGTGCGCAAAACTTTTTTTCAATTGAACCCCTTACCCATTTCAAAATAACCTAATGAACCCATAGAATAAAGATTTCATCAAGCTCACATTTTCTGGGAGTTTTAAATCTAGCTAGAAAATTGTAGAGGAAATTTTTATTGCATTAGAATGAAACTTAGTTGTTTAAAAAATATTTCAGTAGGGCATATAATGAAAATTAAATAAGTTTTTTTATAACTACAGATGGTCGTTCGCACTTTATGGAAACGATTTTGACAGTTTCGTTTTACATATAAATTCTGTATTTTTTGCGGCGATTTCCTTCTGTCTGATACACATGGTATTTGACAATAGCTCTAGCTTGAATTTTTCATGAAAGTTTTTTTTTTTTTCAATGCGGAGGCACTTGTCGCGAAGACATTCACCAATAATTCCCCGAAGTTTTGCTGGCCATTTTATTATGGGGGCGCCATATAGGCAGACCAGCATTGCCCCCTATGAAGGGACGACACAAACGGAGGCGTTTTAGTGGCGCTTCACCAGGATTCGATCTGAGCACCCTCAGCACCGAAAACCAGCACGCTGTACCACAAGGCCGCCACGGCCCATTTTTCCATGAAAGTAAATTTTTGCTTAGTATTGTGATGTCAATTTTACCCCATTCCTCTTGGATCGTTTTCCAAAGTACGTTCAGAGTTCTTAGATGCCGTTTTCCTAAAGCTCGATTTGATAAACCGAAAGCGCAAAAGTCCATTGGAGAAGCATCATGTGATTTTACAGGTATTTCATTAAATGGGATATACTTTATTCCTGTTTCTGATTCTTTCTGTGTTAAATAAGCGGCAGTTGATTTATACGTGTGACTATAGGTTTTGTTCATATGAAGCTCAACTTTATCGACGTCTTTCTTTTTCATATAAGGCTGGAATTTCTTCTTCAGAAATTGGTTCTAAAATATTCTGCTGATAGTAGAGCGAATTAATTTTGGCGTTACTTAATTTTTTTTTCTATTTGCTGTTGTAACAAAATCCTGCAACTATCATGAATCCCTTTGGAAACTTTTCTATACACTGATGAAGCTATTTCGTACGGTCATTCCCGACAGTTGAGCAATAGGAAATTGATTTTTTTTATTATAGTCAGTTAAATACACCCATTCCTCATCGAGTGTTACCACAAATTTCCATTTTTCAGTAGCTAGGAGTTTTTCATATAATTTTCTACAGTTTGTTTTTCTGTCAACAATATGCTTTGGCAAAAGGAGATGAACTTTTGGTTTAAACATCTTTTTTAACTTCAAATCTTTATGAATGATTTCACTTATAGTGCCAAAAGGCATTCCTATTTTCGAGGCAATGGATCTTTGAGTGGATGGATTTTCTTTTAGGATCAGAGAATTCACTTTCTTGATATTTACCTGCGTTCGAACAGTCTTAGGATGAGGTTTCGCAGTCATGTTTTCATTTTTACTTTCAGTTAGACGGTTTTTCATTTCAAATTTAATGTATTGTAGATACCTTTTTTATGGAATGTCATAACCGTGATTTTTACACCGCTTTATAATTTGTTGATACGAATATTTCTCCTCGGAAAACGCAGTTACGTAACCTTCGAGCCATCTAACAATTTTAGGAGCCATTTTCAAAATAAATCTTTTATTTTACATTCCAATTAAATCAAAACAGTAGCAGACAATTATTATGGAGTTTCCAAATTTTTATCTCAAAATGTAAATGCCATAAATAAATTACAAAATCGTTTTTCCATAAAGTGCGAACGACCTTCTGTAATACCTTTATTTCCTTGAGATTTTCTCTTTTTGAGAACTATAATGATCATACATAATACTTTAGGGGAAAAAAGGTTTGTAATGAAATGTGACGATGTTTTTAGAAATTCGTTTCACATAATAAAAAATAATTTCAATAAAAAATCATTGCAAAAATAATTTTTATCAAGATTTTCAACAATATTTCAAATTTAAATTCAAACTCAGCTATCAACAGTTCATTCTGGTTGCAAAAACAGATACCGATACTTTATCTCGTATTATAGGCTAAAGTACAAAAGTTTTTAATTGCATTTAACTTCATTTCATTTAGTGGAACATGGGTTCAGTGTAGTTAAAAATCTTCTAACTAAAAACAGACACCGACTACAAATAGCTAATCGCGATAATTTAAAAATGCTGCGTACAAAAATAGATCCAAACATTAATAAATTGATAGCTGTGCACCATTTTTATCCTTAGGAATAGTTTTACTTCAATACTATCCTTCCTTACTCTTCATTTTCTGCGTGTATTGCGAATGTTACTATGATTAGTTTTAATAAATAATTTCAAACTTCAAGGTGCCTTATCGACAACATCTTTCTTTCCTATGTTGAAGGACATAGTAGAAAGGTAGGTAAATAAAAGAACACTAAAGTGTCACTGTATCTGTGTTTGTTCGCTTAAGAATGAAAATTTCCAGGGGAAGGGGGCCGTTGACTCAATTTTTTTCTGAAAAGGGGGTGGTTGGCCAAATACGCTTGGGAATCTGAGTCATAGCTTTAAATTGCGCTTCTGGTGTAGAATCTAGCCTATGTTATGCTTATCATTTCCATGTTGAGCTACAACATTGAAAATAGTTTAAATCACAAAATATAAGTATGTAGACGAAATGACAATTTGGCAACTTTTTTTAGCAAATAAAAGTAAAAATTTCTAGCCGCGTTTGACTCTATTGTCATTGTGTCAGTTTTCCTTCAGAAGTTACTCCCGTACTATAAGAAAATCTCACGCGTACGTGTTTCTTGTAATTAAGTGCTGAAGTAAAATTAGATAATTTCCAAATTTTGAAGTATTTATATTAAATACAGAGTGGATAATTGCATACAAAAACACAATACATCATCACATGAAATTTAAAGATCAAAATTTGCTAAAATTTTTTAATTTGTTCACTCATTATTATTCAATTTTGAAACCTACAGATGAATTTTTGTGGAAATATACCAAAGTTCCCGCAAAAGTTTCATAAATTCTGTCTGATCCCATGAGAATAAAGCACATAACATTTTTGATAGAAAAACGAATTGTTCAAAGAGAAGCTAATTCATAGATAACAAGGAGACTGACTAACCGGGATTCAAGGAGATCTATTTAGATATCTCAGGATCTAAAATGACGACTCTCCCAGTATTGAAACTCTTTAAAATTTCAAAACATTTCCTTCGCTAGGAAAAGCGTAAAATTTAATGTCCCTGTTTGCAAGTGTTTTGCTATGTTGGTCCATTTTATAGCTTAACGTGAAAATTGATTTGATATATTTTATGGTTTTCTTTATCAAGGACTGTTGATATTTATTATTTTATAGTGTCGGGATTTAAGATCTTCTTCTAGTCAGATAATGCTTGAATTTTTTTCAATCTGATGACGCTTCAAGGAACAGTTAATTTCCTTATGTGTTAAACTTCGCAGTTAGATGCTAGACATTAAATATCGCAATCTCTTCGAGCTGTTTAAAATACAACGTTCTTTTCGCTTATGAGTTTAAGTATCGCACCTTTTTCAGGCATTGGAATGGATGGAATATTTATAATAACTAACTTGAATTTTGTCTGGTGCAATATGATATGACACACAAAATTGTAAGCTCCTTTTTGAGAAAAATGCAGTCAATGAAAGAACAACAATATTTCAAACATTTATAGAAAATTGAAACAAAAAAATTAACCCTTTTTTCTACTGTGTGTTGTGTATCATAAGACTTAACTTAACCCTCTTTGGTTAAGTGGTACAGTGGTTTGAGACGAAATAGATGGTACGGTCTGGTCGGATCCGACCCGATGTCTTTTTTGATGAGGTTTTTAATAGAAATAAGTACACAATAAGCATTTTTGTTGAATAATAACATTTACTGATAACATTTTACAGGAAATAAAAACCTATTTTGTAGATAAAAAGACCAACGAATTGTAATTTTACTAAACAAAGAAAATCTCTCTGGCATTTACATAGAATGTTGTATATATTAGGTCTATTATGTAATTTAGTCTTGTACCTACTTTTAGAAGTTACTGAAGCAAATTTCCGATTACAAAAATGTAAAAAATAATATATTCTGACATTTTTGGCCTTCAAAATCGAAATAAAAAATTGAAAAATCTTTAAAAAAATGACTAGTAATCCTGAATAACGTTTTTCAACAGACACTCATATTTACTGCAAACTTAAAATTGCAAGCACTCCAACACCTGTTGTAAGACTGCCTGGTAGGGTTTCTTGTCAACTCGATCTCTTGCAATGAGAGGGGAGAGTACGGGCTGGGGAAAACATATCCTGTTTCGGATCCGACCCCCCACCGTACCGTTAGAGGGTTAATAAATGAAATTTTAAATTATATTTTTTTAAAAATTTTAATTTAATATTCCTGCATCATCCATTCAAAATGTAATTAATTTATCAAAATTTCATCAAAAATTAATTTAATCAAAATTAATTTTCAAAAGTTCATAAAAATTTATCAAAAAAAATTTTTCAAACATCTATAGAAAAAAAACAAAGAATTAACCCTTTTTTCTATTTTGTCTGTGTATCATAAGACTAAACTTAATAAATAAAATTTTAAATTACACTTAATTTTTTTATTTAATATTCCTGCATCATCCATTCAAAATGTAATTCATTTATTAAAAATTCCAATGGACACTATATCGGATACTATGAAAATATTTCATATTAAGACAAATTTGGAGTACTCCTCATTTTTACTTAGCGTTAAAAGAAATGTTAAATATGATAACTTTTAATGAGGATCGTAAATGATTTTATTGCTTCATTCTTTTCAAATAGAGTTTTTGGCAATAACTTTGAATATCAACCAATCTAGCGCAATTTTGAAAAAAAAACACATGCCAAATCATCGATGCACAGCTGTGGTGTGCCAAACAAGTCCCAGCAAAGGGTTGATTGAAATTCAAAGGAATAAAATCCAGCCAAACATCTGTAAAAATAAATTTCTGAAAATAAATAGATTAGAAATAATAGAAAGGAAATAGAGACATAAATCCAATTTTAAACATTAACGAAACAAAATAAATTACGAAACCGTCATTTTTGAACTGATATTACTCATCTTGTTCGCATTTGATTCATTTCCATGAAATTCGAGTATATTTGTCTATAATTTAAAGAAATAAACTCGATATAGAGCTAGCTTCCTCTGATATGTACCTATGATGGAAGAAAATATCTAACGAGGCAAATCCCGAAACACAACAATGCATGAAAAGTCAGTTTGTTAGAGACACTTACTAAAGCATAAAAAACTAACTCAAACTCAACACTAAATTTCCTTCAACTGCTTCCAACTAACGAAATAATGTAACCATGCATTACAATTAAATTCGCCATCTGTAACTTTGATCAGAAACCAAAATCTATGAGAAACTGAAAATTTCTTTCAAAAATGTCGATATTATAACGATTTTTTTAATCAATAAGGTTATTTACAGATAAAACTTACAGTTATTTATTTATTTATTATAAATTTATGATAAAGAGTGCTACTGATCCATCGTTCGGATGAAGTATCTTTAAAATGCATATGGTAGTTTCGTAAGGATTCAAACAAAGATTCCTTTTATAGAATACTAGAAGGTAACCCGTCATTTTGACGTGTAAGAATTATAAAAATCCGAAAAATTAAGTATTGTCTTAGCTGCTTCTCCGATATACCATAGAAAAGAAATTTTGGTGTTGAAATTTTGTTTTAATACAGTCAAAGCTTCTTAGAAATTAAAAAAAAGGGATGGGGAAATATCCTTCATAGATTTATTTTTATTTTATTGCTGAGGGTATTAAAGAGAAGTCAAGAATGTTGCATGGATTTCTTATCAAGCTTCACTAAGGAATATGGATATTGACTGTAGAAATGGAGGGCTTTATCAACTTATTAATAAGTCCTTAAATTACATTCAAACAATGAGTAGCTTTGTCACCAAAAACCTAAAATGTTCTAATAATTTCTGCAAATTAATTAGAGTAGCATTAGCAGCATTGAAAAGCTTCATTAGTTATTTGATGTTTTAGATTAATGTCACTTGGTGTTAAATTCATTCTTAGTAAAAATACATTATCTCCCCAGTTGCATTCAAAAACTATTTCTGCAGTGGTGAAGTTAGCATTAAGCCCAGTGACCATTAGGCGAGTGCTTTTGCAAAGTCCTTTTTTGATTTCGAACTTCATTATAGCCCTTTTTTTAAGCATGTTACAAAGTCCTCTTCTTCTTTTTTTTATTTCGAAGAAACTTCATTATAGCCCTTTTATTAAGCATGTTGCAAACTCCTTGTGTTCTAATAATTTCTTTAAATTAATTAAAGTTTAGAAATGACTTTTTCCACGATTAACAAAAGTTGCAAATTTAAATGTGAAGACAATCTCTTCAGATCTATGTTTATCTTTGCCGGTGGGTATTATACAATGAAGAGGTGAATTTTACAATTAAGTATGTATCTCTTGTAATCATCTTCAGTCTTAGCAAAAAATAAGGATACTGCAAGCAGAATAAAGTGCTTTATAAGTAACCATTTGTATTGCATTGTATGTATTCACAACAGTTTAACAGGTTTGTTTTCCGCCAAAGAAATGAAATGTTCTAATCATTTTTACAATAAAATTATGCAAGTTTTAAGGTGCAATTGATTAAAAAGTTCTGCAACTTTGTATACACTGTTCAATGAAATGACTTTTTCCACGATTAACGAAAGTTGCAAATTTAAATGTGAAGACATTCTCTCCAGATCTATGTTTATCTTTGCCGCTGAGTATTATACAATTAAGTATTTATCTCTTGTAATCATCTTCAGTCTTAGAAAAAATTAGGATACTGCATGCAGAATAAAGTGCTTTATAAGTAACTATTTTTATTGCATTGTATGTACTCACAACAGTTTAACAGGTTTGTTTTCCGCCAAAGAAATGAAATGTTCCAATCATTTTTACAATGAAATTATGCAAGTTTTAAGGTGCAATTGATTAAAAAGTTCTGCAACTTTGCATACACTGTTCAATGAAATGAATTTTTCCACGATTAACGAAAGTTGCAAATTTAAATGTGAAGACATTCTCTTCAGATCTATGTTTATCTTTGCTGGTGGGTATTATACAATGAAGAGGTGAATTATACAATTAAGTATTTATCTCTTGTAATCATCTTCAGCCTTAGCAAAAAATAAGGATACTGCATGCAGAATAAAGTGCTTTATAAATAAACATTTGTATTGCATTGTATGTATTCACAACAGTTTAAAAGGTTTGTATTCCGCCAAACAAATGAAATGTTCCAATCATTTTTACAAAGAAATTATGCAAGTTTTAAGGTGCAATTGATTAAAATGTATATTCTATAACTTTGCATACACTATTCAAGGAAAAAGACCAAAATATTGTGACATGAGTTATGAAAAAAAGCTTTACAGAATATTGGATTTTACAAATTGCCAGTTTGTAGATAGAAATTTTATTTTATTAGCAAGGAATATATGCTTATCAGTGCATTTTTAGTTAGTTTATGAAAATGAATCAAGAATTACCTCTATTTGTTGAGGGATATATTCTGTAGACATTTCATTTCTTAAAAAATAATAGAATTTGAACATTTGGTTTAATGGTTAAACATTTAAAAATTAAATTTTAAAAAAAAGCTTTTTTGACAATTTTTGTCTTTGCTGATTGTATCGTAGTCAGGCAACTAAATTGCTAACCCTTTCATCATTGCTCATTTTTTCCCCCGCAAAGAAGAAAAACTTCCCACAAACGGCATCTGTGTATATTATGCATGTCTGGTTATTTGCTACTAAAAAAGAAATATTTGAACTTTTTTGTAAATTATTAAAATAATATTAACTTCCTTTTACATTTCTTGTAGAATTTTTAAAATACTTCTTTGAAAACAATATTTTGCGTAAAATATCTATTGTCTTTTAGCAATTTTCCTTGTAGTTGACATTCTTTAATTTGGTGGGGATTTCGAGATCTTGATAGTGCAACATAGAGTTGACCGTGTGAGAATACAAGCTCATCAAGATAAATTCCTACATGCTCGAATGTTTGTCCCTGTGATTTGTTTATAGTCATGACATAAGATGGAATGCTGGAAACTGCCGGCGTTTGAGGATGAATTGCAGATTAATGTCACTTGGTGCTAAATCCATACTTGGTAAAAATGCAATATCTCCCCGGTTGCATTCAGAAACTATTTCTGCAGTGATGAAGTTAGCGTCGTGTCTGGTGACCATAAAGCGAGTGCCGTTGCAAAGTCTTTGCTTTGGATTCAAATTTCGAAGCAACATGATTATGACTCCTTTTTTCAACATCAACATATGTGGTGGCATGCATGAGGGAGTTTGTTCATGCAGAAATTCTGATGGGTAGTTAAGAGAATCCTTTGGATCTTCAGATATGATAGAATCTGCATTATAATATAATTGACTTTCTCCTTCGAGTTTTCAATGATGGCACGATTTATTTCAAGAGTCTTCTTATTTGTTGGAGCTAAAATAACTCTTTTTTGCGAGCTCTTCAACTGGCATGTTACACAGTTGTTCACCATAAATGGCTTCAATTAGACTGTTCTCAACAATCATTTGCTCAGGTATTTCAACAGAATTAACTGGTAATCCAAAAATATGAGGAAGATTGCTTAAACCAATGTTCAGTAGCCATGTGTTGTGTTGATTTTGGCCGATGCTACGCATATTTATAGTAAGGCTGAGGTGAGTTAATTTGCTCCAGAGTGGTCTTGATTTTATACAGATTTCGAAAATATCAGCTGGAGTACCTCTTGGGACTACTGGAAGTGTCTGCCTTAATTATAATACTAATACTTAATTATAATACTTAATTATAATACTAATACTTAATTATAATACTGTTATTATATAACTTAAATTTGAAATAAGTTTGCTAATCTATTCGCTGAATAAATAGCTGATATAAAAAATATAGCTGAGAATGTAAATCACGCTTTTATATTGTCAAATCAAAATATTAACTCATGTTGCCAATAGAAAAAGTATATTTAAAATTAATTAAAATATTAACTCATGTAGCCAATTGAAAAAGTATTTGAAAGTTAAAAAATATTGCATTTAACCCACACCTTGTAAAAGCAAACCCTTTCATTATTTTTTATTTATTTAGTTTTTCATGCGATTGGAGTAGTAGACTGCCATCTAGTTTTTATACAGTTCACTACGCGATATGAATACTTGATTCCTTCACATTCAAGTTTGTTTACTTTCAGAATTCATCGCAAAAGTAAACAGATTTTTAAAAACTGTTAAATATACAGCTAAAAACATCCAATTTTTTTTTAGTTCTGAATGTTTTATAGAAAAATAGGCTGGACAAACGTGATTTGATGTAGAAGATATTAGTTTTTAGGTAAGAAAAAACTGATCCACATCTGAAATTGAAATTAAGCCTATCCGGCGGTTTGTTTACTGAGGGCTTCAATTGAAAGATGAGTACAGCCCGGAAGTGTTATACAGAGACAACGGCTATTATATATAGAATTTCAATAAAAATAATTCTTAAAGGAATATTTCAATAGAATATTTCCTAAAATGCTCAATTTCTTTCTTTATATTGAAGCTGAACGTCATCCGTTTGACTGTGATCTTAATGTTAAAGCAGTGGAAGTTAATATTTCTCTCTGTTTTAGAATTCCTTGCCACGTTCTTATTGCTCAATGCCCGATCAAATGCATGGATTGGGTTAAACGACAAGGAAAAGGAATCTCAATTTTCATGGGAAGACGGCACGGTCGTTAACTACACAAATTGGGATGAAAAAGAACCTTCTAGAACTGGAGGGAACCGAGAAAAGGTATGGATAACTTTAGAAAAAAAAATTACGTAAAGAGTCTATACAATTTTACACTAATACGTGAAAATTAATTTTTACATAAATTTCACTGCGATAAATATACGCATAGTGAACAGAACTATGAATGTGATAAGTGCAATTCATGTCAAGTTGTCTCTCTGGGTCTCCCCGACCATTTCTTCTCGTATACAATACACTATATGTTTATTTTAGGTCTTTCGCAATTGCAGCTTTAACACGATATATATACATACGATATGTATATATATATATATACATACACACACACACACACATATATATATATATATACATATATATATATATATGTAATATACTCATTACATCACGTCCTTAAACTATAACCTGAATGGAAAAACTATCTCATATTTACATGGCTGGAGATAGACTCAGCCTGAAAGGAATAAAATTAAATTTGGAAGCAATCGGGCCGAATCGTTTATTAGAGCGATAAAAGTACATCCGTTCTTTCACAAGTACGGCTCGGAAGTAATATCACCTTTCAACATTAAACGCGAGGGCGAGGAACACGTGACACTTATTTGTAGGGCCAGCAGATTTTGGGGCTCGTGATGCTAACCCACTCCTGAATTCGTAGATATACACGTGTAGAAATGTAAAGGCATGCGATTCATGGGAAGTTCTGTGGCTAAGGGTTTTAAAGCGATAAATTAATATTACTGGGGATTGGATTTTGGAAAGGGAGTTTAAAAGCTAGTATGAAGGGCATAATATTTAAGATATTATATATATATATATATATATATATATATATATATATATATATATATATATATATATATGAGCACTGAAGTATTTAATTTATGTCCAATTTCTCTCTCCATCGTAGGAAGATTGTGTAGAGATGCGCTTTAAAGACCCTAAAGCAGGAATAGGAACGTGGAATGATCTGGATTGCAGCAGAGAGTTGCCTTACTTCTGCCAAACAGATAAAAGTAAGGATGATACTCGTATATAAAAATTACGTATAACGAAACTCATTTCTAAATTTTAAATACGCACACGGTTATTAATGATTGATGGGGGGGGAGAATTTTGGCAAACTTGAAAATAGCAGAAATGCGAATTTATAAAAGGGACCACAACAGCGAAGTTAGTGCTAATAATAGCTTTTTTTATTCTCAAACGTAACTATGGTGTAACGAACATTGAGAACGCTGGAGGGGAACATTGAGAAAGCAGAAGGTCGGAGGGAAAGGCGCACTTCCCTCATCTTAAAATTATATTATTCTTGGATCACTCACTGGACAGCTAACAACATTTGGTCATGGCTTACACTTTGGCAGGGATATATTACATTTTTGACAGTCAAGTACTCCGGAAACCACCGGAGCCGTACATAATGGGCAAAAAACTCGCAGTGCAAATTACTGCATGTTATTAGGACGACATCAGACACAAAAAAGAGCCAAAAGGACGCCCGCTCGCGCGTGAGGTACGGGTGCGTTAAAACTTTTAAATGGCTAATTGAAAACATCGGACTTCGCACGTCATATGAGGCGATTTCGCATCAGACGGACTCGATCTTTCTAGAACATTACGTCACACTGTTTTTAAAAACACTTTAGCTTTTACATGTGGAATAGGGGAAAATATAATCGGTTACTCTGGTTATCATTAGATCAGAATTTGGATTAAGGGGCGATAATTTACTGAGATAAAATGGGAGAATTTAGAATAGGCGTTTAATTAATGAAAGTGAAATGTTACTGTTTCATATATATATATATATATATATATATATATATATATATATATATATATATATATATATATACTAGCATTATTGTCCGGCGTTGCCCGGGTAGATATAGATATAAAATTTTCCATGCATTCCATCAAAAAAAATACTGGTCTGCACCCCCCCCCCCCCGCTCTTCATGTTCATCTGGCCCCACAGAATGCGCTTAGCGCGTTTCTACTGAAATGATATAGGGTAAATGCACCTATAATGGGCCATGCCTCTATAATGGGCCACCCTTTAGAAATGTCGAGAAATTAAGGGTCTATTGTTACCTTAGGCAGTGGAAGGGGTGGGGGTCATTGGCTACTGCCTGCGAGGATCCCTTAGCATTGGATTTTCAATTCATTCCTTTACTTTGTGCGAAGTGTCAGGTGTATTCCGCTAGAGAGAAGAACATTTGTGTTTGTTTTAACGTCTGCTTAAGAAATCTGTTAAGGTAAGTGAATTTTTCGAAAATTTTTATTTAAGTACTATAATGCCTGTTTATTGACTTAAACTGTTATTCATTACGATAGTATGTATAATTCAAATTGGACAGTGATTAAATGACAAAAAACTTAGATTCCATTGTCAAAATAGCGTGGCCCATTATGGGATCACGAATTGTTACACTGTCCCTGTATTGGGCCAGTCCGTGTACTGGTACCAATTATTTTTTCGGAACTGTCAATATTTGCAACAACATACCAACTGTGACAAGTAAAGCGGTACATCACTGGCAACATTAACCACAATTTTTAAGTAAATTTAATTTTAGATGTTTAAGTTAATAAATTTATATTTCAGTTTTTGTATATTTAGTGTAGTTGTACTGTAGTTATAAAATGAATAAACAGGTTTAAAAATATACATCGTGTTTTTAGTTCCTTTTCTTTCCAATTTTATGATATTATAGAATTGATTTTTGTTCCATAACAGATTAAATATATGGCCCATTAATGTTGTGATGGGCTATATTGATGGCCCATTATGGGTACATCGGATAAAATAATGACCCATTATAGGTGCATCAGGTTGGTTATTATTTATGTATATATATTTTTTATGAATGCAGCCAGTGCGCTCTAATTGCTACTACAGATGTAAGACAGCTATTAAAATGGCAGATAAAAATTTGGACCAATTTGCTTTATCTATAACTGTGAAAATTCAGATTTACTTCAATTTTTCTCTTAACCGGCCCATTACTGGTGCGTTTACCCTACAAACAATAAGAAAGAAAGAAACTTTGAGGCTGCGGACCTTCTTCTGATTATACGTCTGATTTTATTGATAATTAATAACACAGTGTTGCGTGATTCGCACGTTTGCATTGAATAAGATTACTGTTTAATTATATTTGTTAGATAGTGTTTAATTAGATTTAATTAGATTTGTTTGATCCACAGTTTAATTAGAAATAAGTTTCATAATTTACATTTGCCTTAATTTTTATTTTTCCCTTAAAAACGCAGTTTTTTTCACTTCACCCAAGAGACGCACTTTTTTCTACATCAATCAAGAGGTGAAGTGCAAGATGCGTTATTCCCTTTATTCAATCAAAATAAGGCGGGATTTCGCATGAAGCCTAGGCTCAAAGTTTCTTTCTTTCTTATTGCTTGTATATCATTTCAGTAGAAACGCGCTAAGCGCATTCTGTCTGGCCAGATGAACACGAAGAACGGGGGGTGCAGCCCAGTATTTTTTGATGGAAAGCATGAAAAATTTTATATCTATATATCCACCCGGGCAATCATACTTTAAAAATTATTTCATTAATTTTCTTATACCTTAATATAACCACTGGACTAATAGTTCGGAATGAAAGTTTTGTGTCATTATGTTTCTCTGTTTAAAGAGCTTTTACTCCCACTGCTTCAAAACCCCCAAAACTCTGAAAGATTTATCTTATATGATTTCACGTAATAAGTAATTCAAATACATATGATATGTTAACTCTGTTTCGCGAACTTAGGAGAAAAAACCAGTAGAACTCTTAAACTTCTTCCCATTTTATGATCCTCAAACAATTAATATATTTAGATCAACAAAAGGCTTCCAAAAACTGGCCATGGGACAAACTTAATTTTTCTTTTTTTCTTCTTTTTTTCCCCAAATTTTATTAAGCTCTATTAGTTTGAACGCCATTGTCTAAAATTGTCTAAAGCAGCGGTTCTCGACCCTTTTAGACTCACGACTCCAATAAACGTAAGAAAAATAAAATAAACACTTCACCCTCCGTCCCCCCATCACCCCCAGACCAACTCTTAAACCACCCCCAAATCACCCCTCAGAATAAACCTCTTTTCCCCCGCGTATCGAATTTGACTGGTTGTGGTGAAGGGGCTGTATCCACATTTAAGAGGTGCACTTAGGGGCACAAAAATCATTAAAAAATTTATTTTAAAAAATTAAAAAGTTAATTTCCTGTTTCCTGATTTAAGTTTCTCGGGTCCTAAACATTAACTGTGCCGAATTTGGTCCCGGTGGGTGAAACAGTCTATTATTCTATAGCGGACAAACAAACAGACAAGCTCTTATATATATATATATATATATATATATATATATATATACATTATTGTGCTACTTTCGTATACTTGTATTTTAACCTTACTCCAGGTTCGGATGTTTTAAACAGAACTGGAACAAAAATTTAATGCTAGGAATCTCTAGGTAAGAGTAGCTGTACGTTTTTAAATTTATTAAAGTAAATCTGATTTCCTACATTTTTTTTAACTTTTCAATGCGGGGAAAACATTCTTTTACCCTACTGATTCCCATTCATTGCTAAACCCTTAACATATATTAATTAAAAACTTGTTGAATATTACGAAGTTTCTATGGAACTACAGTAAATCGCAATTTTCGAATACATTGATGAGTTTACAGACTATAACGAGGTCCTTGATTTTGATGTATGGGAGTTTTTTTGAAAACGTAACGGGTCTAAATACAATATTAGGTACACCTTAAGGCTGTTGTGTGCAAACGCTATTGGATTGGTTCGCCTCGCCTCAATGTTAACCTATGGAGAAAATGTGTCCAAGGATTGCCGACTTGTATTTAAAGATTTTTTTTTATTTTACTCCGTAATAGAGAAAGAAATTTTACACCTTTGGTCAATTGTGTTTGATTTTTTTATGCAAATAATATCTTAAAATTTTAATTATTCGGGGGGAAAATGTGGTATAGTGTGTTTTGAACGCTCATAAATTCCTTTGGTGGATGAAATTTATAAAATGAATCCTGTTGCAAGGTACAGAAAAGTTCAGGCTATCTCAAAATACCATTTTTATTGGATTATCTGCATTTTTGTAGCTGTAAATAGTAGACACATTATTTTTGCATGGATTAAGGTGACTGCCTACGTTCGGAGCTTTTTATTAAAAAAATCTTTTTTTAAGGACTTTTTTGTCTTTTATGGTAAAGTAGCATTTAAAAATTAAAAAATAAAATAAAACTTGCCTGTAAATACCATACTTTTTTGTAAATTGGTCAATTTGAGGTAATTTTTAATGAAATTTTGCTAAAACGCCTATCCCTCTGCACTAAATTCTGATGGTACTATTTTAATTTCTTTCTCACACATGATACATATGACAGTTATCTCAAAAATGACCCACAATCTAAGAGAAATTTAAAAATAAAAAAAATACAGACAATTTTATGTTCCAATATAAAAATTTTCCCCGATTAGTCATTCCTCTATTTCTAAAAATAGCCCCAAACAAAAAACTATTTATTATACATGAATTGTTGAGTGCCATTTGATTAACAATAGCATCAGAAACATTTCCTGAAAATTTTATCAAATTATATGCATTATTATGTAAAATATGAAGATAACAGTAGAGATTTGTGCAAGAAATATATAATTCTGAGAAAAGCGCATTTAAAGTTGTTTATCACTTCAATTTTGTAGCAGACGATGTTTTTTGAAAATATCTATAACTCTGATTCTAATTGATGTTAGAAGGAAAATCAAAACGGTTTTGAAAAAAGAAAAGATTGAATTACACGATTCTTGCAAAAAATAAAATTGACCAAAATAGTCAAGAAAGGACATTTTCAACGTAGTCAGTGAACTTAACATTGAGGTGAACGAATCCAATAGGGTTAGTACACAGCAGCCTTAATCATATAATTAATGAAATGCCCTAGTAGTGATCATCTGCCATCCCCGATCACAAGTTATCCATCTTATTTATAATCACTTACTTTTTTTACAGGTGAAAATACATTTTCCCCCGACCCTCGATTTTGCTCAGTAGAGGAAGGAGAAGGTTGGAAGTATTTGAACACTTGTTACCAAGTTGTCACAGAAGAAAAATCTTGGGAAGATGCAGAGAACTACTGTGTAGAAAAGTACAGTGGTCATTTAGTGACAATTGCAGATGAAAAAGCAGAAATGTTTCTTAAATACTTATTGCCAAACCAATCAGATTTCTGGATTGGAATTAAAATGCAGGTATAAAAAATAAGTTATTGACCTTTCACTTGTTCTGTTTAACCTTTAGCTTACGGGACCTATTTATCCAATTCCCTCTTTAGAACGAGAAATTTCCTATCCCCTTTGTAAGAACGGCCATTAAATGGTTTATATATATATATATATATACTAGCTGACCCGGCAATTGAAAGTTTGATATCAATTATTGTATTTAGTTGAAAGTAGATATTTACATACACATTATAATTTTTATGCTTCGGATTACATAAATTGCAACTACTGTTTTATTCAATTTTAAGTTCATTGCAATGCTCTTGGATATGCAATGTTTTTGAGGATTCCATTAGGCATATATAAAACGAAACCCTTGGTTTTCCTACACGGGAGCATGGAACGTTGTCCATCAGGAAAACATGGATTCTCCAAATTCAATCCACATACTTGAAATGTCCACCTTGTCATTTGTTTATCGTTATTCCAAAAGCCAGTTTAATTGGAAATTGCAATAATTTGAATTGGAATTGCATATCTGTTAGTATCATTGATATACGTAGTATTAGCACATCCTCTCCTTTGAATTTACCACTTAAAATTGTTGCCTTAATTGCATTGTTTAATAATCTCTTGACTGCCAGTCTGGTACCATTGCAAAGACGGGGTGTGTCAATGTTTCTAAAAAGAATGACAGGAACATAAACCTTCAGATTAATGTTGTGTGGTAGCAATCCAGATAAATCAAGTGAATTTAAGAATTCTGTTGGATAATTTACTGTCGTGGCGCACCCAGGATTTAATCTTGGGAGGCGAGTTGAACGGATAAAAATATTTATAATGCAAATTCAATATTCATGATGCAATTTTTATTTCTTTGGGGGGGGGGGGGAAGATTCCTTTTGCCCACCCTCTGGGTGCAACACTCATTTACTGATTCATCTTCATTTATAACAGTATATATTGATTTTTAAGTAGCTGTTTCTCCTGGTAACATGCAGAGCTTACAAACAGCATGTCTTCTTACGTGGGCTGTCAGAAAAAACTCTCCCTCCTTCAAGACTCGGAGGTCATGACCATACCCCTCGCCTCTCTCACAGGAATGTTGAACATCTACATAAGAGGGGTGGCTATCAGGGGTTGTTAAGTGCTGCCATCCGTATGTTTTGTTTGAAAGTAGAAGATTCCTAGATAATATCTCAACAGACATCGAACGAAAAATATTTTTAACTTCTACTGGTCAGATCGAGGATTTCAATAGCTTTAAACTTCTCGGGACAACATGGACCATTTTGCAAAAAACAGCGTGTAAATCGGTTCAGTAGTTTCTTAGTCTATAGAGGACACACATACGAACATTGCTTTATATATATATAGATGAGAGGGGTGGCTATCAGGGGTTGTTAGGTGCTGCCATCCGTATGTTTTGTTTGAAAGTAGAAGGTTCATAGATAATATCTCAACAGACATCGAACGAAAAATATTTTTAACTTTCTTTCTACTGGTGAGATCGAGGATTTCAATAGCTTTAAACCTTCTCGGGACAACACGGACCATTTTGCAAAAAACCGAGTGTAAATTGGTTCAGTAGTATTTTAGTCTATAGAGGACACACATACGAACATTGCCTTATATATATATATATATATATATATATATATATATATATATATATATATATATATATATATCGTTTATCTAAAGTTTGCAAATACTATAGCCATATGCATGGCGCAGCCCAGCAGCTAACACAAAAAGAACAAAAACATAGGTGCATTAGCACTCAAAGATAGAAATATAGAAATATAGGTGAATGAACACCCAAAAGACAAAAAAACAAGCAATTAGACTGTAAAAAGCCAAAAATATCAAGAAAAATATCAAGAAAATCACCAGTCTTTGCTTGGCTCATCAGCTGTGGGTAAAGCAAAGAAACATAATCAAACACAAGTGGTTTCGCCATGGTGTCATATTCAAAAACTTTTATATTAATATGGCTAAATTAGAAGACAAAAAACAAAGAAATTATTATGATGACAAAAAAACAAAGAAATTATTATGACACGACGGTCGTAGGTAGGTGCTACAAAATAACCGTTTATAAAAGAAATATGAGCACCACCCCACGGGACCACTTGTAGCCCTGCAAATAAACGAAAAAGTCATACCAGAATAAACTGCATTAAAATAGAATTCTTCATATCCAGGCATCAGAGCTATTTTAATGCAGTTTATTCTGGTATGACGTTTTCTTTTATTTGCAGGGCTACAAGTGGTCCCGTGGGGTGGTGCTCATATTTCTGTTATAAACGGTTATTTTGTAGCACCTACCTACGACCGTCGTGTCATAATAATTTCTTTGTTTTTTTGTCATCATAATAATTTCTTTGTTTTTTTTGTCTTCTAATTTAGCCATATTAATATAAAAGTTTTTGAATATGACACCATGGCGAAACCACTTGTGTTTGATTATGTTTCTTTGCTTTACCCACTTCTGATGAGCCAAGCAAAGACTGGTGATTTTCTTGATATTTTTCTTGATATTTTGGCTTTTTACAGTCTAATTGCTTGTTTTTTTTGTCTTTTGGGTGTTCATTCACCTATATTTCTATATTTCTATCTTTGAGTGCTAATGCACCTATGTTTTTGTTCTTTTTGTGTTAGCTGCTGGGCTGCGCCATGCATATGGCTATAGTATTTGCAAACTTTAGATAAACGATATATTCGTGCTTTGTGGTTAATGGCTGCTTTAGCGCATGGCCACGAAAGCTATTTGTTGTTTTTCTTCACCTTGTGTGTATATATATATATATATATATATAGCTTTCATAACAGCTTTCGAGGACTGCTTCATATTATTCAGGAAACATCTAAATTCATTCTTGATTTTGAGAGTTCGTGTAAATTCTTGAACTCTAGGCTACTTTGTAGGTGTAGAGAGAGACGTTCGATACATGGCTGACGAATGTACAGTTATGTCAGAAGTTAGTTAAAGAAGGGTTCATAAATAACCCAGACTAACTCATTAGCCTACATTTTGATTACAACTATCATGAAAACATACGCTTCGAAGTAAGTTTATTGCCGTTTCGTCATCAGTTAATAAAAAATCTATATTGAAACTTCCCTATTCGGCTATTTTATATTTTAAATGACCTTACATTCTAAGTGGATACGTTTCATACATAAATGCCGAATTTTAAATGAAAGTCTCTCATGTGAACTATTTATGCATAATAAACTTAACAGGAGGTAGTAGTCGATTTTAAGTATCTGGAGAGGCGTGAATCTCTGTCTCGTATTCCTTCATTTCTTGTAAGACTGATACCACTTTCCCATGACGGTTGCGACCATGGGTTCCTATGCAATTTTGAATCCTTTTGACATGCCCTACCTCCCCTTAAAGTTTGTCCCAATCATTATGGGACACCCTCTATATATTATATATGAATTTTTTACAAGGAGTCTATTTTTGTAGGACCGACCTGTACAAGTCTGGAGTTCTGGATGGCTGGTAGCATATAAAAAGTGGGACCATGAACAGACACATTTTCTGGCGGGTACATGTGGTATGATTTCGAAGAAAAGTCTCTGGACAGTTGGTCCATGTTTTCGTGAACTTCCATTTATCTGCGAGAAACCAACGAGTAAGTTTATTTAATCTTGAAAATATTTAGCCATAAACTTCGTATACTAATTAAAGAGAAATGAAGCTTTGCTGCTACCGTGTGCGAAAGGAGAAATCTGGAGGCTCGTCCTTGCCCTGTTTGCTGTGATAATTAAAAGTAGAATGTTGTCTGAACCTTTTTGCTAGCTTAAATATCATATAATGTGGAAGATATTTCCCCTAATTTGGGTGTTAAATTATTTTGTGAGACTCCAGGCCCCCCCTCCAAAAATCAACCAAATCATAATAAATGTCACTTAAAATTTGTGATAACATCAACACATGGAAAAAACTAAAATGATAAGATAAATAAACTATGAGAATAGGAATAATGTAAGTACGTGATATAATTCCATTTTCTAGAATCGTTGCGATAGCAAGCTTTTGGAAGATAAGTCGTAATGGGGACTATATTGTATAGCTTGTCTCGCAGAGGAGGGAAGTGAAATTTTAAAGTATGAGAGAGAAAAGAAAAAGAGAGTCATCTCTTAAAATTTCATCTTTGTATCAAACTACAGGGCTCTCTTTTAAGGAAAGGGAAAATACTTTTCTCATATCTTTCGGAAAATGAAAATAGGCACTATTATAAGCCCTTCGTAAAAGAGAAAATGCGTAAAGAGGACTTTCCAAAAGCTACAGATACTTGTATTTACAAAACAAACTTTTTCCTAATTCACTAAATTTCTAATTATATAAATTAGATTATCTTCAATATTTCGTAAATTAGATTTATATCATTCATAATCACCTTCAATATTTAGATCAATAGAGGATGCTCTATCTCTCCAAATTTAGAGCTTCCCAAATTACACCAACAAATGTTTTTAACCAAATCTCTTAATCGTGAAAAAGACAATATTGTTATGAACTGTTTATTGTTTCTCACAATTCCATCCCTAAAGCGTTTGACACCAAAAAAGCTCTTCTAGACACCAGGAAATTCAAAATCAGGTTCTACTGAAGTTGGGGCTACTAAGTATCTGGGTTCTGTGTTGTTTAAGGGATAACAAGTTAGCTAAACTTTATGCAATCTGAATGTTTAGTTGCTCTTGAAACATGTTAAAGAAATAGCAAAAATTCGTTTCGATATATCCAACGCATTTTTTTAAATATCGATAGCAGAGAAGCTTCTATAGGTTTTGAATTTACAACTATCAGTAGCGTTGTCTATTGCTTAGATGCAAAAAATATATTAATGTAAAAAATAACAAATTTCCAACAGATAATGTAGATATGAATCTTTATTTTAATCTTAATTGAGATATTAAAAAATTCTGGGAGTTTTGATTCATTTTATCATGTGC
Organism: Dolomedes plantarius; assembly: GCA_907164885.2. Lineage (NCBI taxonomy): Eukaryota > Metazoa > Arthropoda > Arachnida > Araneae > Dolomedidae > Dolomedes > Dolomedes plantarius. The sequence continues at coordinate 125,220,455 of OU015497.1, read as the reverse complement.
CTTGCAGGCACAGTAATAAAAATTCTTGTTTAAAAAACATCCTTAATTTTTTACATTGTTTAGCTCATTTTTTTTTCAAACAGAATGACTTATTAAAGCCTTTATGCCATACTTTGGTTTGGCTACCCGACATTACGGAGATTTTTCCATTTAAATCATTACTTGAGCTAAAGAGGAAAATCTAAAGGTGAAAATCTATCAGAAACCCGCTCTGGAGCAAGCCAAATAGTTGACCTACCGAAATCAGGCTGTCTATTGGAGATCAGAAAGTAGTACTAAGATAACACCTTAAAAGAAATCCTTAAATACCAAGGTTGTGGAAACAGATGGAAAGATGGGGTAAATCTGTCCGTTGTAGGATAGCCTGTATCTTCCACAGGATCTTAGGGAGTAAGGAAGTAAAATTTGGTGCAGATATAGAGTGTTTAAGAATGTATAAATTAAGAGGAAACAGACATTATTTCTATTTTATATGGTAAATATTATTTTAATATTTTTCAAATGCAGTGAAATGATATTTTTTCTCCCAGATGTAGATTTTCTTCTTATCTAGATAAATTTAAGGTTGAGTGCATTTTTTAAATTTAAATAATTTACATGTTCTTGTCTGCCATGGAAAATCTCCTTCAATATTGTGAGAAAATGTTTTTTATTATTATTAAGCAAGTTTTTGTGACTTGAAGTTTTTAAATGCTTGTACTGTAAGTATTGTAACAATTATGTGCTAATCACCTTTCATAAAGAGAAAATTCTGCATTATTTTAGGCAATGCTCCAGTTCTTAAAAAGTCTCCAGAAGGATGGCGTTGTCCCGATTTATCGAAAGAATGGTTAGACTTCAACGGAGAGTATTGTTACTTTTTTGAAACCAATAAATCCCTAAATTGGTACGAGGCTAGTTACGAGTGTGGAAGGAAAGGTACCTTTGAATTACTATGTTGCAAGAAATAAACTATAAATGTTTTCATTTAAATGTCTGCTACAGAAATTTTTTATCACCCAAAAAATTAATGAACACATTTAAATTTTAAAAGACAAAATTTCACGGAAAGTTAGCTTGACATCCATCACGTTAAGCTCCTAAGGACAAGTGGACGTGCAAGGAATGTCGAGCAGATATGATAAAAAATTCAAAAGTCCACGTCGGAGGCGTGCTTAAGTCATCAGTTTCATGACACCTAAACGTTTACTGCAGTCCAAGACAGATTCCGTAATGTCCATTAAGATCTGGTTTACAGCACTGTTCGTGAGTGATTTATATATTTTTTTCACTGTGAACTTGTGAATGACGGTTGGGACTACAGCTGAAGAATGCTAAAAAAATTTTCATTGAAAGGTGGTTAATTCTAGAATGAATTCCATCATTTGTGAAAAAGCAAAATAATTTTGCTCATAGAACTGTGTATTGGTTAGTATTGTAACATATGCCAAAGGCATGGATCGAGTTCCTGTCTCCAAATTTCGATGCCGGTACTCTACTAACTGAACTACTCAAATGTGAGGACCGGAGGTTGCCTATCGTTAGCGCGTCGGCTTTCGGTACTGAGGGTGCTCAGATCGAAACCCGACAAGTACCGTAAAATACCTTCGTGTCTAGGCCGTATATGGGTACGTTAGGCCGGAAAGTCTTCTATGAGATCAGTGTGTGGGGAAGGTACGATCCCCCCAGATGTTGCCCCTGGAGTTGCTCAGTCAAAATTGTGGTGGCACCTAGCCAAGTCGGACTCCAACCTTTGTGGTGCTATTCTAAATTGGAGCCGCACTACTCAGCCCGATGTCTATATGGACCTGGACTGGAACATCCAGCCAGGAGGCATTAGGAACAACAGCAAATCAAATGTGAGGGCGGGTTATTTCCATTCACTTTCCCTCGCACTATAAACGGCATTTATAGCACACTTGTACAATCTATATAAAAGTGTTCGTACACTTACGATTTTCAATTAAATAGGGGTCTATTCATTAATTAAAATGAATATTTCAGAATGGGTATTTAATAATAAGATCTATAATCTATTCTTAACAAAACTACATGAAATATTTTGAAAACATAGTAAATTTTATTTTTAAGAAATGCGGCAAACGATTCGACATTATCCCAAAAAAATATTAAAATACAGCAAAAGAAATTTCCTAAAACTGTACTATATTAACTGTACTATATTCTTTATTATGTCCTACTAGATTTAATTTGAATATTTTCTTCTACATTATTTTGTCAATAAAAATATCCGTTACGATTTTTTTATAAATATATATATTTTTTTTGTCATTCATTGTATACATTGAACGTTGTATTTAATTTGAATGTAATCCATAGCGAAGAACAGGTATTCAAGTAGTCCAGTATAAAGTATGATAGTTAGATCAATCACCACAGTTAAATATGTTCGTTATTCATATTTTTTATCGTAAACATGTTAAAAACATAATATAATGAATAAAACCTGATTAGTTCACTTTTTGAAATTCTGTGGGGAATATTATCATATATTATCTATCAGGAGAATATTTTCAAGACAAATGGCAGTTTTATTCAGATGTAAAGTAGAAATGTTTGCAACTTGTGAGTCTTAATATATTTTTATTATTTGACAATAAAAGCGCGATTTGATTTGAAGAACAGTTCATGAAATGCCTTGTGATTCAAATGAGTTACAGATATTAAATGTTTGCTTAAATTGAATATACACTCCTGATAACAGAACCTCTGTGTTTACGTTTACTAATCAATGAATTATTTCTTTGCTTTCTATTAACATTTTTATAGTCATATTAAAGCAAACTAGCTAGTGTGTTAACCAGTAGCATACTTATACTACTATATAAATCATTTCATGTTTGAGTAGAAAAGCATGACCCCCAGACGAAAAGTAACTCTTTAGAAAGAGAAAACCAAACTTACGAATATCTTCAGAAAAGAGATAATCACAATCTTTTCTTTAAATTATATTACATTCCATCCAACAGAAAGTTCTGAAGTTTTTTTTGTTTTTTTTAATTATACATAAAAATGATTTATGTCATTCAATTCCTTTAATATTTTAAAGTCATCTTGTAAAATCAAACTAACAAATTAGATAAGCAATAACCTAATCATGCGATTTATAAATTTGTTACTAAGCAACTAAATTAGGATCTAAAGTGACTCGAGATAACTTAGTGGCAGCGCGTCGGTTTTCTGTCCTGAGGGTGCTCGGATCGAATCCCGACAAGCGCCATTAAATACCTTCGTGTCTAGACCTGATATGTGCACGTTTAATCCGTAGACCGGAAAGTCCCTCTATGAGGTCAGATAGGATGGGGGAGGGTACGGTTCTCCCCCCCCCCCCAGATATCGCCCCTGTGGGTTCTCGGTCAAAATTGAGGTGGCAATTGGATAAATCGGACTCCGACCCCTGTGCTGCCTTTATAAACCGAAACCGCACCCCTCAGCTCGCTATCCTATATGAAACTGGTCAAGAATACTTCCGGCCAGGGGTCATTTAAAACAGCAACAAGGATCTAATAAATAAATAAATAAATAAATTTTAAAACTCTCTCTCTCTCTCTCTCTGGATACTAAAAACTCAAATTGCGAGTTGTATTAAAATAAATAATGACTTTTTTTTTTTTTTTAACGTAGGATTACGTTCCTCCATAACGGTCCGCGCTAAAGCAAAATTTCAGACGTTAAAACTGTTGTCGTTAGTTATAAATCAAGAGGGGCAGTGTAAACCAAGAGATTACATGATTTTTTTTTCTTACCATCGACCTATTCTGCATAGGGTTATCACTCATCCTTCTCTTCGTATGTCGGAATTTTATCGTAAAAAAATAATAATAAATAAATAAATTAGAGGTAAGCAACGATAAGTAATCCTACGTTGATAATCCGCGGTAGTTTCGTTAGAAGAGACTACCTGATTTTTTTTTTTAATAGTCATAAAACCAAGCTTACAAGTCCTAAAATTTCCCTCGTATTGTTTATCGATGAAGTATTTTATAGTACCCATAATACATTTTTAATCATGTTAAATATCTTACAGGTGGTATTCTGGCCAGCATCCATTCAGAAGCAGAAACATATATTTTACATCCCCATGTGATAAATACGAAAGAAAGAGTTTTCATCGGTCTCCACAGAAATTTGGCGAGAAGTAAGCGTTTTGTTTCGACTTCTGTCCTCTCATCAGGTTTCACTCATTTTTCCCGAGTGCATATCCTTTTATATAAGGGTTTCCCAAATAAAAGAGAGAGTGTTTTTTAGTGACTTTTAGTGTTTACGTAATGGTTTATTGGTTGGAATATGTGAACAATTAAATAGTGTTGCATGAGCTAATTATCCTTTATATATAGTCACCCTGTCGGTCCAAGTAAGTGCCCAGTGCTTTACTAGATTTTTAATATCTTGGACGAGGACTTCCGTAGTTATCTACATACCAGTCTGAAATGACGTCCCGGACCTCTGCATCTTCAGCAAACCGTTGGCCCTTCAAAGCCTTTTTCAATGGGCCAAAGATGTGGTAGTCACCGGGCGAGAGGTCGGTGCAATGAGGGTGTCGTGATGATTTTTCTAACTATCGAATAACGACTTTTTTTCATCACTCCATAATTTTTTCTAAGTAAACCAAATAATTGTAATATCATTGTAATGTATCTTCATTTCACTTAAAAGCTTATTCTGAATTAATTAATCGTTATTCCTAATCTTTTCAAATAATTTTCTAATTTTTTTAATTATTTTTACGCCCCCCCCCACCTTTGTTTGACTAAATGGCGAATCCGCTATTTCGTTCAAAATACCCGCCATTATTTTTGAGGATTTAAGGCTGCTATGTACAAACCCCATTGGATTCGCTCACCTCAATGTTAACCTATGGAGAAAATTTGTCCACGGATTGCCGACTTCGATTCAAAGATTTTTTTTAAAAAATTGTACTCCGTCATAGAGAAAGAAATTTTACACCTGTGTACCGGTTTCGTTTTTTTTTTAAAATGCAATTAATATTTTAAAATTTAAATTATTCGGAGAAAAATCTGGTATAGTGTGTTTTAAACGCTCATAAGTTCCTTCGGTGGACGAAATTTATAAAATGAATCCGGTAGTGTACTGCAGAAAAGTTCAGGCTATCTGACAATACCAATTTTTTTTGATTATCAGCATTTATGTAGCTGTAAATAGTTGACAAAAAAAGATTTTTAAAAAAAATTTGCTGAGAATTTCGTCTGTTGGGGGGGGGGATGATTGATAACTTTGACGGGACCGCCCATCACAGCGAGGGGTAGCGCACCCGACTTGCCACCGGCGAGTGAGGGGGGAAATTATTGTCTCCCCCTTGTTGGTTTCTGAAACCCCGAACTTTGGAAAACAGGAATACGAGACAAACGAACAGAAACGATCTGGGATAAATTTATGTAACTCTTAAATGAATATCAGAAATAACTCCCCTCATGTTGGGCTCGTTGTCATACACCAGCTGTCTCAATTTTTTTTTTTTTTTAACAGATAACCAAAGTAAATATTCTTTCAAGTTCATCCTTAATTATAAGTAAACTTAAGAACGGGTAAATGGAGATCGTAAATGCAAACTTCAAATCATTAAACTGATAAAGTAAAACAAAGAAACAGAACATAGCATTTGAGAATGATTTTTAATATGAACGAGCACTTTAATAAAAACACAATTTAATCGAATGTTACGCGCATACCTATTCCAAATGTAAACATTATAAAAAGAAGTCAAACTGCAAGTTTCTGTAGAATGGGTAAGATTATGAAAGATTTAAAAAAAAAAGTGACACATATCACCGTATATACAAACAATATTTCGAATCACAATTTAAATTTGCAAATTTCAAATCTTTAAACTGAAAAAGTAAAACAAAGAAACGGAACATAGCATTTGAGAATGATTTTTAATATGAATGAGCAATTTATAAACACAATTTAATCGAATGTTACGCGCATACCTATTCCGAATGTAAACATTATAAAAAGAAGTCAAACTGTAAGTTTCTGTAGAATGGGTAAGGATTATGAAAGATTAAAAAAAATGTGACACATATCACCGTAAATACAAAACAATATTTCGAATCACAATTCAAATTTTGCAAACTTCAAATCTTTAAACTGAAAAAGTAAAACAAAGAAACGAAACATAGCATTCGAGAATGATTTTTAATATGAATGAGCAATTTATAAACACAATTTAATCGAATGTTACGCGCATACCTATTCCGAATGTAAACATTATAAAAAGAAGTCAAACTGTAAGTTTCTGTAGAATGGGTAAGGATTATAAAAGATTAAAAATATGTGACACATATCACCGTAAATACAAAACAATATTTCGAATCACAATTTAAATTTTGCAAACTTAAAGTCATTAAACTGACAAAGTAAAACAAAGAAACAGAACACAGCATTTGAGAATGATTTTTTGTGAATGAGCAATTTAAAAACACAATGTAATCGAATGTTACGCGCATACATATTCCGAATGTAAACATTATAAAAAGAAGTCAAACTGTAAGTTTCTGTAGAATGGGTAAGGATTATAAAAGATTAAAAATATGTGACACATATCACCGTAAATACAAAACAATATTTCGAATCACAATTTAAATTTTGCAAACTTAAAGTCATTAAACTGACAAAGTAAAACAAAGAAACAGAACACAGCATTTGAGAATGATTTTTTTGTGAATGAGCAATTTAAAAACACAATGTAATCGAATGTTACGCGCATACATATTCCGAATGTAAACATTATAAAAAGAAGTCAAACTGTAAGTTTCTGTAGACTGGGTAAGGATTATAAAAGATTAAAAATATGTGACACATATCACCGTAAATACAAAACAATATTTCGAATCACAATTTAAATTTTGCAAACTTAAAGTCATTAAACTGACAAAGTAAAACAAAGAAACAGAACACAGCATTTGAGAATGATTTTTTTGTGAATGAGCAATTTAAAAACACAATGTAATCGAATGTTACGCGCATACATATTCCGAATGTAAACATTATAAAAAGAAGTCAAACTGTAAGTTTCTGTAGAATGGGTAAGGATTATAAAAGATTAAAAATATGTGACACATATCACCGTAAATACAAAACAATATTTCGAATCACAATTTAAATTTTGCAAACTTAAAGTCATTAAACTGACAAAGTAAAACAAAGAAACAGAACACAGCATTTGAGAATGATTTTTTGTGAATGAGCAATTTAAAAACACAATGTAATCGAATGTTACGCGCATACATATTCCGAATGTAAGGACAATAAATAAAAATGAAACTAAGATTTTCAAGTTTCTCTATCATTAAAATAATATTATACCACATATAAACTAAAATTATCCACTGTACAAGCACTAAAATTATTTATAATTTATTTAATTACATGAAAAAATTAAAAACACAAAACATTTAAAAACACAATCTAAGCGAATGTTACGCGCATACATATTCTGAATGTAAGGATAATAAATAAAAATGAAACTAAGATTTTCAAATTTCTCTATCATTAAAATAAGTTATAGTTTATCTAATTACATGAAAAAATTAAAAACACAAAACATTTAAAAACACAATCTAAGCGAATGTTACGCGTATACATATTCTGAATGTAAGGATAATAAATAAACATGAAACTAAGATTTTCAAATTTCTCTATCATTAAAATAATATTATAACACATGTAAACTAATATTATCCACTGTACAAGCACTAAAATTATTTATAATTTATTTAATTACATGAAAAAATTTTAAATAGAAAAAAATGTTTCAAGCTTTTTTTTTACTAACTTCAAGTTTTTCTTGAATTTTTTTATATCTATTTTGTTGTGCAGCCAAAATATAAGATGGATTGCGTATTGGCATTGATCTCGGATATCGTGGATCTATGATCTCTGGAAGCAAACAATCGAAATAAAATAGTTTAACTTTTGACTCTATATAATTTTTCCAAAAATCATCATCTCTTTCGATTCTGTCTACCTTTGCACCTTGTTTCGTCCACAGCACAAATATGCAATATTTTCTTTTTGTTATGTGTAGCTGCCCTTGGACTTGATAATAATAAACGTGCTTTTTATTAATTGGGCCAATTACTTTCGTTTTTTTATTGTAGGTAAACAGCTTTTAAATCCCATTTTTCTTTCTGACACAATTACCATTTCACTTAAACCACAATCTAAACTACTATGGCGATTTAAGGTCTGCAATTCTTTAATAAAAAAATTAATATCAATAATCCTTCGACCAGATATTTCAAAGGGATGTTCTTCAAGACGTGGCTCTATGCATAATTCCTCAATTGTTTCTTGAATTGGAGACTCATTTTCTTTCTTTCTGTAAATAAATGTTAAAGCGATATTAGTGTTGGATAAACAACAGCATATAAAATATATCGAAAAGTTAAATTATTGATTTAAAAACGCAACAAGGAAAATAATAAAAAAAGCTCAGTAAATGTCTTACCTTTTCCAGTATTCTTTCAAACATTCAGTTGAACGGCGCTTTCTTTTTGATGATAAGTGCAAGCGTCCAGTCTGCTTCCGATATCTACCCATATTCTTAATTTTTTAAATAGTATCGTTATGTATGATAGTAAACTGAGCCAAGATTAGACAATGTCTCGTTCCACAGGCTGAAAACGTGACGACTGAAGTCAAAAGCTAGTCTCCTTTCACTGCCGACACCTAGTAAACGTCCCTTGATAAACGGTCAAGCGCGGAAATATCTCGTAAACGATGCGGTTTCCTTCATCTTCAAATGAGCGGAAGTGGCTGAACCGCCCCTCCCGTTCGTCTGAAAAGACATAGCTTCCCTGTAATGGTAAAATATCACTATCGGGTCCTTTCGTTGAAGTCCCTTCTGAGCAGAATTGGATATGATGACCGGAGTGCCTTGACCAGCTGGTTTTGCAAGATGTTATGTAATCAAAGATAATGTGCTCAGGAGTTAAAATAAAGGCTAGGTTAAATTTAAGAGTTGCTATTACAATCAATGTACAAAACTTTTAAGTTTAACATCTTCAATAGTTGAGGGGAAGAGAAAATTTAAGATTAAAAAATTAAGCAATTATTAAGAATAAAAATTTAAGTTTAAAGAGTTAACTTAAAAATTTAGAGAAGGTAAGATAAGAAAAAAGGCAAGTTTAGGATAAGGTGGCCCTCAGCAAAAGAAAAAAAAGGGCCCTGTTCAGGGTCATACAATTGGTTATATGTAAACGATAAAAAAAAAGTATTGTTTAGAAATGATGCAAGATTTTTAATATGGCGTGTGGTCTCCTCGAACAGCTAAGACTGCTGCACACCTGTTTTCCATGGATGCGATGATGTTATCGATAAGACTTTGTGGAATACTGTTCCACTCATCAAGAAGTGCCATCTCCAAGTCTCGGAGAGTAAAAGGAGGCCTTAACTATATCAACTAGTTTGAAAGTATTTGCTATTATTAGTTACTATTATATTTTATCATTATTTGTTGATAATTTCGTATTTTTACTCTGCCTCATTTTGGCACCTCTTTCAATGTCTTATCCATGGGACTCACCATATTTAGAGAAACTTAGAACAAAAAAAATCTAGCGTTTAATTATTCTAGAATTTCTACATTTGTGTCATGTGAAAACTTTTCAATAATCTTTCACAGTTATTTATAGTACTTTTATATATATAACTTATATATATAGTACTTTTATATATATGTACTTTTATTATACCTATATTAGACAATTTTCTCAAGATATCGAACCTTTTCTGAAGTTTATGTGCAAGAAGTCAGTGTTTGTTTACTTTAACGCACACAAAGACGACGTCAGGAAGAATGGTTTTTAATTAAGTACATATAAATTAAAGGGAAAAAATGTAGTTCTCACTATGTTTAGATAAAATAATTCAAAATACGTTTTAATGGCTCTCAAATTTTAGAAAATACAGATATGTTATCGCATTAAAGTTCCGAATATTATAATACACAACAGATAAGCAGTTTTCTTTTAGACAACAAATTACTAACTTCAACAGAAGGATAAAGTAAGATGTGGCAGTTTTCGACCTGTATTCGCTTGAATTGGAATAGGTTGAAATTTGTGATAGTTGAACATAAAATATCTAAAATTGTTATTACAGTCATGTTTTATAATACATACACAGGATACTTATTAGCAGCAAATGACTGATGATTTCCAAATGATTAAATCGAAGTTACAATTAAAGATATCTGCAATATCTCCCCGACGTGCGATGTTGCAGATATCTTTAATTTATCGGAATCCTATGAGCAATTCCTTGAAGATTCAAAGTTTTCTGAGATTATTTCTTTCAAACCTAATTTCATTTTCACAGACAAATCACAATTTTTCTGTATTAAAATCCTTAATTTACTATTGTCTGTAATGAACTCATATTAATAAATAGTTTCAAAGTACTAACTTTCTCTCTGTAGATAAGGATAATTTACAACATTGTTTCAAGACACAAAATCAGAACTTTCTTTCAGTAAAATTTATATTTTGTATATTTTGCTTTGTTTAATTTCTCGTTGATTTTGTGAAAGTCGGTCTTAATTTTACATTTATGCTTATGGCGGGACCAATCGTATCCGTGAGTAAACTCATGGCAAAATCAAGCGTAGAACCGTTTAAATTTTCGCCCGCTACAACCAGCAGTTTGCGATTTCTTTGGATTTTCTTTCGGGGATTATTTGGAAAGGCAAGGATATCGCATGACCGACCCCCTATAGAGAGACGGTCATTACAATCCTTCAAACTGTCAACCCTAAGGGGGGTAGAATTCTCGAACTGTCAACTGGACTCCTCCCACCACAAGAGTCGGGAAGGACTGGAAATGGGAAAGGAGATATTTTATTTTAGTACATAGCCACCTTAAGGAAGAAAGGCCGGACTTAATCTTGAGTGACAGCTTCCTGGTGCAATAAAATACGGCGAAGCAAGGAAATACAAGGAGACCGGAAGTGTTTCGAGGGGAGTTGGGGTCATTATCAGTGGAGAGACAGAGAAGGGACGAGGGCTCTTCTGTCGCGGTGACGTTGTAGGTGCTTAAAATTCGAAGATACTTCGACGGGTTATGAGAATCCGAACAACCTCCGTGCAGATGCGTTCCAAATCTCTTACATAATCCCTTCTACCTATCCAATTACTATGAGTTACTATGAGTTACTGTCACTGTTAAACCAAGGCTACTACAATGAGTTACTGTTAACAAAGGCTTATTTTAACTATTACTCTACTTGATTTTAGGAACCTGGGTTAGTGAAAAAATAAAGGGGGGGGGGGAATATGCATTGATATATATTTGTTTCTCTATGTGATCTCCACGACAGGGGGGGAGGACCTCCCAGCGGAAGCATCGCACGGCAGTCGATTCCTGATGACCAAGTGTACTTGAGCAGGTCTCGGAATGTCCCGAGCTCTCACGTCCATTATGAAATTCCCTAAATCCTCTGAATACTAGAACTAACTGCGCTGTAACAGGCACTCATGCGTATAGCCATTCCTGTCCGACAATTAATTTCGGCTTCACTAATATCTTCTGCCGTCAAAAATAGAATTTCCTCTCACTGGGCCTATACGGACGAATCCATTTTACGGTAGTACGCAATCACCTTGCTTAAACACGTTCAAACAGCACAGTGGCACTTTCCGACCTTAGCAGCTTTGTTTTGTAACATGCAGCGTCATCTCCTGGCGTAGAATCTAAGCTCTGACTATTTAACCACTGCCACCCAAACAAAAGTTTCAGTTTCATTTCGGCCAACCTTATATAGTTATATGTTTATTTATATAATTCTATACAAACTACTGATTTTAGATAAAAATTGATTTTAGATATGAATCAAAAGCACCCTAGCTACTGTTATTTTGCCAAAACATGAAAAGTAGCATTGCAAATCGTCTTTCGGTGAAGCAGAAGAGAGCAAAGGACATCCCAATTTTTTTTTCTATCGTTAATATGGTGCAAGTCTTATAGTCTATGAAATTACTTTTCACGTCATTTCATTGATAATTCAGAATCACATTTAGAAGATTTTGATTTACATTCAACAACATTCTTTCAGATTAGTGATCATGTTATAAAATTCAGCTTGATTTGAGGTTTTTCAGTATTCCGAGTAAAGTGGGGATCGTTTTGTTCACAATTTTCCTCCCAAAATTTCGTGAAATAATTCATTTCTTTTGCGATCTAAAATCCTGAAAATTATAGAGCAACAGTTGCCATGATAATCTTTCCCCATATTTTTAAATATTTGTCAAGAACAAACGTTTCCTAACACGCGAAAAAAATTGTATGCTGATCTTCCATTTTTTGAATTTCGCTCTACGGTTATTAATGTATCGGTCGCGTTTCAGAATATTTTGCCAGATGACGTCTGTTGCAATCTTCTAGAGATTTTAAACTAAGTTTTACTTACGATTATAATACGAATATTTTTCGTCAGTTGGCAATGTTCTAGAATTTTTTAAACTTTCGGTTGTGGTTTTCTGAATTTAAGTAATTGTTTTCCCAGTATATATTCATATCACAGCAGTCTAAGGAAACGAGAACTTATCTTTGAGGCTGTAAGATTTTCATCAGATTGCGTTATTCTATTTCAGAAAACATTTTTGAATGGGCGGACGGAAGCAAACTTGATTATCTAAACTGGAGCTCTGGAGAACCTAACAGCATAAAAGAAGAATGTGGAGAAGTATGGACAGATTCAATGAAGTGGAATGACGTCCCTTGCGATACATTAAAGGGATACATCTGCTCTGCAAAAAAGGGTAAGTCGTAAAATAAATAAGTATACATGTTTAGAGATGAGATTTCGTATTAACATTGTTTGGTGTACAAAAAAGTTTTAACGTCTAGAGTAGAGGGAGCACATGAGCCGCTAGATGTAACTGTGTATATGTAATTGTGTTTTTTTTATCGAATAAAGTAAAATGGTAGAACAACGTGCTGATACTTCCCGTCCTTTCATCGTGGTCCGTGTGAGTCGCAGCAATTAATTCAAGACAAATATTATAGATGAAGTTTAGCAGTCAACGACAAAGTTTTAAAACATCAAAGCATTTGCTCAACGGAGCTAATCGCAAAGCGAAACAACCATTGGAAAGCCAAAGAGGTATCACTCTTGAATTGGGAAGGTCACAAATCGAAACATCGAGTCCCTTCTAAAACAAAAACGAATTGAAAAAGGTAAACTAACTCGTTTAACTTCACAAATCAATATCTTACCATATCAAGATGTTTCTATTTCTGTTATTGAAGTATATGAAAAGGATGTTAATTCATTAGATATTGAAGTAAACAATCTAAACAATGAAATTCTGAGTGCTTGTTTGGACACAGAGTTCGAGAAATGCGAATCGGAAATGCACGAATTGTTTTCTAAATTAGATGTGTTAAAAATTACTTTGAAAGATGAGTTAAAAAAACTTGTAAAGAGTGATAGTGATATTCATGCATGTCAAAATAAAACAAACAATGCTTACGTAAACAATTTAAAACTTCCACGCATAGAATTGTCAGTGTTTACTTCTAATTACATTGATTGGATTTCATTTCGTGATTTATTTCTCGCGAGTGTAGGAAATAATAATACTTTAAGTGACAGTCAAAAATTACAATATCTTAAACTTTATGTGAAAAGTAAAGCAGTTATTTTATTACAATTAATTCAAATTTCAAACGAGAATTATGAAAAAGCGTGGAATGCCCTAACTGGAAGTTATGAAAATGAAACAGAAATCATAAATGCAGCGCTAAATAAATTAGTTTCACAGCCTGCTTTAAAACATGAATCAGCGTCAAGCTTGCGAAAATTAATTAACACAACACAACAATGCATTGATCCGTTAAAAATCCTTAAACAGCCTGTAGAGCATTGGGATACCATAATAATTTTTCTATTAAAAGGAAAACTTGATCCAGAAACACTGAGTGTGGACTTTAAAACAAACAAACAAAGAAATATTCTCTTTCGCGGAATTCAAAACACATTCCATTAAATAGATCATGTGCTATCGCTTCATTGGCTAAGTGTCAGAGACAAAAAACAGTCGCGATTCATTTCGATGTTGGCGAATGCAGAAATCAAAAACCAAACTACAAATCTGCTTACTCATCACAAATCGTTGAAAATGTATGTGTACATTGCCGAAGTAACTCGCATTATGTATTATTTAAATGTGATAGTTTTTTAGAACTCCCGCTTAAACAGAAATGGGAAATAAAAGAAATAAATCGTGTGTTAATTGTTTAAAGGATAATACAAAATTTGTGCAAGGCCACATTATACAATATAATGCTCGAAAAATACAAATGAGACAAAATCTGAAACACACGTCGCAGAAGGTGAACTTTTTACAGTTAGTACCAATAATGCAACCATACTCGTCACATAGGCGATTTTATTGCCTACTGCAATAGTTTATGTTAAAGACATTAATCACACTTTACAAAAATGCAGGCTACTTATTGATTCAGCCAGTCAAGGCTCGTTTGTTACGGAGAGATATATATATATTTATTGCAATTTAAGTGTAATAATGTAAACATAAACGTAGACGGTTTGAGCTCGCGAAAGGTAGGTAGGGTTACAGGTTCAGTGCAATTACAAATAACATCACTATTTTACAAAAACACAAGTATTGCTGTTGATGCATTAATCATACCCAAAATCACCTGTGATTCCCCTTCCTCAATTTCAAGTCGATGCCAGTGTTTTGACTGCATTTAAGCAATTACAACTAGCAGATGTCAATTGTCTCCAGCCTAGTCCAATAGACATTCTTTTGGATGCAAACGTGTTTGGAGAAATAATGCTCAGTGGACATTTAACAGTTCCAGGACATTCATTAACGATCTTTGAAACAATTTTTGGATGGGTTGATCTCGGAAGAACAAAAATGGTATCACAAACAATCATATAAAATCATGCTAGTTTAAACACAGTTGAGTTCCAGCTTGAAAAATTTTGGCAGTTGGAAGGAATTTCAGAAATATATTCTTACACAAATGAAGAAATTGCATGCGAAAATCATTCTAAAGAAACTTTCTCTCGTGACTCAACTGGTAGATTTATATTTAAATTTCCATTTCGTGAATCTCATGATGAACTTGGTCGGTTTACTGAAAACCTATCGATGTCGCAACAATATCACAAATTCATGAAGGACTATCTGAAACTTGGTCACATGGAGCTAATTCCAGAGAACGAGATTGACATTCCTGATAGTTCTGTTTTTTACTCCCACATCATCCAGTCCCCAAAAAGAGCGGGGACAAATTTCGCGTTGTACTCGATGGATCTGCTAAATCTTCAAGTGGTGTTTTTCTCATTCTCAATGACAAATTAATGTTTGGTCCACAGTTGCAAAATGACTTGTCAACATTACTTATCCGCTTCAGGTTGCACAAAATAGCCTTGACAGCAAACATAGAAAAAATGTATCGACAAAATCATATTACAAGATTCAGACTTTCAGAGAATAGTCTGGCGAAATTCACACTTTGAACCAATCCAAGACTTTTGATTAACGAGGATTGCCTACGGCACAGCCTCAGCGCCGTATCTTGCAACAAAATGCTTGCAGCAGTGAGCAATAGAAGAAGCAGATGATTTTCCGTTGGCCTCTAAAGCAGCCTTAACGGACTTCTACGTTGATGATTTGATGTCTGGAACCAATTCAACCTCTGAATCTCTAGAGCTACTCGCACAGTTGAATCAGATGCTGTCAAGTGCAGGACTTAATTTGAGAAAATGGGCATCGAATAGCAATGAACTCTTGAACTCAACTGATCCAGAGCTGCATCTTTTAAATGCTTCTTTGAACATAGACAGTGATGATTGTGATGAAGCGCTTTCGATTTGAAAGAAAAATTAAAATTTTTAGAGAGATAAAGTGATCGAAGGCTGTTTTCATCACATTTCGGTTAGAATGCTAGGAAGCCGCCTTTGATTAGAGGACGGAACAGTCGTCTGTACGCAACAGCCAATTTAAAAGCGGCGGTGCGCGATAGGGTGTAGGTGATTCCAGACGCATAAGGAGATGGCACCAGGGTTTGACATTAAAGTAAAATACCCCATTGTAAAGGATTTATTGGACCTGTAGACCGCAAAACACGTGGACTGGACTTTGGGTGGTCTGTGTATGACGAAATTAAGGCGTGCATGGGTTATGGGATTATCCAATCCGAGAAATGAAAATGGAGGCTAAGTGGTGGATTTTTGAAAGCTTTCCTGAATGGATTAGGAGTCACGAGAAGGCGTGGACTTTGTTATAAAAAAAATAAATAAATAGAAGACTTAGAGTTTTTTTCGAGAATTCACTCTGCATGCCGGCCCGGGTTCCTTTTCCCCGGTGCTTAGCATCGCAGGTGATGAAGTGTTGTTATTTTAACTGTAGAGGAACAGTTGAGCTTGCCCTGGAGTTTCCAGAAGAAATATGTCGTTTAGCGGAGCAGAGATCCGGTTGATGTATCCCGGTATGAGAGCCTCCTGATTATGATACTTGAATTTGTTTTGCTGATCATGAAAATCTGGTTGCGGCCTTCACAAATAAATAAACTAGAGTAGAGGTGAAGAGAATTGCGCCTTCACGTTGGAGTTCCGATTTGAGTGGTCCCGGAGATGAAAAGAGTTTTCGATAGAGAGTGTGTGAGGATCTCCTGACAAATACCCCCGTCTTTTAAAGAGAGCGGAAGAAGCCTACGATAGATGACCACGAAAGATGTCCATGACAGAGCAAAAAGCCTACGATAGATGACCACGACCGAGGCCCACGTCGGCCTAAGATGTTGAGTGCCAGCTACCATAGAAGGAAGAAGCGATACCCCATGCCTAAGCAGAGCTTCGACGCCAGAGTCCCAGTGCTGTATCGTCAAACTGAGTGAGTGAAAGTCAAATTTTGTTTTGTTCGGACCCCACCGAGCTAAATGAAAGATTAGTGCGGGAACAGTGTTTTTGTAAAGATAATTTTGATGAATAGGAGTTCTTGGCTATGAGTTAGTTTAATAATTATATGCTCCCTGAATCCAAAAGGTGTAGATTTAATTAAATACATGTCGTTTGATATTAATCGAGGAGAAAAGGCTAAAAGATTAGTAAAATGTGTAAACTGTGTGCGAAGATTTGGTGATTCGGTTTTTGCGTTAAATTGTAAATAGATAAGGTTGTAAATAAACTATAATTTTGTATGTAAGAAAACTTGCTTTCGTCAATGAGTTGATTTCCGTTTTTTTTTAAAGAAAGTTTGTAGGTTAAGATTTTATAATTTGTTCGTAGGCCAATAATGTCCAGAACTTGGAGTGCTATTCAACCAAATACCTAAACACAACGCACCCAACTACCCCTTTTGATAACATAAAATGTACTACCACAAATAAAATACGAATTCACGTCCAAACCAAATAAAGTCAGGACAGGCCCTTTACGACACATGGTTGCCGCGACCAGTTTAAAAATTTTTGTTCTTAAAAAAAAAAAAATTTTTTTTCTAGTTATTTAAAAAAAATTTTTTGTTCGGTGCATGGTTCCGACCAGGTTAGAAAAAAAATAATTTGTGGTAGGCTAGAATCGTGAAAATTTTTTTTGCGTTAAAAAAAAAAAGGTTTTTTTTTTGTCTTTAAGAAATTTTTTTTTGGTCTTTACAAATTTTGTGGAGAAGGGAGCAGCGCGTAAGAATTTTTAGAGCGGGAGTGTTTTGAAAATATGTTCGTATATTTGCCACAATTATTATTATTGAGTGTAATTTTGTTTTGAAGAGTGTGACAATATTGATTTTATGTTAAGATTGTTTGAAGTGTGAATATATGAATGCAAATATTTTAATTTTAACTAAGTGAATTAAAGAGTGTTTTTAGAAAGAGTTCGTTGAGTTGGTTAAAGATAGATAAGAAATACTTATGTTATGATTTATATGAAATGTTTAAAATTTATGTATATTGTAGATATTGTAGAGATGATAGATTGAATTGAGGTGTATTTTTGAAAAATATTTTGAATAAGTTAAGAGTAGTTGATGACAGAAAATATGTTTGATATCAGTTGATAGATAATATTTAGGTGTGATTTTGAAAATTCTATTGAAATGAGAAAATCAATAGATAGTTAAGATTTGAGTAACAGTTGAGAAATTATTGAATTGAGTACAAGTGTGTTGGTCGATAGTAATTAGTGGTACTTGGTATAGATATGAATTTTTTGGAGAGAAACGTGTGTCAATTTAAGTATAGAATTTGTCAGATAATATTTTTGCAATTACATTGAGAATAGAATTGTGTTTCGTTTTGATTTTGTGCATATATGTGTATTTTGGGGGAAATTAGCGTTTTTTTTAAAGTTTGGGATTGTGAGTCATAGTTTAATTACGTATAAAGAATTTGAATGCATAATGTTAAAAGAAGTAATATTATAATGAGAGAATTCTTGCATATTGAGTAATGATAGGTAAACGAATGATCGGTAATGTGAGGTGTAAAATTTAAAAATTGGAGTTATTTGAGTTAGATCAAGAAGGTTGTGCCTTTAATGTATCGCGAATGTGTTGCGAAGCCATCGTCAGTTGGGTAAAATTGAAATAGGAAGTTTAGATAAAAAGTTAGAGTAGAGGTGATTTTGAATGAAAGGTGGTTAACGGTAAGCAAAAGCGCAAATCATAGTCAGATTTGTTTCAGTCTATAAACGATAAATAATGTGAGGTGGATTATATTGCATTTAATCTGCCAAAAAGGTTTTAGCTGAAGGAGTGCTGAGTTAAGGATGTAAAATAAGAGTTTTCGATACATTGTTGGAGTAGAGGTCTTTATAACGAAAAGAGGGTTAGTTATAGGCATAAATGTTCAGAATTGCCACAGTATAAAAAAAACTAAACTTTTGGATGGATGGATTGCATTAGTTGTTAGGTGCTATGAAAATAAAATTTACGATTGTTTACCCTGGGTTGAATAATAAGGCATAGTAGTGAAATTTTAGTATGAATTTAATGAAACAAGGGTATAGAATAGAAATATGTGGTATTAGAGGTATGGCAGTGTTTTTAGAATGAATGAGTTACGCAAAATAAAAGGTTGTCGTAGTATAGTGCTTTGTGTGAGGAGTGATAGGAAGTGCGGAGTCAGTTTTTGTTTACTAAAACAGGAAGTGGGGAATAGGTTTTCTAAGAAAAGAGAGGGGTTCGTTTGCCCTTCTTACTCTCCCCCCCTCCCCCCCCCCTAAGGAAGGAGATGGAAGAATAGAACGCACGATAAAGAAACTAGTTTGTATGTAGGCTTTTTATGTGGTTTGGATGAGGAAATTTTTGCGTTTATGGAAGATTTTGGAAAGTGAAAACTTGTGTTTTTAATTTAGAAAATCCTGGAAGTGATTTAGAGCTGCAGACCTAGAATGACTTCAGGAACAGGGGTTTGAGAAAGTAATGTTTGACGAAATATAAGTGTTGAAGAGTTAAGTGCGATACGGTAGGCGTGAGGAATATCACTTTAGTAAGTTTGTGTGAGTTTAAAAATTTAGCAAATTGTTTAAACAGCTCATTAGAGAATAAATGGCAATTTCTGGCCAAAATTTACATTTATTGATCTAAAATGCTGAAGTGCATGGACTAAGCTAGTGACTATTTGAAATGAAATAAAGAAATAATTAAATAGTCGCACAAGTGAAAATAAAAATAAATATAAGTCGTGGTGGTTAGAAAGTTGTAGATGGTTGGAAAATGAGAATAGTTTTGGGGTTTACTGTTATCAGGTGTTTTTTTTGTTGAGATTTTTGGGCTCTATTGTGCAAACGGAGGAAAGTTTTTTAGTCGCAAATTACTTTAAGGGGCAGAGAGTATCGAAAAATCGGGTCCCCGGGGTCAAAACCAGACTGAGTTGAACGAATTTCTGGTCTGAGAACAGGTTTCTTGTACGAGAGGGGGTGTCCTTCCGATGTGTCAGGTGTTGCTAGGGTAACGAGGGAAAATGCGAAAGAAAATAATCTTGTGTGGTTCGCGAATCTAGCATGCGGTAGGATTTTGGGAATTGAGTGACTTCGAGGGTTCGCGTGTTTTTGAAAAAGGGGAGAGAACAATGTTTAGTTTTGTTTTCGCAGTTGAGGGAAGCAAGTAGTTTGAAGGTGTTTTTTTTCTTTTGCGCGTTCTTTTTTTTTTTTTTTTTTTTTCGTTTTTTTTTTACAACAATGGGGAAAATGGGTTTGGATTATGATTTTTAGAAAATATAAGTGTGATAGGAAGGTTATTTGTGAACACTCAATTTATACATACATATGAATTTAAGTTAATGAATTTGTTTTGAAAAAGTAGAAAAATATTGTGAGAAGTGTGTTGAAAATGCAACAAATTTTTATATGCTTGGTATTTTGTTGTGAATGTGGCAAATATACTGTGAGATATATTTTAATGTGTTAATTATTTTTGTTTATAAGTAAATTTTGTGAATAATGAGGAATAGTGTAAGAATAGAGTTTAATTGCGTGCAAAATGATATATAGAGAGATGAAGAATTTATGCTTTGTGATAGTGTTTTGGGTCTGAACTCTGCAAATCATGATTTTGTATGGTGATTAGTTATGTCGACATGGTTCATATAGATCTTCGATGTTTTCACTCAGAACATTTGATTAAAAGAATGAACTTTTGAATTCAGAACTCTAATAAGTGCATAGGTTGGTGGTCTTCTCGTACCTAAATTAAAGGTATAGATCACATGATCAAAGAAGGTCAATGGTGTAAGGAGTAAGTGTTTTGATGTTTTGTTTTAGTGCTTCTAAATAGTGTATGAGGACTTATGATGTGAACAAGTTTTTTCAGACATGGATGGTAAGAAGTTTTGTAATTGATGTGATTATGTTTTATTGAGTGTCATGAATTATATAAGTAGTACATGAGAATTTTGTAAACTTTTCGAGGAAGGGAGCATATTTTTACGTGTTTGGTGTTTGGTTAGTTTTTTTGTTTTCGGAGGAGGGAGCGTATGTGATGAAGCGCTTTCGATTTGAAAGAAAAATTAAAATTTTTAGAGAGATAAAGTGATCGAAGGCTGTTTTCATCACATTTCGGTTAGAATGCTAGGAAGCCGCCTTTGATTAGAGGACGGAACAGTCGTCTGTACGCAACAGCCAATTTAAAAGCGGCGGTGCGCGATAGGGTGTAGGTGATTCCAGACGCAGATAAGGAGATGGCACCAGGGTTTGACATTAAAGTAAAATACCCCATTGTAAAGGATTTATTGGACCTGTAGACCGCAAAATACGTGGACTGGACTTTGGGTGGTCTGTGTATGACGAAATTAAGGCGTGCATGGGTTATGGGATTATCCAATCCGAGAAATGAAAATGGAGGCTAAGTGGTGGATTTTTGAAAGCTTTCCTGAATGGATTAGGAGTCACGAGAAGGCGTGGACTTTGTTATAAAAAAACTAAATAAATAGAAGACTTAGAGTTTTTTTCGAGAATTCACTCTGCATGCCGGCCCGGGTTCCTTTTCCCCGGTGCTTAGCATCGCAGGTGATGAAGTGTTGTTATTTTAACTGTAGAGGAAAAGTTGAGCTTGCCCTGGAGTTTCCCGAAGAAATATGTCGTTTAGCGGAGCAGAGATCCGGTTGATGTATCCCGGTATGAGAGCCTCCTGATTATGATACTTGAATTTGTTTTGCTGATCATGAAAATCTGGTTGCGGCCTTCACAAATAAATAAACTAGAGTAGAGGTGGAGAGAATTGCGCCTTCACGTTGGAGTTCCGATTTGAGTGGTCCCGGAGATGAAAAGAGTTTTCGATAGAGAGTGTGTGAGGATCTCCTGACAAATACCCCCGTCTTTTAAAGAGAGCGGAAGAAGCCTACGATAGATGACCACGAAAGATGTCCATGACAGAGCAAAAAGCCTACGATAGATGACCACGACCGAGGCCCACGTCGGCCTAAGATGTTGAGTGCCAGCTACCATAGAAGGAAGAAGCGATACCCCATGCCTAAGCAGAGCTTCGACGCCAGAGTCCCAGTGCTGTATCGTCAAACTGAGTGAGTGAAAGTCAAATTTTGTTTTGTTCGGACCCCACCGAGCTAAATGAAAGATTAGTGCGGGAACAGTGTTTTTGTAAAGATAATTTTGATGAATAGGAGTTCTTGGCTATGAGTTAGTTTAATAATTATATGCTCCCTGAATCCAAAAGGTGTAGATTTAATTAAATACATGTCGTTTGATATTAATCGAGGAGAAAAGGCTAAAAGATTAGTAAAATGTGTAAACTGTGTGCGAAGATTTGGTGATTCGGTTTTTGCGTTAAATTGTAAATAGATAAGGTTGTAAATAAACTATAATTTTGTATTTAAGAAAACTTGCTTTCGTCAATGAGTTGATTTCCGTTTTTTTTAAAGAAAGTTTGTAGGTTAAGATTTTATAATTTGTTCGTAGGCCAATAATGTCCAGAACTTGGAGTGCTATTCAACCAAATACCTAAACACAACGCACCCAACTACCCCTTTTGATAACATAAAATGTACTACCACAAATAAAATACGAATTCACGTCCAAACCAAATAAAGTCAGGACAGGCCCTTTACGACAGTAATGATAAAAGCCTTCGATCGACTTCACCTCTTAATATTTCTATGAAATTTTCATATATCCGAAGGCGCTTCATTACAATGATGCGATAAAAACCTTAGGTGTCCTGTGGCATGCAGCTTCAGATGTATTCTTCTTCAAATTCAATCCATTGACTCCTAAAGACACGTTAACTAAACGAGCATTACTTTCAATAATCGCAAAAACCTTTGATCCACTCGAATGGTTGTCACCCATCACAATTGAGTACAAATTAATCATGCAAAAACTGCGGAAACGTCAGTTGCAGTGGGATGACAAGGTTCCTACAGACGTTGGGTTTAAATGGAAACAACTTACAGAAGATATGATGTTTGCAAAAGACATGAAAATTCCACTATTCTTGTTAGCTAATTCAATCCACCAATTTCAATTTCATGGTTTCAGCGATGCCCAGAAAAAGTTTATGCAGCTGTAATTTATTGTCGGTCTGTTTCAGATATTGGGCAAATTTACGTTCAACTAATGATATCGAAGACAAGAGTTGAACCTCTTAAAATTATATTACTTCTTCGACTAGAATTGTGTGGAGCACTCCTGTTAACAAAATTGATGAACTTTACCTGTAAAGCATTGAATACTTCTACAGCACACACCGACTCCACAATTTTCCTCACCTGGATAGGATCTCATGCCAGCCGATGGAAGACTTTCGTAGCCAACAGAGTTGCGAAAATACAGAATTCATTTTCGATTACTCAGTGGCATCATGATAGTTCAAACAGAAATTCAGCACATCTCGCAACCCGTGGTGTGTCATCTTCAGCACTACTTACTTCATTATGGTTGTGCGGTCCAAAATTTTTGCATGAATCATTTTCATTTCAGCCAGAATCATCTGTACCACCGTTGAATGATCCCTTACCTGAGGAAAGGCATTGTTCATCACACCATTGCTGCAGCCAATCACTTGCCTCATGCTCAATATTTATTTCACAAATATTCATCTCTTTCTAAACTCAAACGTGTAACAGCATATTGTTTAAGGTTTGCTAATAACTGTAGAAATTCAAAGAATAAGGTAACTGATTCTTTAAAAATTAGTGAATTCACTAATACTATACATGTATGAATTAAAATTGTGCAATTTAGTGAGTTTAATAATGAGATCTATGCATTAAAAGGAAATCAACCATTATCCTACAGAAGCAAAATTTTACCTCTAAATCCGTTTTTAGATAATTTGGGTATTCTCAGGATGGGTGGTCGCTTGCGACATGCAAACTCTCATTCGGCCACTGACATCCCATAGTACTGCCAAAACGGCACATTCATTGTTAGACATCATCATGAAATTCTCTTGCATGCTGGTCCTCAACTTATGCAATCTTCTATTCAAGAGCAATACTGGATAACAGGTGCTAGTCTTCAGGTGTGTCATTAGACATTTGATTAGAAAATGTGTAAAATGTTGCATGCATGAGTTACAGCATCTATCACCAATCAAATAAATGATCAGTGACCTGTCATCTACTCTAATTTCCCTAGCTACCATGTTTTTGCGCTGTGGAGTCGAATATGCTGGCCCATTCCAAATTAAAACAGTAAAAGGTCGAGATTCTAAATCAGTCAAAGCATACATAGCTTTTTTTGTTTGTTTCACCACTAGAGCTATTCACTTAGAATTAGTCACTGATCACTCAGATGCATTCATTGCAACTCTTAACAGTTTTACCTCGCGCAGAGGCAAATGCAGTGATATATACAGTGACTACGGCTCCAACTTTGTTGGCGCTAAACGTAAACTCGTGGAATTTGAAAAACTCTCAAAATCGAAAAACTATAACGAAAATGCTAACAACTTTTTGCCAGAGATAAGTATTAAATGACATTTAAATGTTCCAGGTGTACCACATATGGGTGGTCTCTGGGAAGCAAGTATAAAATCAACAAAATATCATCTAAAACACGTCGTAGGCGAAACGAAATTAACATATGAAGAATTTGAAACACTTCTAACACAATTTGAGGGTTGTCTTAATCCTAAGCCCTTAATCTAATGACCTTATCTAATGACCCAAACGATCTATCAGCTTTAACGACCGGTCATTTTATTATCGAAAACTCGTTAACAAGTATTCCTGAACCAAATTATACCGAATCTAATATTTCCTTTCTTACTAGATGGCAACAAATCCAAAAAATGGTACAACAATTTTGGAAACGTTGGATCAAAAAATATCTGTGTCGATTGA
Source organism: Dolomedes plantarius (assembly GCA_907164885.2). Taxonomy (NCBI): domain Eukaryota; kingdom Metazoa; phylum Arthropoda; class Arachnida; order Araneae; family Dolomedidae; genus Dolomedes; species Dolomedes plantarius. Next base: position 125,195,657 of record OU015497.1, on the reverse strand, counting down.
AACAAAGGCCAAAATGGCTTTTACCAACTAAAAATCTTCAAGTTAACGGTCTGTGTGTCATAAAAGAGAAAATTTGCCCCCCAAAAAGTGGAAAATGGGCAGAATTTTTCAGTTGTATCCTGGTCCTGATGACTGTTAGGGTTGCAACTGTCAAAACTTCAGATGGAATATTTAAAAGAAATATTAGGAAACTGTGTCAACAACCTATTTGAATTTGAATTTATGTGTATGTGAGGTTGTTAATCTATATTTTGTTTTAATATTGCATTTTGTAAACATTTAATAGTCTTTGCAAATATTTACTTAGAACAATTGTATTCATTTATTCATGCATGTTGAAATACTATTTCAAGGTGGGTGGCATGTTAGGTGTGCAAAAAGGTTTTAACATCCACAGGGTGCATATGAGCCCCTAGATGTAACTGTGTACATGTAATTGTGTTTTTTTTTCTTCAAATAAAGTAAAATGGTATAAAAACGTGCTGCTACTTCCCGTCCGTTCAAACTTACCAACGCAATTTCAATAATTTTTTCGTTATTAGAAGGTTCATAAGAGAACTACTGAGTACGTTTACGTAAAAAATTTGGTTCTTTAGATTGTATTCAGGGATTCACAAATGATCCATTCATAGCTTGTCTTAACTATTCGAGTTATTTATGCACGGACAAAATAACTGCCTGTTGAGTCCAACCGTATGACGTTAAAAGAACGTAAAACATAAATCATAAATTTAATTTGAAACTTATCAAATTTTTTCAATAGTGCCCTTTACACGTACGCTCTTTCGTGAGTGCTTGGAGCTTACGGGATTGCGCGCGAGAAAACTTTCAGTACGCTCCAAAGCAGCTTTCCCTTCCTCTCCGACACCTTCACACGTGCACTTAATCGCGCGGGATTGTGGTTTCACGCGGGAAAGAGCGTATGTGTAAAAGGCGCTAATAGGTTCACACTCTTTAAAGTTGTGAAATGTCTGGAAAAGAAATTTTAAGTAATATCATTATACATATATATGTATGTAACTGTGCCTGTGACACAAAATTACTAGATAATAACTAGAAGATATGCGTAGGCACAAATTCTGGGCCTCGCGGTTTCTTCACTACGTGATCCATAAACGACACCGGCCATCAGTGGCGTACACTTTGTCTAGACATACTCAGGAAAAAAAATTGAAAAACGAGGAGTGTTAATGTGAAAATTATAATACAAAAAAAAATTCACTAAACCTCTAATCAAGATTGTTAAAGGTCCAGTGAACAGCATTTGAAAAAGTCATTATGTCATTTGATTTTTTTTATATACCAACTTACTTTTAAAATAAGATTGCAATCAGATATTCGAAATGAAGAATTTGTTATTTGAGACTGAAAACGGACATCCTTCGTGAGAAAGTAGGATGAAATGTTTTGCTTTCGACCATTTTCTCTTTATTTTGTTGAAAAAAATATATAGTCTAGTTTTTAAGCATGATTCTTCCAATATTTCCTTCGGTATGATATCACTCCTAGATAGCCCGTGATTTTAAGCGCCAACAACTTAATTCCTGCAGGTGATGTAATTGAAAATTCCTGCTCATTTTAAAATTACAGAAATAAAGAATTAAATTATATGTCGATATTGTAACGATATATTCCATTTTTGAAATTGAAGAAAAAAGCTAGTATTTTGAGAAGGATAAAGACACTTTGGGTGCAAGAATATGGATTTTATTTTCTGTAACAACAGAAACGTGCTATTTTTTCACGTCTCAGAGGGTTGCATAAACACACATGCGCCTAGTTAGAAAGGTGTAATTAACAAATTATTCCTGCATTGTGAGAGACAGTGTAATAATACTAGAGATACAGTGTAAATATATAAACATATATGGAACGTGGTTTAGATGTGTATTTTTTTTCGGGGGGGGGGGGTTATTCAATCTAGTCTTCGATTATATGGATATTGTCGTGGGGTACGACATATAAAAAAAAAGAAAATAGAAAAGGTGCAGAAAAACCAATTAACAAACGGGACGGAAAATGGAATAGTGAAATGATGCCAGACGATACAAGAAGAATGTCGTGGGGATACGATATGTTAGAAGTTCAAAAAGGGCAGACAACCCAATTAAAGCGGAAAATCGGCGGTACTATGAGAAAATTGAAATGGCACTTGATCAGACAAAGGACCGGATGAAGAAGAAATTGAAAAGCAACAGTTAAGAGTCGAAACAGCGAGGGGTCTAGATAGAGGGGACATCGAGATGAAAAGGGAATTGTTGGCAAGGAGCCAATTAAAGCGGAAAATCGGCGGTACTATGAGAAAATTGAAATGGCACTTGATCAGACAAAGGACCGGATGAAGAAGAAATTGAAAAGCAACAGTTAAGAGTCGAAACAGCGAGGGGTCTAGATAGAGGGGACATCGAGATGAAAAGGGAATTGTTGGCAAGGAGAAGAGGACCCCACACAAATGAGATGTTCTGGGAAAACACGATTCCTAGAATGGCAGGGATGAGTCGAAGACGGGATTGTTCGAATATAAAACGCCCCTCACTCTGAATGGTTAAAGAAATAATTAGGGGATGAAAAAGTTAGCGAATCGAAGTGAAAGTAAAAAACAAAAAGGTTGAACATGAGAGACGAATGAAAATGTAAAAGGCGGGGCGTTGAGAAGATAAAAAATAGAGAGAGTGAGAATATAAAATAATGATATAATTGATTTTGACTCTCAGACTTAGCACCCAAATAGAGAGTTGTAGCCTCGTAAGCGAGAAGTCTAAAGAGAATATATGGGAGATTGCGCCCCGACTTAGCGCATCGCTGTAAGCCTGCAACCCAACGATGAGAGGAGATTAGACGAATAGTGGAGCCGAGAAAGATTGCCTGACCCCCGCAAGCTAGCAATGAGAGGAGCATAGAGGAGCGTCGGAGCCAAGATAGATTGCCTGACCCCTGTAAGCTACCGATGAGATGAGAGTAGTCGAGATACGGAACCAAGACAGATTGCCTGACCCCCACAAGCAAAAGATGGAGAACCGATCCGGCCATTAAAGTCCGCATATTCCCACGACAGATAGCTATTTTGATGACTGCGTTCACCAGCGAAAGTGAATCCTGAAGAAAGATATCCCAATCGATGCACGTGAATATGCTAGCAAATGTTCCCCCTCTGCAGTCTGCAAAAATGGAGGTAACCTTTCATTACCTATTGCCAAAACGTCTATAAATCCCCGAGTCTTATAATATAGGCGGAAGTTAAGGAATAATATATATATTGCGTACTGAAATGAAATTAATTTAAATAAATGAAATAGTGCAGTCAAATAATACCTTGATATAATGAGTATTTCTTTAGGTTCATAATTAACAATAATATAATTGAATGTGTACTAATATTTGTGTTGTGTTAATAAATTAATGTATTGTTTAGAATTCAGAGTAATGGTATCATTGCCTACCACTATACCCAATCACGACCCACCCAACATAACTCTACCACAGATATCACAACATTACTTTTTTGCCTGCATATGGCAATATGGTGGTTTAGCTACATATGTTGTTACACAGTTATCCCGAATTTTTTTCTGTGAATCCGATGGGAAAACTTGCAATTTTCAAAATAATCGAAAAGTACGAATGCCGAGATTATTTCCACGATATCACAGGATACTTCATTGTAGTCAAAGATCTAGGAGCTGTATATCAATCAATTGCACCTCACAGTTCACCTGGGAAGTTTGCTACTAGTACAACATTCAAAGCTTGTCGCAGCTATATTGCACTCAATTGGAGCTTTGCATTGCCCATTATTTCCTCTCATGTGTGTGGATGTGCGTGTGGATGTTCTGATTCGGTTCTCTGCTGTGGAGCGAGCGATATGTTGTTGTGTTGGCTCTTGGATGAAGGTCCTGGTTCTAATGGTTGCATGGCTAACCGTACATGGTATCTATCATGAGTGTGACAACCTTGCGGGTCCTGATGTTAGCTGGCAGGGTTGCTGTCGCACGATGAGTCATCAATTATTTTGGGCCAATACGCGAAAGCGGTGGGGAGCCGTTGATGCTTTCTGAATTTCAACTTATCTCCACTGTTACGCCTACTTATGAGTGTTTTTCGGTGGACATTATTTAACAGGATATTTTCTTCATTTTTTTAAACACAAATTAACCATACATAATAAATTGTTAAAATGTCGATAAAATTAACTCTGGGGTAATAGTAATTTGGGTGCCAATTCATTGCCACGATTTTATAGTAGAATCGTATAAAGTAATGAGGCTTAAAATTTCCATAATCGTCTTTCTGCTAATTTATAACTGCAAATTCATAAATTGTGGTAAAAATAATTGCCTTTATTTAATGGGAAGATGGCTACAATGCAGGCGATAATGAAGTCTGGCAGAAGACCTTTTAAATTTTGGAGGCATACAAAAGTTCAATCGTGATAGGTGAAGATTAGCGCTACTAGCTCCCCGCCCCCCCCCCTAAGAAGTTTAGGGAAAAATTCCATTGAGCAAGATAATCCCAGTTTGGAACACTAAATATCATTCAAAGTTCCGTTGTTTTTCCTTTGCCAATGGTAGACTGAACTTTACATTAATGTCAGAAACCCTGTTTCAAAAATGTATTTTGCCCTTAAGGGGACAAGGGACCTTCAACCTCGAAGTTTTTAATTTTCAATTTTAAACTCTATATACAGAATGGTGGTAATTAGTATTCTTTTTACTAAAGTGAAGGCCCTTAAAATGCAAAATAAGGATTTTTTGGTAGAAAAAGGCTTCATTTTCAAAAATGTTTTGAAAACTCTTTTCATTTTTCAAAATGCTCTATGCGGATCCCATATCATTTAAAAACCTTCAGTTTTTTAATATAGGTTTACCATATATATATATATAAGCATAATTTTGCATTGAATTTTTTTATTTGCCTGATTTTTTAAAAAATTTTTGCTTGCTTCTACTTTATTTCATGGTCTATAAATTTAGAAAATATTTATGATTTCAAAGAATGGTGCACAGTTTTGTGAGAAACACTGTAATCAACAATCGTCAGAAATTTGAAAGAAATCGGAAGAAAATATGGGTGCATGGAGCAATTTGAAAAATTCTAGCAATTTTGAAGAATGTTTTGAAAAACAGGTCTGTTTCTTCCACAAAATACTTATTTTTGAATTCTAAGTGTCTTCGATGTAGTAAAAAACAATATTAATAATTCTCATTTTATATATCGAGTAAAATATTGAAAATTTAAAAATACGATGTTGAAAATCCCTTGTTCCCTTAAAGAATTGACTGTAAAAACCGTAGTACTGGCGAAATTTTCATATGGAGAGCTAGATCACTGATTCGTCCCAATTTAATTTGCAGTATCGTAAGTATTCAGTAAGTTATCGTAAGTCTTCCAGCATATAGTTTTCCTGCAGAATATAGTTTTCCTGACTTTTTGCATTTTCTGATATTCATACAATTATATTTTCTGTTTATATGTATCAACCATTATTAACAAGATTATGTACATTTGATTGTTGATTTCAGTAAAAATAACCAAAAATATGTATTCTGTACTAGATACTCATTTTCCTTTCATTTCATAAAACTGATATCTCTGTATTCTTTATACTTTTTTGTCAGTACCGCCAGACATGATAAAAATGAATGAATCTACGTCTAAGGAATATGTCAGCTCCAGTAAGTCGTAAATTAATTTTGATTGTATGTACCTAATGTCCATGGACCATATTTAAGCTATTTTTAATTTCGGGTAATTTAACAGAAATTGCGTGAGGATTTTTCTTGAATAACTGTGTTCATTTGCTCTACCATAGCTATAATTGTACCTTTGTATGTTAATTTTAAATATTTTTTTACAAACTGATTTTGACTTAAGATTAAATTATTTTAATATCGTTTTCATGTCATTATGTGTGCTTTTTGGTTTTCAAACTGATTTTTTTATGCTTTTCTCGTATTTTTAGTGCCTTCAAACATATCAGAAATTTCTGCATCTGCATCTGCATCTAAACATCATGTTTGTCCAAGTAAGCCTTGATTTGGTTTCTTATCATTTGACTAAATAGTTGCATTGAATGAAATATTTCTGTTCTTTAATAAATTTTAATTTGTTTTAGAATACCAAGAGACAACAAACAATATACGGCTTAAAAACAAAAAATGATAACAGTACCACAGCAAATAAACAAATTATACATATTTAACGCATCAGGCATATTCGTGGACCAGAAATTTGCTCTCCTTGATAGATTTTGTAGCTTTACGCAGAGGTAGAAAAGAAAAGTTTTATATAAACATGCAAAAAACATTCTGTAAGGCTTGTTAATATTCTTTCATGTCTTCTTTTATTCCTGTAATTTTCACAACGAAATAAGAGTTTTCAATTGACACAGCAAAACTCCCTGTTTTATAGTCTATATAATGTCTCCAAATATTTTTAAAATTCTATCATAAAAGAACATTCTTCCAGTACTACTAGAATTAATTACTATCAAATTTTGCTGTTATAAGCGGTATCCACCATGATCACTATTAATGTATAAATAGATACAGGGTGGTCATAAAAATCGGCCAACAAATAACACTATCGGGGCGCATGGAGGAAATTTGCATATGACAGAAGCAAGACACCAATCACTGATGGCAACACAGAACGGACTAAAGATAACTTTTATTTGGATTACACATTTTCCATATAGGTGCCATCACAGGCCGTTCGCAGAGCTGTTTTTTTGCGTGCATAAAGCGTCCGTTCTTTGTGATACATGTACCGTCCCAACGCTCTTTGGGGTTTTCAAATGCGCTGAGCATTTTGAGATAGGAAAAAGTGGCCGAGGCCATTCAAAAATTTCGAGTTTATGTACATATAACCGTAACCGTGAGCGTCACTTTGTTGCCGTTCACAGAATCTCGAGCTCATAGTTCTAAATAATTATATCTGAAATCTCGATCGGTTGAACGGAACAGCCGCTAGAGATCCATATATCAGCTTTTTTATGACCACCCTGATATATCTGTTTTATATCAGGCCCATATATCAGTTTTTATATGACCACCCTTTATATACAGTTCGAGCTTACTCGGCAGCTTCAGACCTAGGCTTTGCCATTGCTATGAGCTCTTCAAAAATACACAGCCGGAAAAATAATTTCTTACGAGTAATTTCTCTAAATTTTTATTTGTTGCTGACAAAGTGCAGTCATTCAGGTCACAACGGAAAGAGCCACCACCTATCCCGAATTGCGTACAAAATTTAGTGCTTGAAGATCTAAAAAAGCCTGTAAAACGTCCTCCAACAATAGCAAAAATATTATCCCTCCCAACGAAGTTATTGGCTATGTCTTGCTGAGGAGCTCATAAAAAGGGCGAGTTTAAAGTCCAAGGCTGCAGGATGCGCTGGAGATGTATATATAAACAATTGTTGACCTTCTCACGAGGAAGTTTTGAATGCATTTTTCCAACTTCAGTCGTAGTTGGGAATATAAGATGACGACACTGGCAACCTTCTAGTTTTCATAAAACTTTCGATAATTTATACTTCTAAATTTAAAAATTACGTATTACGTAGTGTTAAAATACAATCAAATATAAGATGACGACACCGGCAACCTTCTGGTTTTCTTAAAAATTTCTATATTTTATGTTTGTATATTTAAATATTCCGTATTGTGTAACATAAAATTATTCAAAATGCAATCAATCGCTAGAGTACAACTCTATGCGCAGCTTCTTAGAGGAGACATATTTTTATTTGCCACCGAATTAAACGTCTGTCCTTAAGAAATTAGAAATTTCAATTTCAGCTGAACCTCTTATTAACTTTGACCTTAGCTCACAAGCTTAGTTTCATAATTATGAATATTCAACTGTTGCTCTCTTTAAGGCTGCTGTGTACTAACCCTATTGGATTCGCTCACCTCAAAGTAAACCTACGGAGAAAATTTGGCCAAAAATTGCCGACTTGGATTAAAACATTTCTTTTTTTAAAGTGAAATCCGTAATAGAGAGAGAAATTTTATATTTTCTGACAGTTTTCGTTTTGTTAAAAAAAATGCAAATAATATTTTTAAATTTAAATTATTCGGGGGGGCGGGGGGGGGGGGAGAATCTGGTATAGTGTGTTTTAAACGCTCATTAATTCCTTTGGTGGACGAAATTTATAAACTGAATCATGTTGCAAGGTGCAGAAAAGTTCAGACTATCTGAAAATACCACTTTTATTTCTGTGCTCAGATGGCAAAATGTTATAAGAAAATTTTCTTTAAACAATTGAGTTTTTCACATTCCGGATTCCGGTTTGCCGATATTTTCAATTTAGGCCCGTTGCACACACGGCGTTTTTTTCCGTCGTGGAAAATTTTCCGTCGCCGCTCAAAGAAGACGTTGCTACACACAGGTCGGAACGTCGCCGTCGTGTTTGTCGGTTTTCAATACAGGAGAGAACACTACAAGAGGAGGCCTCAAAGCAAACGACGTCAGAAACATTCAGTGTAGATTTTTTGTTTCAAGTGTAGGAAGGGTTTTCTGGCAGATTTTCAAGATATAAGGATATTCTTAAAACTTTTTTCTTGTCATAACTTTTATCTAATTGTAAAATATTGTTGTAACACTAGAAATAAGATACAAGCCTGATAAAATAATTAAAAATTAGTGTGATATATTTAATGGGATATATTAGCTTGTATATTACTTTAAAAAGTGTATTAAATTTTGTTGCATTTTAACCCTTTGCGGCACGCTATATTAAAATAAAACTGAAAGTTGTAAAAAATGTTGGAAAAAGAGTCAGATGCACTTACTTAGATATTTTATGCCCCAAAAAAAATTCTGCTGTTTTTATTTTTACAAGGGAAGGTGGGATACCATTTGTCTCACCATGCAACAACATTCCCCTACACCATAGTGGATATTATGCTGAAAGTTATGCAGTATATAATACAAATTAATGAAAATAAGATACTATATGCAATAAAATACCGTCAACAATTGCTTTAAAATAATTTTTCGATATTTATTTCGCACGTATATATAATCACAATTATTAAGAATTATCAATTTTAAAATTTTCCTATTCGTGCAACCCCTGGTTTTCTCAGATCTCAATTGTCAATATATTGCCTTGGCTTTCAGCAACCGTTGAGGTTTGCACCGCTGGAATTTCTAGCTAGACCACACAATGTCCTGAAATCGCTTTTCTTGGAAGCATTTTTCCACGTAATTTAAGAGAAAAATAAGCGTCAAAAAATATTATAAATGACATTTTTTTGTTTATAAAATAAGTTAAGGGGGGAGATCACCTTAAAACAATAAAAAAACTCATATTTTTATTATGATTTAATATAAGTATTTTATGTTTTATAGATAAGTACATATTACTTATTTTTTACAGCAATTTTTTTTTGGAAAAAAATTTATATTTCCTGTACAATACAATACATTTGCTGAAAAAATATTTTTATGTGAAATATGGTAATTATATTAGGTGTAGTATAAGCTACGGATATAAGTACAAGCTATGGATAGAATATATACAAATAATTTAATATATATCTCTTATAGTTTTTGAAAAAATCTGCAGGGAATACATTGACCTAAGATTCATTTTTCATAAAACAATGTTTTTTTAACCATAAAATAATTTTTAATAATCTTCCAACAATCGGTGTGAAAAGGTTAATTAAATAATCTCACTCGTGTTCACGAATTATTATTATTATTGATACACCTGTCAATACGAAAGGTCAAACCACATTCTCGCAAATAACTCTAGGACGGTAGAAAAACCTCTGTGTGTGTAATCGTGTATAAGGTACCGTGTATAAGGTAGCGTGTATAACATAGTCTCCCATAGTTCAAATTCACGTTAAAACTTCCGTTGGCGCCAGTGGCACTCGACAGCTGCACAGCTACCGTCCACGGCAAACTGACCGATCTTTTTTTTTTTTTCCGCCCAGTGTGTAAGCTCCAATTGACTTCTGTGGTCTACTGTTGGAACGGCGGTGACGGAAAATTTTCCGCGACGGATAAAAACGCCGAGTGTGCAACGGGCCGTACAGTAACTACTGTAAGTAATAGCCAACTATTTTTCTGAAACATTGGTACCACGTTTGCTCATGTAAAACAAATTACTGATTTTTCATGACATCTTGAATCTTAGAATCGCTGTCACGTAAATTTCTTATAACATTTTGCCATCTGAGCAGAGATTTGATTTTAGCATTTATGTAGCTGTAAACGGTAGACAAATTTGCTCCACAGGTTAAAATTAAGGGGAGCGAATCCAACAGGGATAGTACACAGAAGCCTTAAGCATTAGTAACTCTTCAGATGGAAGGGCTCTACATCTAATATTAACGGTAAGCACAAGGAGGTCCTTCATAAGATTAACTTCAAAGGAGTGTGTAAACCTAAAAATTAACTAGCTATATTTCTTTTACAGGTGGTTTGTCAGCAAAAACTGTGGCAGGAATAGTTGTATGCATTCTTTTGGTTGCGGTCTTGACTGGTATCGTAGTCTACTACTCCCGAAATTTTTGCAAAAGACAACGTAATGGTTTCGCCCGCGATGATCTCGGGTCATTTACCCCACCATCGCTCAGAAATATTTCGTCTGAAGTCATTTTAAAACCAGAAGAATTGGAGTGTCGAATGTAAAATACTACTGAGAATGATTTGTGACGACCGTGCTCGGATAAATTTTTCAATCTTGTTATGTTATATAATAAAAGATAGTTATAATATTTTAAGACATTTTAAGCCTTTTATTACTGATGTTAAATCCGATGTGAATAAATATTGTTCTGAAGTGGAAAAATATTTAAAATAAAGAGGATGCTAGGTAAAAATTAATTACTGTTTCAGGGTGAATGTTTCTGGATAGCAATTTACCAGTTTCGGGTATCAAATATTTGTATCTTAAGCATACTTTCGTACCCTCCTAGTTATACTCTCATTTTTGTAATACACCTATGCCTCGCTATACGGCCGCTCTTTATACGGCATTTCGTTATAACGGCCTTTTTCAATTATGGCACTTTCTCGATTCACGGCCCACAATATTTCGTTATACGGCCACAACAGAGGAAAGTGATGATGGCAACATATTATAGCTTAGTGATTCTTTATGTTAATGTTCGTCATCACATTAAAACAATTTTTAAACATTTTATTTTATGTTTTTATTATATGTATACATATGTGCATGTGATTTCTTTTGTTTCTTGTTTATGTGTTTATTTTTTTAATTTCTGTTTATTATTACATTGTTTTGTACTTTTATTTTTATGTAGCCATTTTTATGGGAAATAAAAAGAATAAAATGCTTTATGAAGTAAAAACTATATTATTTATAAAAAATTGGAACAGGTCCAATTAAATTTGTATGGATTTGTATCAAAATAATTGATTCGGTATACGGCTTTTCGCTTTTCGGCCAACTTTTCCGGAACGTATCTAGGCCGTAAAGCGAGGCATTGGAGTATACCTAAAAAAGCATGCATACACTGATACTATATGTATGTATGTATGTATGTGAGTGTGTGTGTGTGTGCGTAAGTAAATAATTGTCTGGATGGTTTAGTATTAGCGCATGTATGCTGTTTTGGTATACTACAAAAATGGAAGTACAACTAGATTGGTACGAAAACATGTTTAAGATACAAATATGGGATACCCAAAACAGGAAAATTAGCTACCCAGAAACATTACACCCAGCATTTCATTTTTTACAGTGTGGAGCGAAAGTAATTTCATATAAAAAAAGTGTATGAGTGGACATGTAGTGGCAAATTCGTAATTGAAAATTATAGATTAACAAAATTTTTTTTATTACAACAAGACAATAACAATAAACTTATCAAATTAGAAAAACAAATTTAACAAGTTAAAAACACTTTACAGAATTATTTCACAATTAAACCTTTTAAATTTTTATGTAATACATACTTAGACTAGTTTCAATAAAGACATATTTATCTGCTGAAAGTCTTATTTATTCAAATTCCAGGTACGGTAAGAACTTATTAAGTCTCCTTCTGGAAATAGCTATCTTCATATCAATGCAAATTATTAATTATTTGAATTCCCAAATTTTCAGATTAATAATTTACGGCTTTATTAAGAAATGAATGAATAAGTTAAATTAGTTTTATACCAGAAACAATTATAACAAATTTTTTAAAGAAGTATTTTTGTGTTTTTGGTATTAAAATTAAATTTGTTAGAGCTGCCCGCAATTTACCCTCAACTCACAAATTATCTCTATGAACCTGAACCAACTCAAAACATTACAAATTTTAAAACCAAATTTTCTCACACGTTTCATTTTGACTACATTTAAAGAAGATTTTTTATTCTTAATATGACAAAGGGTCTCAATAAATTTTATGTATAATCAGAATTTCATTGAAAATGCAAATAGAAATTATACAGATTTGAGTTTAAAATCAAGAAATTTATATGAATTTTATAGCTGCATATTATTTATGCATTAAGTACACTGCTGGCCACTGTAAATGCAACACCCTGAAGGAAACATGCAAATAACATGAAATTTACAACATGCATTAGCGGAGGTGAGATATGCAAATGATTAGAATTTCAGCGCAGACGCACATCACGCGCGCCTGTGGCGCCACTTCAAAGTGCTATTTAAGGCTTGGAGATTTCGACAATTTCAAGTTTGGCAATTGTGTTTTTCTTGTGGTTTTTTCAAAAAAAACGATCAATTATGCCTCGTCGAAAACAGCGATCATCTTTTGATCAAGTATCTGAGTTCGATAGAGGAAGGATAGTGGCCTACCGAGATTGTGGATTATCTTTCAGGGAAATCAGTAGTCGTGTTGGAAGAAACCAAACAACTGTAATGCGGATATGTGATCGTTGGATGCAGGAGGGTGCGACGGACCGGCGTGTTCGATCGCATCCACCTCAGCGCACCACTTCACGTGATGACAGGCAAATTGTGCGCATGGCAGTGATGGATCGCTCAGTCACATCACGAACCATAGCACAGCACATGCAGTCTGTAAAGCATCATCCAGTGTCTGCGCGTACCATTCGACGCCGTTTACAGCAGAGTGGTCTGTCCGCAAGGCGTCCATTGTTTTGTCTACCCTTGACGCAGAACCACAGACGTCTCCGCCGCCAATGGTGCGATGACAGAAGGATATGGACGGCAGAATGGAATGAAATTGTCTTTACTGACGAGTCACGCTTCTGTCTGCAACACCACGATGGTCGCATTCGAGTCTGGAGACACCGTGAAGAGAGGATGCTGAACAGCTGCGTTATGCACCGCTACACTGGTCCTGCACCGGGTATTATGGTAAGGGGCGGTATTGGATATCACTCTCGCACACCTCTAGTACGCATTGCCGGTACTTTAAACAGCCAGCGCTACATCTCCGAGGTGTTGGAGCCAGTTGTCCTTCCTTACCTTCAGGGCTTGCCCACAGCCATATTTCAACAGGATAATGCGCGACCACACGTGGCGCGCATTGTCCAACGGTTCTTCGTCAATCGCCAGATTGAATTGCTTCCCTGGCCGCCTCGCTCTCCGGATCTTTCGCCTATAGAAAACATGTGGTCCATGGTTGCTCTACGATTGACCCAGATTCCATCCCCAGCTGCCACAGCAGATCAACTTTGGCAACGTGTGGAAGCTGCTTGGTCTGCTGTACCCCAAGAACTCATCCAAAGTCTCTTTGAATCAATGCCGAGGCGCGTGGCAGCGGTGATCTCCAACAATGGCGGCTACTCTGGCTACTGATTTTGGCAGGAACCACACTCCACAGAAGTCTATAAATTTAATCATTTGATACTTGGTCAACATGTTATCTACAAAATATATTTTGTTGTGATATCTCTTGTCTTTCTTGGTGTTGCAATTTGAGTGGCCAGCAGTGTATGTACATATAGAATGTCATACTGTAATGTAACTCCTGATAACTTCATAATAAGGTACGTAATACGTGTATTTAAGGACCAAGGAATCTATCTCAGAAATCGTAATTTAGAGGTTTTCAGATTGTGAGTGTTTAAATCATCGTAAAATAGATGCTATTTTTAAGGGGGGTATTTTGGTATGGATTTTTTATTGTAGAATTTTTTTTCGAGAATTTGTAGGTCTAATTTCAATTTACTGATATAAATTGAGATGAAAAGAAAAATTTCCACTTGACATGCAATCCTGCTAATAATGAATGACATAAGCAGGCAAATGGAATATATCAAGGCTTTTTGTATTCGCCGATAATTTAACATGAGTTTATTATAGATGTACAGGTGAAAGGGTGTTTTAAATGCAGATGTTCTAGAAAATATCTTCGTGCTGACGATGATAAACCTACTAATCTTATTCAAGTTAGTTTTTTTTTTACTAAGAGGGATAACAATTGCTGATTTAAAATAAATAAAAATAAATTTTTATGCATTTTCAAAACTTTCGCTCCGTATGAAAAAATTCTTATCTTGCTAAGAAAACTGGAAACAACTTAAATGCATAGTTTCACATTTACTGAATATAGTTTGATTTCGATTACAATAATATAAAATAATTTCCCTCGTAATAAAATAATTTGGCTAACCATGGATATGTTCTATAATTTATTAATATATTTGCTTCTAGAGTATTTCAGCAATTATTTATACGGGAAAAACTGGCGAAAGGTTTAATAAACCTTTTACTTATGCAAGAATTAAAATCTAGGAATATTTTTTTCCAAAATTTCATTTGAAATATCGTTAGACTATTTTATAATTTCTGATGCTTATAACAATGAAAAAATAATTCTTGGGACTTTCAGTTAAATGCTTTTTATTTCATAGTATTTCAGTAAAATAATTTCTGAAAGTTTCCAGCAAAAGGTTAATAACACGTGTTAATTTTAAAAGACTAGAAGGAAAAACATATTTAAAATTAATATATTTCCAGTAATTAAAATTAAATAATTTCTCTCCAGTAATTATTAAAATTTATTCATAGTTTTTTTCCAAAAATGTTTCCTCAAATTCATTTCTTCTACGATCTTTTTACTACCTCTGCAACCATTTATATTTGAAAAAATTGTAATAATGTTTTTTACTATTACTTTTCGTTAACATAATAACTTTAGAAAAAAATGTCTACCTCGATAAAGGTCAATTTGCACAAAATGAAAGTACGTAACATTCTCCCTTTAGATCAATGTTACATGTTATAATGAATACAGTAAAAAATTGCTTTATTCCCATTCTTGATTAATGTTCCCATTGACTATGAACATCATAGTAAGAAAATAGTAATGAAGTCAGTCAAAATTTATTAGTACGCATTTGGATGCTGCATTACTGTGTAATATCTGGATCTTTCTTTGGTGGATTTTTTTTCCTCCCTTCCGCAATATTTATTATAACTTTTAAGATATTATTACTGAATAATTATCCTATATCGGCATACAGATATATTAAACCTTACTTGCTGGAATCAGCATTTAATTAAATATTTAATAATTGTTTTTATATTTTCTAAGGGTGGTCTCTTCAACAATATCACCATTAAATCTCAGTTTAAACATGATTAAACTGTTGCTTTATATTTTTCCTAATCAAAATAATGTTTCTTTCACAGCGTAGAGATAGAATGATGGGAAATGAATGCTATTATTCCCTGATAATTTAAAACTGAAATACATCCTAATAAGAAATTATTTAATAACAGTCTTAAAATGTCATTTTTTTATTCAGCCATACCATTTTTCATACATGCTAATGAACAACAAACAGCAGAATTAAAAGACGATATAAATTTTCTTAAGCAAATCCAATGAAGGAATGAAGAAAATTTAACTCAACATTGAGTTTAACGTGCACATGGATATTTAGCTTAAGCTCTAAATTCGTCGCAAATTTGTTCGAATTCTTTCTTAAATGGCAGCCAGCCATGGCTATCATGTCGATTACATGACTCAGATCTCAGTAATGTAAACCTCACGTTTACTACATAGTTTCAATCAATAAATGGCATCACTTGACAATACGTTGAACGCCCATTCGTTCACTTCTTACATGGTATCACATAGTACAGGATGACAGCGATGATGGCCAGCACTACAAAGCTGCAGATGAAAATCCCAATTAGTCCTTCAACATAAAAACTATTGACGACACCTAAAAAAACAAAAAACAGACTTAAGTTAGAAAATTATTTTTTTTTCTTATTAAACATCTCAGAGGGTTTTTAACAGGTAGAAAAATAGGTCTCAGTTGCATGAGAGATGATTTTTACTAGACTAGAAATTCTCCAAGGTTTCGTCGGGATTGCCTCGTGCTTGTAAACAGATCGCTTAACCCTTCAGCGGGAACGCCAATTTTTGGAACACCAGCAGGCGCGCGTGGCACAAAGTGCAACGTCTATTTCAACCTTGATTATTCCTTTTATAATAAACTTTTTCTTTTGAAATCGAAAATAATAATTCTGCCTTTTATGACAAGCTACCAAATGTTGATAATAATGAGATATATTTATAATTAACAGCCAAAGAATTCAGATAGAATCGCCTTATTTCAAAACTGTTCGGTTTGTTGGATCGAATAACAACTTGCGAATTGATTCCTATTATGTCCAAAAACCTAAAAAACAATAAGATTGTCCATATTCGTGATATGCGAGATACCGTGCAATAGCTGCACATTTGATCGACTACATCAACTCCTGCTTTTGACGTATTGTAATCCACTATAATCACTGGTTTACCACGGTTAAATCACGACTAACAATGAATGGAAAGGAATAGAAGGATCAGAAAATCAGACTTGCATTAGAAAGGGTATCTCTATAAACAGAAACTGCTTAGAACATTCGAACCTTACATGTAAAAACAAACCATTCAAAATTACGAAAATGTTGCACTTTGTACACGGGCGTGCCCGCTGAAGGGTTAAGCAAAAACTTGATATTTTATTTGACACATAGCAAATTTTTTAAAAATTTATATTATTTTTATTAAAGTCTAAAAAATTTACTTCATTTGACATAATATAATTAGATACAAAAACACGAATTTCTTAAGTTCTTAGACCATAAGGAATAATTTTAGTCCTCTTTGATTAGACATGTGATGTAAAATAGAATTTGTTTTTCTGATTTTTCCTGGTGGAAGCAAAAGTTGAAATTTATATATAAATTATTAATGATAAGATTTGAAAACCAGCATACTCATCATAGTATCATTTATTTTACGCTTTTCTTCTATTAAGATTAGGAAATGGGTTTCTAATGTACCTCCTAAGCCATGCGTTATAGAGCAATGATGTCATTTTTTTTTTATGTAGTTCTTGTTTTGATGCTACTACTCTTCACAGAGTTCAAGATAAACTTTTCCTCCTTCGAGGATGAAAATGGTTGAGAAATAAAGTTTTCAATTTGTATTTAATCCGTGATTTCGTATGGATTACCTCTCGCTTGCAAACAGATCAGTGTAAGGAAACATCTAATTTTTAGTATTTAACATAGAGCAAATTTTCCAGAAAAATGTACATTATTTTTAACAAAATTAAAGTACAAAAATATATTTCATTTTATATAACATAATTGGATTCAAAAGCTCGAATTTCTTAAGATCTCGGAACAAAATGAAAAGTTTTACGCCTCTTTGTATAGACATGCAATGTAAAATTGAATTTCTTTTTAAGAGTTTTCCAGATTGAGGCTAAAGTTGAAATGTACATCTGAATTAATGATAATTAAGGGATAAATATCAGCATACACCCATCATAATGTCATTAGTTTCATGTTTTTTTAATATAGTTTAAGTGGGTTTCTCATGTACCTCCTTTGCCTTGCGTCATATAGCAATTGCGTCATATAGCGTCATATAGCGTCATATAGCAAGCATTGCATTGCAATGATTTCATTTTTTATGCAATGCTTGTTTTGATGCTACTACTGTTCAAAGAGTTCAAGATAAACTTTTCCTCGTTCAATGGGGATGAAAATGGTTGAGAAAGAATGTTTTCAATTTGTATTTCCAATATCAAAATATTAAGAGCTTTTTTTGTTGTTGTTCTGACCCATAAGCAGGAAATCCATAAATATGGTCTTAATGAGAGGAAAATAGGAAGAACTGAAAGAAAAAAAAAGATTATTCATAATAAGTTTTATTTTCCTTTCTTGGTGTTTCATATGTTAAGTAGCCAAACTCCATAAAAATAGATTTTTCACGTTGTAAATAAATAAATAGATTTTCGGCACACTAGTTCGAATAGTTGAGTTTTGACAGAATTACTCACTCTGAAACGTAATTTTTGTTAAAAAAAATTTAAGGGTATGAGTATTTCTACTTAGGAAATTCTGTTTTTCAGAATACGAAAGTTTAGCAATCGTATTTCAGCTCAACTTATTTAATGTATTTTGAAGAGTAAACCGTTATTTTAATATTTACCTAAGTAAGTCATATTTTTGCTGTAGAGAATTATATTTGTGCTACTCATATTATTTACTCATATTTGTAATATAGATAATACTTCAAGTGTAGAATGTTCAAGTGAACTCTTTGAAACTGTTTAGAACATTGACGGAAGAGATTTCCGCCAAAGATCATTGTCATTTTTACATTTTTATTCAATGAAAACAAATTTTGATACTAAATTCACGTGTAAGATAATTAAGGGATAAATGGATGACAACCTTTAGCTAACTTAAGCTATCATTAGAACCTATTTGGATGCATATAATCTTATACGTTTTTAATATATATAGGATCAGATCTTAGTGATATGAAATGTAGAGTCTTGCACATTTTATGATTTCCATCGTGTTTGATATTTCATCTCTGCACAGATTCACGGCCTTACATATTTTGAAACTAAATGGGAAATGCATATATTGTTGTAAACAGCTGTATATATCTCCATACGTTTATACGTATATATTTCTACGCGTTTATACGATTACTCGTATTAGTTTATTTTTTGATAGTTAAGGATAAAGGAGGAAACATTAAGTATGGTAAAGTGAGAACGCTGTCGTACACGCAGCGTTGATACACGTGCTATCTTTAAAATCACACCCTCAAAAGAACGAGTAAGCTAACATAAGGACCTATTTTGATGCATAAAATCTTACTCTTTTTTAATATGCATTCCGTCAAAGGAATAAAATTTCTAGGTATTTTATATACATATACCTAAAATTTTCATTCTTTTCAATCCGTTGAGTGGTAGCGGAAGATAGCTGCAAATCCATCCTGTAAGGTTAACCTTAATACACTGATTAATTACACGCCATGAAACGATTTTTAAAAAAGTAATAAATGTCCCTTACTGTCATTTATCAGTTCTACGTGACCTTGTATTCAAGAGAAATGGCCTCGCTGAAAACAAGGCTCATTTCCGTTATAATATTCCAGTGCTGGCAACTTCACTGGTATAATGTTAAATAGATGTGTGCAGCTGTGGTATGGAGTAAAACAAAGAAGGATAAAACCCCACAAACCAACATTAACTATCCATTTAAGTTCTTAACCACATTAAGTTCCTCGACTGAACTTGAGATTCAAAATCATACCTTCAGGCATGATGTAGATATATGGTAGTTTCAGCAGCAAAACATATCCATCTAAATTAAACAAAGAATTATAGAATTCATTACTCCAAATTGCTGGTCTTCTTCATTTCCGTCTTGGCCTAAGAGCTCATTATGAACACAACACTACTCCTGTATATCTGTTGAGATCATTCAAGAAATTTATATTCGCAAATCGAGTGTTCAGACTTAATGGGGCCAGTTAAAAACCACAACATGGTGAAAAACCCTTAATTATGCTCCCCGAGTAGCTAAAAGTCTTTCACCGAGTTATAGTTTTAAACTAGACCCATTTTCTTGCGGATGAAATTCGAATATCTTTATTGATAAGTGGTCCACGCTGGTAAACAACAACGTGTTCCTTGACTATTCTACTGAGATAACTGTGCACTTCGCATATCTTAATTTTACTAATTGATACAAGAATAAGTTTCATTAGTTGATACTTTCCATAATGCACGCGTAAATATATATCTGCCTGTATGTACTTAGATTTATACTGTTTCGGTTTAAATTTATTCATACTGCTTCACTTTTGAATATTTAAGTATAAAAAATTTTTTTCAAAAATGTATACTTACTTTCTTCTTTAATTAATTCTGCTAAATCTCCAATATTGGTATGGTTGTTCTTTAGATCTGAAATTAAAATCGAAACAGTTTCAGAAGTTGATATCTACCTCTTTTTAATGACAGTTTTCATTAGATAGTAAAAAACAGGTATATATAGACAAGTATATTATAGACAAATTTCATTAGGTAGTACTCTAGAGTGGGGATCTTAAACATTAGTTTCATTTTGCATTATGTTAAACTGACAGAAGTAAACTAATCACGTTAATTAATTCATGCATGCAAAGTGATGTGCTTTGTGCTTATATATAAGTGAACTTAAATGTAATATAAACTTGTATGTGTATGTGTGTTATTTAGATCAGGATTGGTTAACAGGCTGATTGCTCCCACTCATCAGATTTTTCTTCCAAATCTCTGTCACTGACCTTGTCAATAAATAGAATAAAACTAAATTTTCGATTAAAAGTTTTTTCTCCCTCCTTCGTTAAATTCTTTATAATTCTTCGATTTGATTAAATGTTTTGGAGTTTTATATTCCCTATGTTTTCATGTAAATCAGATGAATACTATAAATACAAATTAATAATTTATAATGCATAAAATATCAAAGTAGGTACTGGGTGAGCCAAAAGTTCGGAAAAACTTTTAAAATTCATAAAAAATAAATAAATTATCATAACGAAGTACGGTTTGCAAGAAAGGGCTCACAAAGAAGTCGGATTTTTTTTAGCAGCAAAATAAAAATTAGTTTAAAAAGTCACCGGTAGAAGGTGCTGACGACCCGAAGCACAATGAACAGAACAACAGTACGTTCCTTTCATTTATTCTTGCTATAAAAATTGTTCCTCATGACCTCCAGAACACTGCACGACACAACTAAGGCGACGCTCAGGTTGACCCACAACGCTGGATCGTGTTATGATAACATTATGAAAGCGAATGAGGAATCCTCGTGTAACACGGTCTTTTATTGCAAGATTGATTTGCATAATTCTGCCTAATCTCTCGCATGTTAGCACCATCTACCGGTGACTTTCTGACTAATTTTGTTGTTGTTGCTGCTAAAAAAAATCCGACTTCCTTGTGAGCCCTTTCTTGCAAACCGCACTTCTTTATGATAATTTCTTTCTTTTTTTATGAAGTTTTTGTGAAGTTTTGGCTCATCCGGTAGATAAAGTTTTGAACAAAGGATTAAAAACTGGTGTATTAACAAGTTTCAATTGTCTTTCGATACAAATTTTGATCCATAATGAGTCATTTTATTCGGAAAAAAATTTAAAGTTGGAAAATAACACAGCATTTCTTTTTTAAAAAAATGAAACCACTATTTTAAAATTACGTGTTACAGGAAAGAAAAAAATTAAAATGACAAAATTACTGAGAAAAAATAGTGACTTATTAGTGACCAGTTTTTATGCGTTTAGAAAATTTTAATTTAACCTTTGACTGTTTTATAAAGCCCGGATAAAATTATACACTTGTTTGAAAAAAAAAGGAAATAAATCTGCGTGTTGTTTGCAGAGGTTTTTCAGAGCAGCTCCTGTTAATCAAGCCTTATTCTGACCAACTTAATATTAAACAAAAGATGGTACAAATATTAATTACTTTAACTAATATATCATACGGAAATAGAGGAATCCTTTATAACAGGATTATAAATATTACTGTATGGTTAACTTTTAAATATTTTACACCGGTAGGTCCTATTATGCATTATTCAATGATTTATACCTTTGGGGTAACTAATACACTGTTTGTGGACTCTCTTCTTTGTTATAATTGTTGTTATAAATATTGAGAAGGAAGTTTTTCCCCATCTGTCTTCAACTACGTCAATCCAAAAGCTAAGAGGTGTGTTTTCGTAAATAAAACGTGCAAAAACACAATATGTTCCCTTTAGTACGTCGTATATAAAGAATTTAGTCGTTTACTAGTTATTTTAAAAGCTGGTAGACATCGCTGAAAGATTTACATAATGCAAGTTGCGATCGTAATATTTCACCGTTACATGTCTGTTACACCAAAACAAATACTTGTACGTCACATGCGGTAAAGCCGGATAGAAAGAATACCAGTGTCACAGGGAATAAAAGAAATGAGTCTCTCATATGATAAATCACAGGTCTTTTTGATTTTAACTCTGCTAAACCCTCTTAAACAATGAAGAAAGCCTTAAAGGTGTAACGTGTTGCATTACCATTCTATTTCGAAAACAATCGAATAAACACAAAGGCCTTGTATCACAAGGCTCCTTAGTTTCCCTTAGTCACGTACATGACATGTGTGTAACCTGAGATATCACTAACGGTAGTATTTTTCAATTTAAGTATTCCCCGGAAAGAAGAAGTTAAAACGATTTGCCACCGCTTTTTCATTCAGACTCGGAACATGTTTTCCTTGGGTCTAAATTTAGCCTATTCTATTGTTTATTCATTATATATATACACTCATGGACAAAAAAATTAGCGCACCAAGAAGGAGTCGTCAAAATGAAACGAAATTTTACATACGTAATGACTACTTTGATATAAGTAAATGATAAGAAAATCAAAGAAAAAGGATAATTTATTTCAGAGAAAAAGGCAAAAGAACGGAGGAGTTAATACTCCGTTGGACCCCCTCTAGCGCGAATGCACGATGCGATACGATCGGGCATTGAGTCATACAAGTTCTGTATGATGTCTTGAGACATTTCGTTCCATATGTGCTGTAACCTTGCCTCTAGTTCATTCAAACTCGTGGGATGCCCAACTCGTCGTCCCAAATGATCCCAGATATGCTCGATTGGAGACAAATCTGGGGATCGGGCAGGCCAAGGAAGGGTAGTAACAGTGCGAAGACAGACTTGTGACACCCTTGCCGTATGAGGTCGAGCATTGTCTTGTTGAAAAATGGCTCCTGGGAGCCGTTGCATGAGTGGCAACACATGTGGTTGCAGGATTTCATGAACATACCGCTGGGCTGTCATGGTGCCACGGAACAATACTAGGGGTGACTTGTATTGTAGGCAATGGCACCCCATACGATCACACCAGCTGCGGGAGCTATGTGTCGCTGTACAGCAAAGGCAGGATTGAAGCGTTCAACACGGGCACTCCACACACGAACACGATTGTCATCACTGCCGAGATTGAATCTGGATTCGTCGCTAAAGACGACCTGGTTCCATTCCGCTGCAGTCCAGTTTCCTCGTGTGCGGCAAAACTCCAAACGGAGGCGTCGATGGGTGGGCGTCAAGGGCAGCACACGGAATGGGCGCCGCGATACCAACTGTCCTTCAGCCAGGTGCCTTCGTATGGTTCGAGAAGACACAGAGGCCCCTAGTGAAGGTGCTACCTGTGCCTGGATAGCGGCCGATGAAGCAGTTGGCTGTACGCGGGCATTTCTTACGATGTGGCGGTCTTCTCGACGACTGGTCTGTCGAGGGCGTCCTGAGCCTGGTCTTCGTGTACATGACATCTCTCGGGTCCACTGGTCCCAAAACCTCTTCACAACACAATCAGAGCGGCCTAATTGACGAGCTACTCGCTTAGCTGACCACCCAGCTTCCATCATCCCGACGATTCTCCCCCTCTCAAACTGCGACAACTGCTTATATTGTCTTCGAACACGGCGTAATGGCATGTCTATCTCAGCTCTTCCTTTGTAAATGATTCAGCACACTCAAACAAGCTTTGGTTACCTGTTTTATACTCCACAGAGTACGATGTTCAACGCCCTCTACCGGCTATACGTAATGCGCAATCACGCTGCATTTCTAATCATTTGCATATCTCCCCGACATGTACCTTCATTGCAAGTTTCGTTACGATCCCGCAATTATTTCTTGGTGCGCTAATTTTTTTGTCCATGAGTGTATATATATATATATATATATATATATATATATATATATATATATATATATATATATATATATATATTTACTGCTGTTACAGTTTTTCAAAATTATCGTTATATATAGAAGCATCAGTATTAAAGCAATTCTAGAACTTCCTTACAAAAAGATAACTCTGAGCTTCCGTTTACATAATGCTAACTGGTTGTGTATGGAAAACACGGATAATTCAAAAATGTTTCCCATTGATTAAAAAAAGGTTGGGGGTTTTGAACGAATTAAAAGTTGTTATTCACTCAATTTTTAATTAAAATAACAATAAAACTTACAAAAATTTTCAGGTTTTTTTTTTTAGAAATGTTTGCTATATTCTTTAGTGTACGCACTATGTTCCTATTATTTACCACAATTGAATTTTTTATTTCTATCTTCAGACTTATGTGATTCAAGGAAAAGCCCCAAAGCAAATTATTTTGAGCTCATTGTGGTTATTTTCAAAAACCTTTACTCTTTACCTACGATTTGAACTTAAATGTGAAATCTTGAAATCTTATCACAAAGAGTCTCTTTCTAATCACCAGCAATATGCGAGAACAGAAAAATTATTGGTAGATATTTTCTGCCTGTAGATGACTTTCCAGAAGATTCAATCCAGAAATTAAAGAAATGTCCATCAACGATACAAAATATCACTCCAATTTTAATTTATATAACTGCGAAACTGATGTATCCCGAATAATCTGGGAACTCCAGTTATAAATAAGAGTTTAAAAAATTTGAAAGATATGTGTGCGCTGAACATAAAAAAAACTTGATCAGATCATAAATTATATAACAAATTCATCAACCAAGACATTCTAGAGTTGTGCATCTGCCAGTGGATAAAAAGCAAACCAAAGTAAATTAAACACTAAGATAAGTATTTGGTCTATTATTTCGGTCTTATAATTTCGATATTCGTGTATGTAAGCAGCAATAAATATTCTCTGCAAAAAAAATCGAAATTTAAATTATAGGCTTTCACAGTAACGACCCATTTCGCATATATTCTATCTGTGCTATGATCCATCAAAATTTTCAGTTTTACCATCTCTTTAGACAGACTTATTTTTTTTACATTAATTCTTCAAAATCATGCTATGGAAAAGACAAATATTTTACACTGCAAAAAAGTGAATCACATGATAAATAATCTCAAAAAGGTATGAAGAAAGCACCGAAATTTTTTTCCTTCCCTTTTTTTGTTGAACTCTGTTCCTCCTCTCTTTTAGTGCCACTATGTTACAAAAAACTATTCAATGATAATTAAATACCAGTGCCTCTGAGTACATGTAAATCAAACTGGATAAATAAAGCTTTCTTCGATTATCTCTTGATGCCAGTTGCCACGCAATGTTTTAATAACGTATAGAGGTATTAAAATCCTGTCATAGAAGGTCAAATGTTCGAATAATTAACAGAGAAAAGTATTCAAAGATAGATCAAGGTGACGATATATGACGAAAACTGTTCATGTGTAAAGAAAGTTAAATCATTCAACATAAATTTCATAAATGCATCAAGGATAACAGAAAACCACTAGTTTCAATAATATATATATATATATATGTGTGTGTGTGTGTGTGTGTGTGTGTGTGTGTGTATATAAGCAGATTTACTTTTTAAAAGCCTTAAAACAGTAGATTTTTTTAATGACTAAACTTAACACTATGCAGACAATTGCCAAAATTAGGTGGTTTTCTTTCAAATGTATTCTAAGAGAACTGTTGAATATAAATTTCAGCATCAAGTTTTCAAAAAAGTTTACAAAATTAAACGAATTATACTTTTTAGCGTTAAAAGAATTAAAACTTACGTTAACGATTTGTACATCCTTACATGTTGATTGATAAATACCGAAATTTACATTTTCGTTTACATAAATATTCTACGTGTAAAATTTGTTATAGTTCGGCTCATTAGCCTATAACAGTGACAGATTCTTGTTCATTTACACAAAACGTCTGCAAAAGCAATTTAAAGTCCCAGGACACTTTGGTCACCTAAAATTCATCCACAGAGTTGACATAAAACATAGCTTTTCTTGGAAAAAATACCAGATATTTTCAAACGCGTCATCAAATGGAGGTTTTAGAGATTACCCCGCAACTAAAGAATGTGTGGAGGGGGTAAAAGGTCTTCAATCAAACGAATAGAACAATCAGCCTAATTATTTAGTTTTGTTCAATACCTGGCTGCTGTGTACTATCCCAATTGGATTCGCTCAATGTTAACCTATAGAGAAAATTTGTCTACTATTTACAGCTACATAAATGCTAATAATCCAATAAAAATGGTATTATCAGAGAGCCTGAATTTTTCTGCACCTTGCAACAGGATTCATTTTATAAATTTCGACCACCAAAGTAATTTATGGGCGTTTAAAACACACTATACCAGATTTTTTCCCCGCATAATTTAAATTTTAAAATATCATTTGTATTTTTTAAACGAAAAATTTCCCGAAGTCAATTTTTTTCTCTATTACGGAGTACATTTTTTTTTAATTATTAAATCCAAGACAGCAATCCTTAGACAAATTTTCTCCATGGGTTACCAATAAGGTAATCCAATTTAATTTTGGTTTGGTTTTATTTGCCAGTTTGATTTCGTCCGTAATCGGTTAAGTGTAGTTTTTTAAACAATCGTTTGTTTCAGGGTTAGTATACAGCAGCCTTAATAGGTTTTTTTAAATAATTTGCTAAATGGCTTTTGCTCCCAAAGAAAGCTATTTTAAATCTTATGACCATTTAAAAAATTATTCAATATTTTGTTTCTTTCAATAATCTTCACAGCATATGTAAAGTTATATATGAAACTAATATCAATAAAATAACTGAAAACTTCACCAGAAACTTATTGACAACCAAAACCGGCATATTATTAATTCAATTATAATTCATGTAGATACGTGGTATGCGTAACAACATGTACTCCGAAAAATTACATTTTAAGATTCATAACATGATTCAAACATCCTTATACATAAAGTATAACATTGCATACAAGTATAATGTTTTCATTTTGAAAGTGACACCATTTTATTACTCTAATAGCGCTAAATGTTTAAATTATGATAACAATCCCAAAAAGATTATTCGAAGCGACTTCGAGGAAACAATGTTTTATTTAACAGGAGCACAAAGATTTTGCTATAACCTTTAAAGATGCAAAAAAGAAAGGTTTTGAATAATATAAAGTTAAAATTTGTTTCAAAAACCCTGATTAATCATAGAACACTTACGTCTGTAAAATTAATAAAACGGAATTTGTTTTTCATCTTTTCATGTATATAATTTCGTTTTCTGTCAATTGACAACAGAATAGCCTTTAATACATGTTTGAAGTTCCGTATTTTCCGGCGTATAACGCGCACTTTTAACACAAAATTAAGACTGAAATTTACGTGTGCCCGTTATACGCCGGGTATAAAAACGATAGATTTAAAAATAAGGAAAAGATGAACATAAAAAATTAGATTTCTTCATGTACCTAAATGCTGTTTATTTAATAGAAATGACATACCTTATAAACATAAAAATTTTAATTATCGGATAACATGAATAGTTCGTCATATTCATTTTCCGTTATATCTTAAGGCACATCATGGAATTCTGTTTCTAAAAGGGAGTTCTGAAAGAGAAAACATCTGACTCCTAATTCCGCGAATTCATTCGGGTCAAAAGTGCGTTCTTATTCCCTGTTTGCAGAATTATTTACCCCCTCAAGCATTTCCCACACACACATATTGTTCCCCTTATCACTTGTCAATTCAGTATACCATTGTTCGAAAGCCTTGGAAAATCCTTCGAATGAGGGACTTTAAAAGGTGAGAGCATCGCACATGTGCATTTCAGGTTTCTTCGTCAAGAAAAGGGTGCGTGTTGTACGGTGGATATACCTCAAAATTAAAAAATGTAGTTTAAAATTATAGGTCCGCGTTATACACCGGAAAATACGGTAATGTGATCCTTGGCTATTCACCTCCCTTTTTGGACACATAAAAACGATAACAATCTATAATTCATATTATAACCAATTATGGGCCAATTCTCAAAATAGTTTTGTGTATGTATAAATGTAAATATATTTACACACACATAGTATTTATACATGCATTCATACAAATGTAAGCATGTGTGTGAGAAAGAGAGAGAAACCCTGAATAATACAAGAATATCGTTTCGAAATCTATTAGCAGTCGTATACGTTTGAATATCTAGGAGCACTACTAAATACCTCTGTAGAACCTACTGTTGTCTAATGCAGTGGTGCGCAAACCGTGGGTTACGAAAAAATATTGGAGGGGTCGCAGAGAGTCTGATGTAAATTTATATCATATTTAATTATTTAATTAAAAAATACGCTTTAATTTTTTTACAATTACACATTTTTAATATTTTTATATGCTGAAAAATATTATATGGTATTGTTAAATAAGGTGTCAAACAGTTTTACAGTAAAATCTCCATGAGAAAAGGCTATACTTCCATTACTTCCAATTTTTCCTCTACCTATTTGTGTGTAACATGGTTTTGAAAATTATTAGCTGTATAAACCGTACAACGATCAAGACTTAACTCAGAAGATGATACGAGAGTAGTAGTCTCGCATATTTCACCAAATAATGAGCAAAATTTATTTGAGGTCCAGGCTCACCCTTCTCATTATCCTTTTTAACGTAGGATTACATTCCTCAATAACGGTCCTTCGGAGAGAAAAAAACTGTCCTGCGTCGCGAGTTATAATTTTGGCAGAGCGCCAAACCCAGTAGCAGTAAACAGTTAAACAGAAAAGTACCAAAATGTGTAAAAAAAAAAAGAGGTAAGCAAATGATAAGTAATCCTACGTTAATAACCCGCGGTAGTTTCATTAGAGGAGATTACCTGAGATATTTTTTAATTTTAGTTTCATAAAGTGGTGGAAATTAATTTATAAAAACACGGTTTTTTTTAACAAAAACTTCTTTAATATTCATTAAAAAGAATGAAATTTCATACATTATACATGCTATGTAATAATAAACAAATACATAAGGTCAAAAATTAGATTTTCGTAACATGCAAACATGGAAATTGATTTATGAAATATCACATTTCATTGGCTATTCTGAAGTAATGTGACATGTGCAGTAAACATAAAAAGCATTATGTATTGGAAGCAATACGTTTCAATCATACTTTTCACAATGGGTAAAATAAAGGTGTTGTCTGAGGATGAAAGAGCCAAAATCTATGCATATCTAGAATGTGAAAAATTTGTTCCGGAAATTAGTAAATTAATTAAAAGGTCAGTTGGTGTGATATATAACTATAAAAAGATCCAGCAAATTATGGCAAAAATTTTATTCTTCAACTTTCATCAAAAACCGGCCACAGTTCAAAGCAGATTTGTGCAGATCTATCCCTTCCTGTTACTTCTAGAAGAGTTAGGCAAATTTTACATTCTTTTTTAAGCTTGAGATGGTCGAAAATGAAGTCTGATCCAAAGTTACTTCTGCGTCACAAGCAGATGTGTTTGCAGTATTGCGAGAAGTACATGGCAATGGGCGACAATTGGAAGAGGGACATTTTCTCCGATGAAAAGGAATTTAATTTGGATGGCCCCGAAGTATTATTGGAGGGATCTCCGAAAAGAACCAAAATCTACATTCCGCAGAAATTTTGGTGGTAGTAGTTTGATGATTTGGGCAGCCATTGCTTATGATGGCAGAAGTGAAATTGTATTTTTAAATGGTCGCCAGAATTCATTAGATTACAGCTTAGTTTTAGAAAATTCCCTTCTTCCATTTACATGGCAATATTATAGTTTAAATTGCATCTTCATGCAAGACAATGCAAGTATTCACACTTCAAATACAATGAAAGATTGGTTTGACGAACAGAATATTGTTCTTTGAGATCATCCACCTAATAGTCCTGATTTGAACCCCATCGAAAACGTTTCGGGACAGCTTGTTCGAATGGTTTATGCAGATGGGATGCAGTATACATCACTTGTAGAACTGAAAGCTTCA
The DNA here is from genome assembly GCA_907164885.2 of Dolomedes plantarius. NCBI lineage: Eukaryota > Metazoa > Arthropoda > Arachnida > Araneae > Dolomedidae > Dolomedes > Dolomedes plantarius. The sequence goes on along the minus strand of OU015497.1, from coordinate 125,165,632 downwards.
ATCTGTCAAAACTGGAAACTAATTGATCAGAAAAACATTCATAATCTTGTATTATCAATGCCATCTAGAATAAAAGAAACTTTGATGAAGAAAGGTGGCTTTACTATCTGCGGAGCCTAGGTTGAGGGGGTTGCCGTCATGGCGACCTGAGTCAGGAGTTGGATTTTTTGGGCTGATACGCGTTATACGCGTGGGGGGCCGTGATGGTTAAGATACTTACTAACTATCAATTTCAATGAAATGGGATATTTCATAAATCAATTTCCATGTTTGTCTAATTTTTGACCTTATGTTTTTGTTTATTATTATGCATGAAATCTTGTAAATCGTTTGTTATACATAACATGTATAATGTACGAAATTTCATTCATTTTTAATGAATATTAAAGAAGTTTTTGCTAAAAAACCGTGTTTTCATAAATCAATATCCATCACTTTATAAACTAATGAAGTTTATAATTTTCAATGGTTTGATACGTAGCTTATAATTGTGAAATCATGCTTTTTTACAATTTTAATTTTTGTTAATTTTTACCTAACTGATGCACATTAATATTTGAAAATAAAATTTTAGTCACATGAGATTTGCAAAAAAAAAAAAAAGTGCAGAAGGTAAACAAGACATATTTTTATTGTTAGTATGAAAAGTAGATATATACCAAAAATACAGTTATTGATTTTAAAATAGTTTGTCAAAATTTACTTATTTCTTTTTCCTTTTTTTTTGTTAACATTTTTATAGTTATTTCAAAAAAGTTCCTAGTAGCAAAAATTTTTTATTGGGGGTCGAGTGATTTTTTATATATTTATTTATTTTGTTTGTTTGTTTGTTTGTTTAAAGAAAGTGGGTCGCGGTCGAAAAAGTTTGCGCACCACTGCGTACCCAATGCATAAACGTATAACATCAGAGTATTAAAATTCACCCCATATTGTAACTCAATTTTCATAATATAATTAAGGACCATTACCGTCTACTATGAACTAGCTGGCTTTATAAAGAACAAACAGTAACTCATTGTCGAATGATGTCCTTTACATAAACCAGTGTCCCTGGATGATAAAAATAAACATCTCAGAAGTCTGGCTGACGGACAAAAGACTATTATGGTTTTCGGTAAAGAGCAGATGTTTACATAGATAAAGATTGAGTCAACAGTTTTGTCACGGATATGTCAGCATTATTTCTGCTTATGAGAGCATTGTGTTGGTGGTAGTTTGCGATCTTAATCTCGTAACAGTAAGGCAGGGCTTTCCGTGAAGAAGTGAATGCATGTAGTAAAGGTAACCCTGAAATGCAAGAAAAACTACGTAAATTTATGAAAAATGGATTAAAAAACACCTAAAGGATTGATTTTATGAATTAAGGCTGATGTGTACTAACCCTATTGGATTCGCTAGGATAACCTTATTGGAAGCTAGGATCAAATACAGCGTAACAGAAGAACGAATGAAAGAACCAGAATGGCCATGACGCCGCTGCGCGAGTTTCACGTTTGCAAAGTTCTCTTAAGGTTGTTGTGTACTAACCCTATTGGATTAGCTGATCTCAGTGTTAACGTATGGAGAAAATTTTCTCTACTATTTACAGCTACATAAATGCTGATAATCCAATAAATGTGGTATTTTCAGATAGCCTGAACTTTTCTGCACCTTGCAATAAGATTCATTTTATAATTTTCGTCCACCAAAGGAATTTATGAGCGTTTAAAACACACACTATACCATATTTTTTCCCCGAATAATTTAAATTTTAAAATATCATTTGCATTTTTTTAACCCCTCAGCGGGCGTGCCAATTTTTGGAACACCAGCAGGCGCGCTCGGCACAAAGTGTAACGTCTATTTCAACCTTGATTATTCCTTTTGTAATGAACTTGTCTTTGAAATTGAAAATAATAATTCTGCGTTTTATGACAAGATATAAAATGTTTATAATATTGAGATATATTTATAATTAAAAGCCAAAGAATTCAGATAGAATCGCCTTATTTCAAAACTGTCCGGTTTATTGGATAAAAGGACAACTTGCGAATTGATTCCTATTATGTCCAAAAACCTAAAAAATAATGATATTGTCCATCTTCGTGATATGCGGGATACCGTGTAGTAGCTGCACATTTGATCGAGTACATCAGTTCCTGCTTTTGCCGTATTGTAATCTACTATAATCGTTGGTTTACCACGGTTAAATCACGACTACTAATAAATGGAAAGGAATACAAGGATCAGAAAATCAGACCTGCATTAGATAGGGTATCTCTATAAATAGAAACTGCTTAGAACGTTCAAACCTTACATTTAAAAACAAACCATTCAAAATTACGAAAATGCTGCACTCTGTACACGGGCGCACACGCTGAAGGGTTAAACTAAAAATGCCCCAAAGTGTAAAATTTCTTTCTCTATTACGGAGTACAATTTAAAAAGCATCTTTCAGTCGAAGTCAGCAATCCTTAGACAAATTTTCTCCATAGGTTAACATTGGAGCGAGCGAATCCTATAGCGTCGGAACACAGCAGGCTTAAGAAGCTCCCAGAATTTCAGTGCACGATACCTTCTCTCAGTGAGAAGCATAGCATATATTATGTGCAGGGACTGGATGTAATGAATGGCTACATACTTCAGTGACTCAATAATCATAATGGATCTGTTTTATGCTAATGGTGCTTGTTTCGGCACTTTGTTTTGAATCCTAATTTTTAGAACCTTACAGTTCATAAATAGTCATCATTAAGGAACGAATAATAGAGTATTTTAATGACTACTATGATAATTTTAAAATAGTGTGCTTGAAGACTCCCAAATATCATGACTGAAAGTAAGGAAGGTAAAGATGGATTCAAAATTATGGTTGGTATCATTCTAGCACAAAGGGAGATAATGCTAATTGACTCTTGAAGTTTTATTCAGCTTTTATGTGTGCATGTGTGTTGCTTTCCAAGTTATTAATAATTTAAATTCATAAGCTCATTCACTTGCAAAATTTACTTAATAGTAAAATATATCATTTCATTACAATTCTAAAAATGAGGCATTATGTTCAGAATAATTACCACATTTCTTGCTAGGAAGAATGTGGTGTATCATTAACAACTGATAGTACATATTTTCTAATAGCAGACAGTTGTCTTGATATTTCTTGAAGGTCTTGTTATTTGCTTCTTCCTGTTCTTCAATATTTGGTTTTAATTATTAAAACCCTCAGCGTTTTTCTTAAAAAGGTAAAAAGGCGGGGTGTTGCATCAATATATGGGCAGTGCTAACTTTATATCCCAGCTTTCGACAATAATTACTGAGTTTAATATGAACAAAAATAAAATCCTACAAGTTCTCAATTATATTTACTGTTAATTTTTCCTTGTATGAAATAGCTGCGCTTTTTAAATGTTTCACAAGATGCACAGAGATTCATTATGGGTCCTCATGATTTGTATAATTCAAGGTTTCATGCTTTTCTCATTAAATGATTTAAATATTGAAAAGTAAGTGCATAATATTTTCGCTTTAAGAATTTTTATTCTTGGCTTATCTTTGGCTTCCTTGCATTACAGCTCTTTTCTCATCCCAAACGCAGTTCGGGCCATAGACTTCGTATCCTTGCAGGAAACTGCTTGTTTCTAATTATTTGGAAGAGAAATATTTTTTGTTCGTATTAAAATAAATAAAAAATAGCATGAAGATTTTCTTTGATGCTCCATTTGAGCGACAGTTTCTTGAATACATTTCTCCTGAGATTAAAATTAAAACCATGAGAATATATTAAAATTAATATGGTTTATCATATGGTATATAGGGGCTTGAAGACAAGAGAATAAGAAAAGAATGCATTACATATAAACGCTCTACTTAGATGTTTCCTTCGAATTTTTCTTGCATGATTATATTAAACTTAAATTGCATATACTAATGAAACTATTTTCCAAAATGTACTTTTAAGTTCATATTTAAAATGAAACCAATGTCCCTATTATAAAATCTTGGTTATTTGAAGGAGTGGTATTTCATAATAAAATCTCTAAATTGAATGAATTTCGTAACATGAGTCAAGAAATTATCCTTAGCATATTATCCTTCAGCATATTATCCTTGAAGTGCAATTCAGATGTTTCCTTGCGGAAAAATGTCAACTTTTTTTTAGTGCCATTGTTTTTAAAATTCTGGAGAGCATATAAACAACAATTTGAAAGTTTACAAAATTTTTACCCAAAACTTCAAAACTAATTGAGCTAGCAAGTTTTACTAGCATATATTTTACTTGTATATATATATATGTTTTAATATTTTTGCAAAACAACATTTAATTTTGATTGTTGCTTTACATTCAAATCATTAATCATCTCAATCATACATTATTAAGCATCTTCGGCAGAATCTTTTTATGAGAATCAATATTTTCAAGGTCATAAAACTGAATCTCCCTTCAAATGATACATATTCTAAATTAGTATCTAAAATACTACTTTAATGTATATGGAAAAATACACTACATTTTTTTCCTCGTTGTCTTTCAAATCTGCAAATTCTCCGTAAAGATTTGAATCAGAGGAGAAATCTTGATCAAATCTTGTCTTATTTTGACCTCGTTCATACTGAAAAAAAACACCTAAATTTTCCTTCGTCCCATTTTTTTATTCATTTCGTCATTTCAAAGTGACCATTTTCCTTTAGATGAGTTTTTAGCAAGAAATTCTAATGAATTACAGTGAAACTTCCCTAGCCGGCCATTCTTATTCGACGGTCGCTACTCTAAACGGATATATTTTGTTCAGAACCAAATAAAGACTACATAGAGCCAGTGTCATAGAAGAAACTTCTTTTCGACAGCCACCCCTGAAAACGGCCCCTTTTTTTCGGAAGCATTACTGGCTGCCATTGAGAAATTTCACTGTACATTATTAAATTTCAATTCTAATGTCTAATATATATTTTCCAATCGAAGCACATAAAAATTTAATCATTAGTTACGAAACAAAACATTCCACATACAAAGAGATGGGGCAATCACAGCCAATATTGAAATCGGGTTAATGAGGATAACAGCAACATAATACATTTGGCACTCGTTTCCTGGAAGTTCAATTTAGAGATCAAAGTAAGCTACGGTCATTCGGAATTCAGTACACACAACACCCGACTTACGAATATTCATGTTACGAACATTCAGAGATACATGATCATGATCATACCGGGTCGCAACTCAAATTTTGTACCGAGAGCTCGTTTTGTCGCTCGTCAGCTCAAATTTTGCAATGAGTGCCTATTATGTCCAGTACGAATTTCTTAGAGGAAGAGGACTTTGAAGAGCTGTTTGACTCGCATTGTGAGGAGTTCAGAAGTGAAGATTTAAGGCTGCTGTGTACTAACCTTATTGGATTCGCACATCTCAATGTTAAACTATGGAAAAAATGTGTCTACTATTTACAGCTACAATTATGCTGCTAATCAAATAGAAATGGTATTTTCAAAAAACCTGAATTTTTCTGCACCTTGCAACAGGATTCATTTTATAAATTTCGTCCACCAAAGGAATTGATGATCGTTTAAAACATATTATACCGGCTTTTCCCCCGAATAATTTAAATTTAAAAATATTATTTGCATTTTAAAAAAAAACGAAAGATGTCCCAAGGAGTAAAATTTCTTACTCTATTACGGAGTGCAATTTTTGGGAAAAAAATCTTCAAACCCAAGTCGGCAATAATTGGACAAATTTTCTCCATAGGTTAACATTGAGGTGAGCAAATCCAATAGGGATCGAACATAGCAGCCTTAAAAAAGCTGAAATAAATGCAAAAAAATAAAAAATTAAGAGAAGAATAGGCACCTGGTCTTTTAAAGAAGTTTGAGACGAAATTTCTGGCCGAGGGGATTTCTCTTAAAGAGAGAGCTCTCAATGGTTTTGAGAGTCAGGATCCGTATGTTGAGAGATTCCCAATAGCAACAACCATCAGTGATGCTTATCCTGTGTTATCGTCTCATACACGATGAAAAGAAAAGAAAATTAGTGCAAACTTCGTTAGATTAATTCTTCAAACCAGTGCCTTTAACCTCAAAATTAAAGTAACCTATAAAATAGAATACTGTACACTGTATTAAGTTTTAGGGTGAAACAACATACAGTATTTTATTTTATTTACAGTCTATCATACTTTATTAGAGGTGAAGAGTCTGATAGTGTTTGGTTTAACATTCTACAATGGTTCCGTTTTACATGTAATAACGCTAAATGCATTCCTCCCACACACTTTTGTTCAAACGAAAGACTCGTTTTTACTCTGAAATAAGTAAAAAACACTTCTTATAACAATAAATTTAATATTTTACAGTGATATCTGTGGACTATGTCTTAACCAGAGTTTTCTGGAAAAACAAAGGAAGGCATCATACTTCAACGTACTTCAACAATAAATATTCAAAACATAAATTTTCATTCGCCATTTTCTGTCCATTACGTCAAAGATCTTGTTCAATGCTACAGACTAAAACAAACGAAAAAAAAAAGGAATTCTACTTTAAATGTGTTTTCAACATCAATTTACTCATGCAATACGTTACAAAATTACAAGACTTTGGTTTCACAAGTACGTTTCTATTTCAATTTCAGGGAAATTTTCCCATTGTTCTGATGTGCTATTGCAAGCGTATACTCATGAATAGAGCACATGCTATTCATCCTTATCAAGCTCCTGTATCAATGAAAGAGGAAGCATGTTCTTCGCAAGAGAACGGAATTGACAAATATCACTCTTAATCTGCCACAGTAGGGCTGATACCCATACTGCCACATACATTTGACTGACAATGAAAAAAGTAGCAGGTGGCATTTTATTCCAATCAGAGAAATTCGAGGAAAAGGAGAATAACCTATATCCTTTGACAAGCGTAAAAAAAATAAATGTTGCGTTACTTTACGACGACTACAGTCAGATTAGCAAGCAGTGTCTAACCGTAAAACAGGAAAAAAACAATTTGCAAGAAATTTATGTTTTTTAATTTATATATATATATATATATATATATATATATATATATATATATATATATATATATATATATACATATATATATATATATACATATATATATATATATATATATATATATATATATATATATATATACATATATATATATATACATATATATATATATATACATATATATATATATATATACATATATATATATATATATACATATATATATATATATATACATACATATATATATATATATATATATATATATATATACATATACATATATATATATTATATATATATATATATATATATATAAATATATATATATATATATACATATATATATATATACATATATATATATATATACATATATATATATATATACATATATATATATACATATATATATATATATACATATATATATATATATATATATACATATATATATATATATATATATATATATGTGTGTGTGTGTGTGTGTGTGTGTGTGTGTGTAAGTAAGTAAGTAAACTTATCTTACGGTTGAAATACAGAAACTGATTTAGATTTATTTTCAGAGCGGCAGGCACTCATCGAAAGGACACATATTCATAGACTTCGCGAGTTTGGTTGGCTACTTTATAAAGAAAACATTCAGTGGTGACCAACAATGCTCCCCATGAGGGAATAACAGCGAATTATCCAATGCTTTGTCTAAGATTCCAGCCAAAATAAATGAGGGGTCACCTTCTAGCACTCATTACTTTACAATGATAGCAATATCTAGTTAAAATTTGAGCATAGATATTTTTCATATTGCTTTATAATGACAGCCTGCAATGACCGATTTTCGAATACGGGTCTCCTAACGTCAATTCCGGTATTCTACCAAGTGAACTATCCTAACGATGTGAGAAACTCCCTATTTTCTGGATTCTTATTCACTACATATTCTCCCCTTTCTCTTTGCGGCCCACGGTACAAAATATTAAGCCGTATACCCTTTTTAATTTCTTAATTTTGACGACGATGAATTTTTCTTACGCTATTAGTTTATGTTTTATGTTTGACTAACCGTCCGTTACTGTACTTTCAAACGGTCTAAAATCGATTTGATGATCCTCTTTCATCACTAGGTGTTGAACCTGGTACTCGAAACCTCAAGGATGCTATTCTACTAAAAAATTCGGTGATCCGAGGGCCTCTCATTTTTTAAATTTCATTGCACAGAACCCTTAGCAACTAAGCAAATTTTGTTTTGCAATGCAATATTTCAAAGTAAATATTCGATCTAAACACTAGTTATTCGTTAAACATTTACAAATACATCATATACGTTTGGATTTATAACAAAAATTTGAATTTTTTTGAAGAAAAATTATAGAAAAATAAATGTTGACAGCAAGGAAATTTGAAGATTACACATATGGATAAAATAATAATTTGCTCAAAAAAATTTGGTTGAAAGAATTCTGTATTTCATCATTAATAATAGCATTAATCAGACTGAAAATTCTGTCTAACATATCTGCATTAATATAACTGATATTATTTCACTGGAAATGAAATATAAAAAAATATATTAGCACCAAAAAAAATTACCAGCAACATTGAAAGGGGAGTATATATGAAACTTAATCATCGAATTCCACAGTTATATTGAATGCAACACAAAAGATCACGTAATGGGTACTTTTTTATGATACCATTCCATAAGATTTTCTCATTTCATTCCTACGAAAAAAATATATCTCTTCTATGATTCCAAATTTGGGAAAAAGAATTATACACTATATTTTCTTTCTATATCATTCCTCTGTACAATGTAAATCACTATATATTTTATAGTTTGTTGCTGTAAATAGTTATTACTATGCCCTATATTAGGAGTTTTATTTCTTTATACAAGATATTTATCTTTTAAGGCAGCTTTCTTTACAATTTTATTCTTTATTTTACAGTCCTTACCATTTCTCTCTTCCAAGTTTCTTTCTTTAAAAAATCCAGTAAAAATTTTAAAAAATTCAGTACCCTTGTTTACCAGATGGGAAGTGGGTCTTTTAAATGAGCAAACAAAGAGTTAATAGTGACACTCTAAGGTTTTATTCAAGATAAACTATTTCAATGTTCATAATATGTTGCAACGTTCTGGAAAAAAAATATCATTTGAAGGTCAAAAATTAATGGGTTTAGAATTACATTTCATGGCTATTTCTGTTTGTTAGTCACTTGAATTAGTGGAACAACGTTTCTTTTTATAAATTTGACAGTTATATCGTTTACTTTGCTTATTCTCTTGATTAACTTAAGAGTATCATTACAAAACTAACACATCTTTGAGGGCATGTTTCATTTCATTTTGCCGGTTTGTAAGTACCAGCTGAAGTGAATCAGAGTTAGCTCTTTTTTTAGGTGCAAATAATGTAAACTACGAAGTAATTATAAGATTTTACTTAAACTTATTTAAAAAGCTTTCCGAATTTCTCTTTTATGTTCTAATTATAAAAGTTAATAAACTTCCTTTACACGCTATCTGTATAAAGGAAATTAGTCTTCATGTATGCATATTTTTTCTCTAAAACACCATATGCTTTGTAACAATCACCTCGTTTTATACAAGTTCTTAGAAGGTTTTTCTTCCGATTAGTACTTTTAAATGAGAAAACAGATGTATAAAAATTCTATTTATCATAGAAATCATGGGAAGCACTTTATATTCGATAATAAAAACTGTAGGACAAAAAATCCATTGAAAATTGTTCTCAAACTATGCTGTTCATTAGCCTTTTAAATCTAGAAAACATTAATATCTTTATTTAATTCTGTCAGTCATCTAAAACAAAGAATTTTATCTTATTCGTTCTCCAATTAGACCAATTTGTCAACTTAAAAGTAAATTAATTAATATTTAAATGTGTTTGAATCTTAACTTATGGAGAAAGAAAAAATACTCTGGAAATTTAAGATAATTTGAATGGAAATTTAATCATATATACACTTAAGAATTATCTTGCTATAAACTTAAATTATGGAATCAGTTCTGAAGTAATTATTTTTGTTACGTGATTTTTAAAATCATTAACTTCTCTAAAATATATATCCTGTGATATTACTATCAGGAAAAATCTTAGTTTGCCCTTGTAGTTAGTAACCTCGTTGCCATGTCTTTTATTTCATTAAAACCCATATTTATGGTCTTTTTTATGCCCATAAAAACTAGGCCCCGCTAAAATAGACATTCTCAGGGGAAAAATATTATTTAAAATGGTTCAATATTGTGTAATACTACACAAAATTTTTCTTTAGCTCTTTTAAAGAAAATGTTTCATTATTTTCTTTGCTTAGCGATTGCAAAAAAAAAAAAATATTAACTATGCCATTTTTTAATAATAAAATATTTTCAGTGTGCTTGAGCAGGTGCTGTTACGTTAGGTTACAACCTTTTTTAAGGCATTCTAACTAAGACTCTGCATGAACTTTTTCTTAATTGTGATTACACTGGTTCATCTTTCTTACATTACTCTGAAAACTACTTCACCTAACTTCTTCAGATGTTCATTTATTTTTAATACAAAAACATTTCGTCAAACATGAGAATTTCGGTAGGTAATCGTTTCAAAAGCTTTTGGCAATTATCCTTCAAATTATAGGAAAGAGTCTTTCATATTTTCTTTGTGTTTCTTTAACATAAAGAAAATAAATATTTATAAAAAAATAATCATACATTTCTCTTTACGATAAAAAGTCATGATGAAGGGTTTAAGAGATACCTTTAAGTACTTAGAAGCGATCTCTTTCCTTAGCGTTGAAGATTGTAAAACTGGAATCACACTGAGAACAATCAAAACAATTGGAATCATACATACACACAGGGAAAATTGTTGCAACAGCTACATACAATGCCCTTCGTCTTGTAATTTGCATGCAACGGGGCTGAATTATGAATTTCGTTGGTTAGGTAATAATAATACATAAGCAACTAGAAAAATCCTCATGAACTTTGAATATTTTGCAACTTTTGTAAGTGATTTCATCTGTCCCTGAATAAATTTCAAAGTTTCTGGTTTCTTCTCTATATTTTTCAGGGTCTGCCTGACTTATAGGAAACTTTAAGAACATTTAAATATGATTTTAAATACTTTCAAGTTGACAAAGCGGTCTATTTTTGAAAAGCGAATAATATAAAATCCCTTGTTTTAGAAGTTTGAAGCAACTAAATAAAAATATTAATGTTTTCTGAGATTCAAAATACTCATGAACAGCATTGTTCATAACAAATTATCCTCAGAGGACAAACGGAGCAAAAAGACAATAGCTCCAAATTCTCAATTCAAGGAAAAGTTAAAATTGTTGTTTTCAATCAAAGCAGACTATTGCATTTAACACCCTCGTGCAAGACGTATATGAGACTTAAACAAAATTGGTGTGTCTTTTTTTTCCCTTTTTTTCACATTTTGAGATTACACCACTAATTGAAAGCTCTGTGTTCTTTATGTCTTGTGTTAAAGCGGTGTAAATCATTCTTCAATCTGTGGGGACTAGAATCTATCCAGCATAGAGCGTAAACACAAGACATAATGAACATAAAGCTTCCGATCAGAGGTGTAATCGTGAAATGATATTTAAACAAAAAATAATAACTTTTGCATTCAATAGCTCATATATCACGTTCCAAAGCAACAACATAATGGCTTCAATTTACAAAGGATTATCAAAATAACGGAGACACCGTTTAGAAAAAGCGTGTGCGCTGCGGTTTATGCAAATCACGACGTCGGCATCATCCGAGAGCACACGTATATCAAGTAGTGACGTACGAATAACAGCTATCACGCAGTAGTAGTACAGTCAATGTAGAATAGGCGTTTGTAGAATTAATGTGAAAAGTGTTGGATCCGAGTGTCTTGAAGAAAGGTATGACAATTGAAGCGAAACTTGTAAGTGATTCTGTCATTGAAACGGCAGAAATTGTAAGTGTAAAACAGTATCACACAGTCAGTGTATAACAGTATCGGCACAGTATCAAAGATTAAGACACTTACAGAAATGAAAAAGGTGTTGCTTCTAAACAAAACAAAAAAATATAGACACCACATGGAAATGTCAGCGAGAAAAAGACGACACTTGATACGGATTGTATGTCAAAAACATTAGAGTATAATATAGCAAATATCAACCGAGCTGAAAACGAGTCGTAATGATCCTATTTCAGTAATAACAGATCTTCGGGAGCTGCATAAAGCTACTAATTACTGTCGTGTTGCTATCCAGAAGCCATATGCAACTGACACTAGTGCAAAGAAACATGTAATCTGGTCGATGAATCGAGCTTCACAATGCTCCCTACCACTGGTAGAATGTAAGTTCGGTAAACACCTTCTAAAGCATATACCATTCCAACTGCTTGATGCCTACTGCCAACTGTGCTTGGTACTACTTGGTTGCTCGCTGATTTTGGCTGGTGCTATCACTTGTTCCTCCTTCCTTTGGACCCTTAATTGGCTTTTCAGCGTCCTGTCACATCGGAAGTCTACGAAACCATTCTGGTGGACCATATACATCCTAAGGCGCATACCATGCTGTCATTATTCTGTAATGACCGTCCGTGTTTTCATGACGACTACACGCTCGTGCTGCCTTCTAGATGTGTCAACATATGATTTGAAGAGCATGAAAACGAGAAACAGTATCTATCCTAACCACCTCAATCGCCTGACCGAAATGGTATTGAACATGATCAACATTTGATGAGAAAGGTTCGACCGCGTTTTCCCCATCCAATATTAAGAACAATTTGTACATAACATATCATTACATGCCATAATATACTATTCATCCTGCAACATAATATGTTGCAGGATGAATGGTACCAAATTCCATCTTATGTACAGGACTTATATCACTCTGTGCAAGTTGAATACGTGCTATTTTGCAAGCCAAATGTGGTTGGATCAGTGTTGCCATTATTTTGATTAACCCTTGTACATTCTTTTCTAAAAAGATACTTAGAGATATGTATGCATAACTTAGAGACTGCTGTGGTCGGGATTAAACTGTTAGCAATTTCTCCAATCAAGTAAAAGTCGACTATATTAATTTCGGCAAATGTTATCAATGATTACATTGACAATATTTTGCATTTCTAAACATATGAGAAACTTGGTTGGTGTTCAAACTTGTATTGGTGTATTCAACTTTACATTAAATAAATTAAGTCAGTTCATACAGTCCGGTTACGCTGTACTAGAATTTTAAGATAAAATCACATGCTATTAATTTAATTTTATTTAAACTCGTATTGTGATTTTAAATAACAATTACTGATAAACACAAATAATTCTAATCATTTTTTATTACACTGATTTCTTAGAGTAAAGCTGTCAAATACATGGAACGTGTCTCAAGAGGACACATAAAAGGAAAATTATTATTCACCGAACGGCCTTAACTATCAAACTGCATATTCTATGTAAAATATGCATCGTAAAGAAAGAATGATAACCAAATTCAAATCGAAGATTGCAACGTATTACTCTCACTACAAACATTGCAACGTACGAAAATTTTCAAATGCTCTGAATGAATGGCTTTTTTTCTATTCATTTCTTGTGAAGGTTAAGACTAAACGTCCTGAAAACTACGTCTACAGAATAGTTAAGTTACTCAAGCTTATAACAATAAAATTCGATTCTGTTTCTTTTTCAAACCTTCTAGGAAGAAAGTCCTGATTACGGCCAATTATCCTCGCCTTGCTGCTCCACGTGACCTTGGTTAGAAAAGTAGAATGGCGAGTAGTAGTGTTTCCTTCTTGCCCAGGAAATGATTTCGCAGATAATTGCTTAGAAAAATAAGAATGATCTGCAAATAAAATAAACGTTAAGGAAAGGCGGTGAATGATAATGTAAAAATGGGCTTGAAAACTGTGCTAAGAATATTCTGAGTTGTGTTTATGGGTTTATGTTTCCTACTGTGAGAGTTAAGAACATGGTACGCTCTTTACATTGTTTATGTTCACAATGCTTATAACATCTTATCTCTTAATTCAAAGTCGAAAATCAGGATAAAAGCAAAACATATCAATAACTCTCTTACGCTAAGTCGGTCAAGATCTTTTATTATTATTGTTGTTGTTTACGATGCACGTCGTAACATGGAATGTTTTCTGATTTCTAAGAAATAAACTTCAGTATTGCTGCCCAGTGCGACATTTACGGCTGTATAACACAGATTTCACTGATGCAATAAGCATAATATCAGATAACTATCGTGACAAAGTATTAAATAAATTTCAGTCTTATCATTGTATTTATTTGAATGTAATAATCACAGAATCGTTTACTTTTAAATATAATAGCATAATGCGAGCATCTGTCGAAACCACGATAGAAAGAAAATTCAATATTACTTTTAAAAGCAACATTCAGCAGTGTGGGAACAGCTTCTTATACGCGCACTTTTTCGCCAAGCCAAAATTTTCGCGCCAATCTTGGCGCCGTTTTTTTTACACCAGCCCTTTGCATGTCGAAATGTCTAAATAGCATCATATCATGATCAAGGGGGTGTAAATAGCATCATATCATGATCATGATCATGATCCCCTCATCATGATATGATGAGGGGAGAAGAACAAGCCGCGCCGCGAAGATTGGCGCGAAATGAGGAACCTCTATTGTCAACTTTTGCTACGCACTGGCTAATTATGACCGATTACGAGATGTACAGTTTAAAGCCGATACCGAAAGGCTATAAACATCCATGCCAAAAGCGGGACTCGAACTGTCAGGCTCTGGACCGAATGCCAAAACCCTAGCCATTTTGCCATCACCCAGCCACAACAGCGTTTGTCTCGATAGGTACTTCTCTGACAATGGCCCATGAAGACCCACGAAGTTTTGCTGGCTACTTTATTATAGTGGCACCATATAGGTGAACCAACATTAATCCCTATGAGGGGAACGACACAGAAACGACCAAGTCCTATTCGGGACTTGAACCCCAAGCTCACTGCGTGGCTGCTCAGAACGCTGACCACTATACTAATCCAGCAGTTGGTTTAGGTATTTGGGCCCATCATTAAGACAGAAAGCTGAAAAAATACATTTTATCAAAAGTTAATTTTTAAATCTCGAAATGCATTTGGTAAGTTATGTTCCCCTGACATTTATGAATAAAGTATAAGTTCCAAAAGAATTGACTCTAAGCTCTTTTCTTATAGTAATATAATATAAGAAACTTTTCCATGCATTAAACTTTCATTGTTTCCTTGATCCATCTAATTTTTGAGTTACTTAACAACTCTCGAAAGTTTATCTTGGTAATTTAAAATGTCATTTAGTTTAACATCATGTACGAACATAAGTGCAGTTGACGTTTTGGCTTAAATATGCAGAAGGGGGGAAATTACTAAACGTCTTTATAAAACACACTTATTCAATACAATTTGAAATCCTTTTACCCATGATTAAAGAATAAAAGGATTCATAAAATGCAATTTCTATTCTTTCATACATTCGACCTTTCTCAAATTTATCCTTAAAATAACATATGCATCATTTAGAAAGTTAATGTGAATTAGATTCCATTACAACGATTCTTCTAATGGCATTATTTTCTTAAAGAATGGCGACTGAAATCTAGATTCCGGGTACATATAGGAAAATATCTTTTGTGTTCGCTGATATGCATCACAAAGGAAAACTACATCAGTGAATTGCTTGCACTTAAGCAATAGTTTAAATTTTGACAGCTTCCTCCTAGCCCTGTAACCTTGGCCGGGAAATAAAACAAAGATTTTAACGTTTCACAGATCCGTCTCTACGCTTGTAAAACACACTAAAGGCGTCGTCATAAGTAAGAAAAGAAGTGGCAAAGTGCAGCTCTTGTATTTTGATAAAGTTGTTATTAACATTATTCTTAGAAACTATGCAACAAATATTCTAACCGGAGAGAGATCAAATTCTTATGAATTCACTTATATTTAGCACAAGATAACATATTCCTAGAAATTAATATTACTTAATCGATATAGGATAGAGAATATTTAGATAAAACTACAAAATTCAAGCAGAAAAAAAATTTTAAAATAAAAAATACATGGAGAGGAATACTGTTACTCCATTCTCGAAAGTACTGGCACATGTTTTAGGGTTTATTTAAAACTAGCTGAATGCCCGTACTTCGCTACGGAGTACATTAAATTAAATACAACGATCAATGTATGCAATTGATAGAAAAAAACAAAAAAAAATTTACAAAAAAATCGTAATGGATATTTTTATAGATTAAATAATGTAGAAGAAAATATTTAAATTAAATCTAATAGAACATACTAAAGAATATGGTACAATTAATATAGTACAGTTTGAGGAACATATCTTTTACTGTATTTTAATATTTTTTTGGATAATGTCCAATTGTCTGCGCATTAACGAGCAAAAAAATATTTTTTGTCTATTTCGTTATTATGCATGCGGCGATAAATTAATTTAAAGTACCAGAAAAAGAAATCAGGTGATCAGCATTTAATAAATTAAATTCTAAAAATGCATCTTTAAAAATTCACCAAAAATCAGAAAATGGAGATATGGATTCGAAAAAGATTTCATTTTAAAGGAATTTTTAGGATCTTTCTCGTGATATAAATTTTATAACCCTCAAATTATTATTTTAAATGCAATCTTGAAAAAAGTTACAAAAACAGATTAAAAATTTAATTTTAAAAAATCTCACTAAGAACAATTTTTCAAAAATCTCTCTTAGTGAACCCCTACACTATAAGAAGAATCGCCATGCAAAATTTCAGACCTTTAGGTCCAGTGGTGTGGTCTGTGCGTTGTCTGTCAGTCAGTCAGTCAGTCAGTTACGAATGTGTTTTATATATATAGATAAAAATGGTGTAAGAGGACGCATTGAAATTAACAAGGGTAAATGTACAAATACATACGCTTACTCTCATGTTACATAACATTGTTTGAAACAATACATTTAAATATCGTCACGGACAATCCTATGTTTTTTAAGAGCAACAACATAGCTTGGTAAATTTTGAGTGTCCGGTATTCTTCTAACTTATTTCCCCAGGAGATGTGAGGAACTCTCCTTTTTCAAGTTCAGCTCCTCTCTCTCATTCCTCTCAATTATTTCCCTCACTTTTTAGGCCAATAGCACACAAATGTTACAACTGCCTTTATTCCATTTAACAAAGTATGTATGTTATTTATTCTCCTGATGTTGAATATTGTTCAAGCATGTATAATTGCCCCGGGCTTTTTAATGGTCCTCTCTCGTTCACTCACACTATCGGGCACCACTGCAACGACCATCTACCGTTACCACGATATGAATCCAGGTATTCAAACTCTAAGATTCGTATTCTACCAACTGAGCTATCTCGACCATGAGAGGTACTCTCATTTTACATGAGTCTCGTTCCCCACAAAGACGTTACAGACTCGCAGATAACCTTTTGAACTTGACGATGAAAGGAAAAGAAACCTGTGGGTAGAAATTTCAAGGTCGAGAAAGTTACCTATCTGGCTGAAACTACTTTTGAAACAGGAAAAAGGAAGTGAAACTTCATTACTTCATTAAACTCAACAGAAGCAGTAAACTGTTCTTTCCTCTGAGCAGGCCTGCACAACATACGGTCCTCGAAGGCTTTCGCTAATGCGCATAATATTATTAATCTACAAAATACG
Source organism: Dolomedes plantarius (assembly GCA_907164885.2). Lineage (NCBI taxonomy): Eukaryota > Metazoa > Arthropoda > Arachnida > Araneae > Dolomedidae > Dolomedes > Dolomedes plantarius. The sequence continues at coordinate 125,147,964 of OU015497.1, read as the reverse complement.
CAATATAATTTTCAGATTTATAATATTACGAAACGCATATTTAAGCAATTAATATTAATATTTATTAAATTTTTTAAAATAATCAGTTTTTTTAATTTTTATTTAATGAAATAATTTTTGCCTTCCCCTCTAGCCTATCTTCTTGGGGTCTGCAGCAGTTTTCCATTAAGTAATGTGGCTCTGATCACATTTCGAGTTGTGCAGACCTGGATTTGATAAAAACAAAACACATTACCAAAAGTCAATTACTGTAATAGCCAAAATAACAAGTTACTGAGCTAAAATGAATAGAATTGCCTTAAATAACTGTAAGTATAGTAAAATTACGCATGACAGACTGAAACTGGTTAGAAACAGTGAATTACTCTTTACTTCATAATTGAACAACGAAAATTAATTTCTCGTCAATTACTGTAAGATCAGTAAAATAATAAAATTATAGGCTTCTAAACTAAACTGAACACATACGGCAAGTTAGTGTTTCCCTCTTACAGATATATATATATATATATATATATATATATATATATATATATATATATAAGATTTCTAGATATGCAGGGAATGGCGCCCTTTCACGTACGCTTTTTACCGCGTGATACCACAATCCCGCGCGATTGAGTGCGTGTGTGAAGGTGTCGGAGAGGAAGGGAAGGCTGCTTTGGAGCGTACTGCAAGTTTTCCCGTGCGCAATCCCGTACGCTCCAAGCACTCTCGAAAGAGCGTACGTGCAAAGGGCGCTAATGCCTGACATGATCTGGAACGTCATGTGGGAGACATCAAGCAACAATCAAGACCACCCGAGAGAACGTGCTTTAAAGGAGGAAAGGAATTCTTTTTATTATGAAATCAAATCTCAAACATCTTGGTGCGTGGCATTCCAACCTAATGTTAGGTTTCCAGTAGGGCCAGAAGTCTATTGTGAAGTAACAGGATATTGTCCTTTTGCTGGGGCTTTGAAGTCGAGTTCATTTCACCATCATTTTACTTTTCCCAGGAAGCAAAGGAGGTAGATCCTCCTGAGTACTTCACTAATGAATTTCGATAGTCTTTTTCAACCAAATGAAGGTGTGAGTTTTTTTCAATGTTAGACACATTAAATGGAAAATCTATTAGCATTAAACGCTATTATCCTTAATTAGGAGGAAAACTTAAAGTTAAATACTCTAATAACGTTTGATAAGCTATTTTAACATACATTAAAAAATAAAAAATAAGATGTAATTTTTCTTTCTGAGAGGTGAACCTTTTCAAAGATTTCCTAAAATCCCTGTCACAGAAAATAACAAACTTTTCTTCCTAGTATTAAATTTTCATTCATATTCGGATTTCATAAAACCATATTGATCTAGAACAGAGGTTCGTAACCGGTGGTCTGAGAGAAACAAAGACGTGGTCTGCAAGGTGAGAAGGGATTTAAAAAAAATGGTTTCATCTCTTCAAAACGACTGAGAACTTAAACAATTTTTTAAAACTGGGAGCAAAAAAAAATTTACCTCCAGACCTCTTATGAGCAAAAGGTTAGGAATCACTGATATAGAGGGAGATATCTGGAAACTTAAGTGAAAAATCAGTTTTTAATAATAAAATCATGTACATTTACCACTTATAAGATCTATAATAATCTGTTTTTGTACAATTATTTTTAGTGATTTTTAACGTTTATTTTTTATTTCCTGTTATTAAAGAACAATCCTTCTAAATAATGTTTATGCCCAATTTCTTTCAGATTATGAGAAAATCTAAACTTGCTTCTACGTATGGTTATCAAGTTCTTTTCCACTAGGCTAAACAGACATGGGCTGAAAAACACGCAAATTATTTCATTCGGTTTTGTTAGAAGCAGAAATTAATTTAATAAACATAAAAAAATAGACACCACAAAGACATCGTGACCGCTATTTTGTATTATTTATTCTGATGAACTGTAAAGTTTTTTCTACTGTCACGCTATTACGAGTGCTTAAGATTTTTCTACGCTTCATTTATTTTCCGTTGTGTTTGAGTTTTGAGTTATGAAACAATTGCGAGATTTTGTTCCGGTTGTAGCGTACATTTTAGTAAATATTTCTGTCAGTTATTGCATAGTAATATTTACTTGCCGAAATTCTTATCGTAAGCTGTCAAAAAAAATAACAAAGAAAATCTTAGATCAAAAATGCAACTAGCAGATTATTCTCTTGCTCACTACAGTTTATTCAAGTATTTTTGGGTCATTGGAGCCTAGGAAGAATATTAATTATGCATAGGGAAAATTGATGTTTGCATTTTTATATATTTTCTAATATTTAATGATAATATAATTTTTCTAGTTTCCCAAAATTCTAAAATATCCTGTCTTTATTCAATATATTATGATTAATACGGTTAAAAAAAGTCCCCGAATAATTTTAAAGTACTATATATATATATATATATATATATATATATATATATATATATATATATATATATATATATATATATATATATATATATATATATATATATATTATATTTATATATATATATATATATATATATATATATACATATATATATATATATATATATATATACATATATATATATACATATATGTGAGAGTGAGTTTGGCAACACAACTGAACTATTACTACAACTTCCACTCCTACTACTGCGGCACGAAGGACTTTAAGCGGATGTGTTGTTCTGCAAGCTCCCGATGTTTAGCTCTTTTGATGCTTCTGTGTTTATTTTTTAATTTCATACTAAGTGTTAGTCCTGTCTTGTAAACATCGTCTAGTTTAATTAAATGTTCAAAATAATTAAGTCTAATGATTCACTTCTAAAGGAAGGAGTACTAACTCCTTCCTACATGGGTGCTCGGCCCTCGGACTCGAAAAATACCCCTAGCATGCTGAACTTAAAAAAAAAACTTTATTTTCTTTCGATGATACGACTTGATTTCGACTTGATTTCGACTTGATTTCGACTGGATTACTGTTGTCTGTCATTTTGGATTTAGATATCGAAAGCGAAAGCCAAAGTGATGTGCCACGGACTCTGATGATACTCTGATGGGATGATGAGAACCAAAACCAGAATTGTAAGTAACTTGGATCATATTAAAATTATTTGATGCATACGTTGACGCTTGTTCAAGAAAATTTTGATGATTAAGGGAATTCTCAACTTATTGATGATTTAAGAAAACTGAAAGATATTTCAACGTTCTTTTGATGCAGGAATTTAATTGATGCTAAATTCACTTTTGATGGTCTTTGACGTTGAATTTATCACTTCTGTTTTCTTGAAGAGAATTCTATTTCGATGAAATTATTTGATGATTTGATGAAAATTTCGACATTTAACTTGAAGAATCTTGTTTCCTTGAACAAACCACAACATAATATATATTTTGAAAGATCGCGAATTGAATACTTTTGAAGATTATTATATTATTATTTTGATGCATAATTTTGACGAAGCGAATGTTTATTTGATGACAACTTTGCTTATTTGATGCGCTTTGATGTTGAACTTAATTCTGCTGTTTTCTTGCGAGAATATTTTTTATTTTGCAGAATGTTTTGATGCTTTCGATTTCACAATTTTGATACTTTCGATTTCCCAATTTTGATGCTTTTAACATTAGAACTTTAACTATTATTTTGATGCTGCATTTACATCCTCTATTTTCTTCAACAGTGATTTATTTTGAAGATTAATTTGATGAATATTTTGCTGAAGTAATATCTAACTTGATACATATCTAAATTTACGTCATCTGTTTTCTTCAACCAGAGAAATTATTTTGAAGAACTTATTATTTGATATTTGATGCTTATTTTAGTTCATAATTTTGTTTTCTTGAACAAAACCTGTTTTAAAGATTACTTATTTTGATGCATATTTTGAGAATCAATATTTTATTATTGAATTGGTATTTGAAAAAATTTCGATTTGAAATATTATTTTCTACTTTTGAATTTGAGTAACTACGTATTATAATTAGTGATTTTGGTTTTGAATATTTGTATATTTGTGTACTATAATTGTTTGAACCTAGTATATAGTTATGGCTACTCTCAACGATTACCCCAATATTGCAAAATCATTAAAAATTGGTAGCACGAATCAAATAAAGGTTCTACATCGTTTCATTTTTGGTACAGACGGCGACAGACAAAATCGTACCAGATTACGTAAATTTACAGGTTTTAAACAGCCATTCGTGTTGGAAGCAACGAAACAGAAAGTACTTAAAGAGTTTTCACTTAAAGACTTGATTTCTATTTGTAATCTACTTCATTTAGAATTTTCAACTGACCCAGACAAATGTGCCAATACCATTCTTATGAGTCTTAGTGATTTATCGTTATTAAAAGCAGAATTTTCTGATCTTTCGGAATGCGAAGTGAATGATGACTCACTTCCGGATGCACGTTCATCCCAAACTAACAGCGTTATAGAGGAAAATAGATCTCCCTTTTCCCCCACCATTGACGCAAAAGAATCTTCGAATAAGCAAAATACACACATTTCCGTTGGTGAATCAGATCAAAATTCATTGCCTTCAGTTGAAACTGCGAATCTCTCTTTCCAGTTGTTTAGTCTGAAAGACGTTGTTGATTTAATAAAACCTTTCTCGTCTCGTGATAATTACAGTGTTGAGAATTTTATATCTGACGTTGAAGAACTTTTTTGTTTATATCAGATAAACAATCCAATTCACCAAATTACTTTTGTTAGAAAATGTTTAACTGGTCCCGCTCAAACTTTAATTAGGTCTATTCGTGGAATTACAAATTGGGAACAATTGAAGCACCATTTATTAGACGAATTTTCGGACAAAATTAACGGTATTCAGTTACATAAATTAATGGAATCTCGACGTATGAAACCGTTTGAAACCCTACAAGAATATTTCTTAGCTATGAGAGATTTGGCACACAAAGGTTCTCTCGATGACTCCTCTCTGTTTGAGTATGTCATAAACGGAATTCCTGATTCAACAAACAATAAAGTTATTCTTTACGGTTGTAAATCCGTCCCTGAATTTAAGGAAAAGTTGAAAATTTATGAACAAATCTTTAACAGATCACAAAATTTCAGACAAAATAATCAGAAAAAAATTGATGCTTCCTACCTCAATGTGAAAGTCGATAATACACGTAGCCCAAATACACAGCCAGTATGTTTTTCCTGTGGCTTGAGAGGTCACAAAAGCAACCAATGTTTGAATAAGTCACATGGTAAACAATGCTACGGATGTAAAAGTTTTGGTCATGTTCATGCTAATTGCCCTAAAAGTTATCGAAATTCTAAACCAAAACCTGATTCTCAAAAACCTATTTCTGATAAAACTGTAAATGCACTTTCTCCTGAAACTTCATCGAAAAATCCCATGCATGTTGACATTCAACTTGCAGGAATTCAATTGACAGCACTCTGTGACACTGGGTCACAGGCAACCCTCATCAATGAGAAAACCTATCGAAGAATTGGTTCGCCACCATTGCAGCCCACCAACATTCCCTTTTCAGGAATTGGCAAAAACCAAGTTCACAGCATCGGATTCTTTCAGGATTCCATCGAAATTCAAACCATTACTTTACCTGCTAAAATACATGTTCTAGAGGATGACTTGATTCCTTTTGATGTGATTATCGGAATCGACTTTTTACAGCAAACCCAATTTACATTTGATAAAGACGGTATTCGTTTTACTCTTGATAATAACATCTTCGTTAATATTGCTAATATTCCTGATGACGAAGCTTTCCCATTTGATCTTTCACACATTTTGAATTCTGAAATTCGTGAGGAAGTTCAAAATATCGTTACTTCCTACAAACCCCATAAAGTTCAAGACACTGAAATTAAAAGGACTATTTTATTACAAGATGAAATCCCCGTAAATCAACGTTCTCGACGACTCCCTTTTGCGGAACAGAAAATTGTAGAAAAACAAATTCAAGATCAGGGTCAAATATGCATGTCTGAAAAATCTCTAACATCTACTCAAGATAAGATTTCTAGGGTAGAGAAAATGGATAATCCAATTGATTTTGAACGTGATGATGATGATGATGCCAATGATTTAGATTTGTTTCATGATAATGATGATGGAAAATATTTAGATGATGCTGATGCCAGTGATTTAGATTTGCTTCATGATAACGATGATGATAATGCTTTTGATATTGGAACTATCAAAGCAACTCTTGAACCAAAAATATTTGATGCCGATGATGATGCCCTTGAGAATGAATCCGTCAAAAGTGAAAAGGTTGAACCAAAATTTCAAGTTATTGAAGCTCCCAAACCCCCTGAACAAATAGCAGCTTTTCAACAACAGAAAAACATTCTTTCACAAAACCCAGTTCTTCATGTTTTTCAACAGGGATACCCATTAGAACTCCACACTGATGCCAGCTCCTTAGGTTTTGGCGCTGTGCTCTTGCAACAATCCGATGATGGACAGTTTCATCCTATTCATTATTTTAGCCGTAAAACTACAGTTCAACAAGAAAAATATCATAGTTATGAACTGGAAGTTCTTGCCGTTATTGAAGCGCTAAAAAAATTTCGAAACTACTTGTTGGGAACAAAATTTAAAATTATCACCGATTGTGATGCTTTCCAAAAAACGATGCACAAAAAAGACCTACCAGCTAAAATTGCTCGATGGGCATTGATGTTAGAAGACTTTGATTATGAAGTTTGTCATCGACCCGGTAGACAGATGAAACATGTTGATGCTTTAAGTCGTAACCCCATTCTTGTAATTACTTCAAATGATATCACTCAAAAGGTGAAAAATGCCCAAGACCAGGATGAATTTATATCTCAAATTAAATCTATGCTTGAATCTACACCTTCTGATGAATTTTTTGTTAAAAACGGAATTCTTTATAAACTTCATCAGGATGCCGAACTTTTAGTAGTACCACAAATGATGCAGAAAGAAATAGTGCTAAACGCCCATTCACAAGGTCATTTTGCTTCACAAAAAACCGAATTAATTGTTTCTCGTGAATTTTTCATTCCTCAACTTAAGAAATTAGTTCAAGAAATTATTTCGAACTGTATTCCTTGCATTTTGTCCTCGCGAAAATCTGGAAAACAAGAAGGATACCTTCACCCCATTCCAAAAGGTGATGCACCCCTTGAATGTTACCATTGCGACTTTTTAGGACCTTTACCATCGACAAAAAAATGTTATAAGTATCTTTTTACAGTAGTTGATGCCTTTTCCAAATTTGTATGGATCTATCCCGTGAAGTCCACCTCTACGAAAGATGCCTTAGACAAATTATCCTTGCAACAAACTACATTTGGCAACCCTTCAAAAATCATTACTGACAAAGTGGCAATACAACGAACTCAATTTGGAACCGGATTAAAGCTCCGACCAAAGTTCTTCGGACCATATGAGATCACGAACATCAACCCCAACGATCGTTACGAAGTTCGAAAGTTAGGACATCACGATGGTCCAACCATAACATCAACTGCAGCGGACAAAATGAAACAGTGGTGCAGAAACTGAACACCAATACCACTGTGTTGAACACTGCTTGATTTTTTGAAATATTTTTCCTTTTTCTGCTCTTTTTTTTTTATCTTTTCAGAATTATTGTTGACAACCCAGCCGCGGACGTCTGGAAAGTCAGAACGGCCGTGTGAGAGTGAGTTTGGCAACACAACTGAACTATTACTACAACTTCCACTCCTACTACTGCGGCACGAAGGACTTTAAGCGGATGTGTTGTTCTGCAAGCTCCCGATGTTTAGCTCTTTTGATGCTTCTGTGTTTATTTTTTAATTTCATACTAAGTGTTAGTCCTGTCTTGTAAACATCGTCTAGTTTAATTAAATGTTCAAAATAATTAAGTCTAATGATTCACTTCTAAAGGAAGGAGTACTAACTCCTTCCTACATATATATATATATATATATATATATATATATATATATATATATACACACACATATATATATATATATATATATATATATATATATATATATATATATATATATATATATATATACAGTCGAACCTCCATATATCGAACTTCCCTATATCGAAATTTTCTATATATCAAACACTTAGCAAATCTCCATGTTCATTACATATAGAAAAACTGTTTCTCTATATCGAAATAATCGCTATATATCGAAATTTTTTTCACGACATATTGGGAGATTTTATTCCACTTTAGAATAAAATCTCCCAGTTTTTGGCGTTTGAAACAAATTTGTTTTGGCGTGTTCAATTCGTGGAAAATGCCCCTGATAAAGTTTTTAAATGGACTGAATAAATGCGAGCATTTCTTTATGAACTTTCCGCAAAACTGGCTGTTTAGCAAGATATTCGTAGTTTTTTTTAAAAGAATGTAACTGTGATCACTGTAACCACTGACTGGATAATTTATTTTAAAGGTATATAGTACTCAATAAATCTTTCACATTAATTCATCTTTTAGTTATTAACTTTCATTTAATGTGATTCGCAAATAAATTGGAAATGGAGTTTTGTATACGAAAATTAGCTTTAATTTTTTTTAGGAGAATTATGATAAAACTAAAATCAATTCTATATATCGAAATTTCTATATATCGAATTTTTTTCCGGCATTTTGCTACTTCGATATATGGAGGTTCGACTGTATATATATATATAAATATATAAACATATGTTACAGTGAAAGACCAAAATTGGAGAATTTTGACATTTACCGGTGAATGTCAACACATACCAAATACGTCGGTGAAAGACCGAATATTGGGTTATATTCTTATACATTCGGACCATCACCGGTGTATGTCGACAAGCACAGATATGCTCTGGTGGATGTCGAATCGAGAAACGAGAAAACGTCGAAACGAGAAAAAGTACTTTAAATGCTCTCAAGAAGTCTTTAAAAGCTCTCAAGAAAAGTATTCTAGAATACTTTCTGAAGTTATTTCTGCTAAAACTAAGTGCAGTACACTTTTGAATTACGGTCAATTAAAACGTTTTGGCGTTTTCAAAATTAATGATAAAGAGAAGTTAATTGTACCATTAAAACCAGGAGAAACAAATATACAGTATTATATTACCAGTTATTGTTCAGTATACTATCTGAAACTCAGCTGTTGTTGCAATAAATAAGATTGTATAACGTCAATCACATAATTAAGTAAGTTTATTATTGGTGTTATTTTCTTTTCTCATTTATAATCTACTGTTCGTTTTAAGTTCAACAGTTTATTTATATGTGCTGTTACTTAAGCTTTCTCCTATTTTGACATATATCGTAATATGTTTTAATAATAAAGTATGATTTAAAAACGTAACAAAAATATTTTTCTTCAACATTCACCATCAGTGCATGATGTATGTATAAGTGAGGTTTTTTCCGGTCATTTCCCGGTATAAGTGAGAAATAAGGATATTTAGCAAATATTTCAGACATACACCAAGCGACTATGTGAATGTTGACATTCACCAGAGAATGTCGACATTCTCCAGATTTCGGTCTTTCACGGTAGCATATGTTTATATATATATATATATATATGTGTGTGTGTGTGTGTGTATTGATATATATATATATATGTATATGTATAAATTTATGCATATATATATATATATATATCAATATATATATATATATATCAATATATATATACACATATATATATATATGTGTATATATTTATACAAATATATATATCAATATTATATACACACACACATATATATATATATATATATATATATATATATATATATATATATATATATATATAGAGAGAGAGAGAGAGAGAGAGAAGTGTAATTTACAGATAAGCATAAATATTAAAGTAATTGAATGCTGAGATAAAGTTAAGGTAGACCACAGGGGTACAGACCCAGGGTCAAAGAAAACGGGAGGATATGAAATAACCCTAACAAAAAAAATTATAATATTTATCACTATTTTCAAATTTTACGAAATGACTTGATTTTATACTTAAAATCCAATAAAATTGTCCAGTCATTTTAATTTAATTTTCACTGAGTGCTAAGCGCTAGGCCCACCAATCGTAATGATATAAAATATTCATAATTTCAACTCTAAACTGTCTAAATACAAATATTATTACTGCAATTAAAATTAAAATTTATTTTTAAAATTACTTGATGTACACTTTTATATTTCAAATAGTATTAAACAGTTGTGTACTCTTGCACCTTGCATATTTTTTCAATATTATTAATAATAAATAATAATAATAATTTCTCTGAAAGATAGGATGTCCAAATCTAGCACCCATTACAGGGACCTGCAAAATGTAATTGCGGTACGGCAAGAAGGTATAAAATACAGTAGCTAAACTATTAATAACGTTAAACTACAGAATTAGGATTATACGAGTTATAAACCGAGGAACACTTTTTTAACTATTATTCTAAGAAAGAAGATGGAAAGTACAGACCAGCATTTATTTAAAGTTAAATCTATTACTTACGGTCAGTACGAGATTTATAAATTTACGTAAAGCCTGGTTCAGATTTATCCATTTGGAGAACTATTCATTCTTCAGATTACTAAAAGATTTGGAATTTATTATTGAAATCTACGTCAGTCTGTTATTCGCTGAACTTTCGTGAGCAGTTTCCTCGCTTAATGCTTTCATTTTCTCTCGGAAATATTTCGTTTGCTGAAATCTATTCCCTTCACGGTCAAGGTTATTAACGGAAATGGATGTAGAAAAGGTAACAAAAACTTTGTAAAAAAGTTGAACACATTTTCATGATGGATAAATTCTACGAAGAGAACTTAAGATTAACAATCCAATAAGGATATTAACAATGTAGGAAAGAATCGATAAAACCAAGATCCAACTGTATTCGTTAGAATTTTGAACATTGATTGAATACTCTAAATATTTTAAACAATATTAAGGGTAGTTTCAAAACATTTTTGATGTTCATCAAACTATAATCTAAAGCTGTTCTCACTCAAAACTTGTTAATTATTGAAATAAGCGAGTTAATATCGCAATGCTAAATATTATTCAACCGCAGTATCACGCGATGTTTGCAATTTCAGTGATTTAATCATGCAGATATATAAAGAAATGAAGTGATTATTGTGAAACTGTCTGTTAACAATGACGGAAATACTATTATAAAAGTCTGATGTAAGTCATTCAAAACAAAACTTATTTATATAAGTTGGTTGGCTTTAATACTACTGGCTTGTGAAATTCTGAAAAATAAGCGTTTGCTTCACTAATCATACCAGACTTTGATGCAAATTTCTTCCCTGCAAGAATTTTTTTTTCAAATTTTGGAGCAAGTGGTTGTCCAAAGGGGCCAAATCTGAATAATACGGAGGGTCAGGAATAATTTCGTAGCGTAAATCATATAGTTTTGCCGGCGCAGTGGCAAATGAATAAATCAGTGCTGTGATGGAAATAAACCATGGAAAGCGGCAAATGTGAATTTTTATCTTAATTTCACTATTAAACGATCGAGTAAGGGCCTGTTCACATAGGAGTCCGGTAGCGGAAGCGTAAAAGGAAAGATGACGCTGAGATGGAAATTAACCAATCATAAACGTTAGAAATTTCGTTGCTAATCGTTTGGAGGTTTGTCATTGGTTAAATATATTTCAATACTTTAACGCTTCCGCTACCGGACTGCTATGTGAACAGGCCCTTAGTAAGCGTAGTACTCTCCGGTGATAATTTTACTCTTTTCCAAGTAGTCAGTAAATATTATACCATGGTTCTATCAATTTCAAACATGGCCGATTTGGTTTCTGACCCGGGCGTAATTATTTTTTGAAGAGTGAAAAAATTATGAATGAGGGCGAAAAGGGGGGGGGACTTAACAAGTGTAATTATCAAGTAAATGGGTTTAAATATTCATATAAATAATAAATATCCTTTTTTAATCTGAGTATGTAGCTTTTGAAAATTCTAGAGTTCTGTGATGAAAACGCTGATAAAAAATGTCTTATCACTGTAAAAGTCTTAGACATGGGTGGAAATAAATGATGCATTAGACTTTAAAAAATTCCCTGGTAAGTAGCATAACTCCATTTTTAATTTCGAAACCATAGAAACGGAAATAGATATTTTCGAGGAAGACAGCAACAGTCAGCTATAGTCGAAAATTCATTATAGTACATTGTTGCAAAATAATAAATTCCAAGAAGGCTTTTTTTAGCACCTTCGAAGTTACATTTGAGTGCAGTATCATTTATTGTACTGAATTTCTTTGACTTTACAGCTTTTTGGAAACTAGTTTTGGGCAATGCTAAAGAAAAGAAAATATTTCGACCAATTTCGTGTAATTTTATGTAAAAAAAGGGGGGTCCAAGTTCCTTAAAATTTTTTAAAAACAATAAAATGTGTTAAATAATTAACGTATTTATCTCACAATACTGTGTATTAAATCATACTCACTTCTCTCTCGGGACTGGATAGCATATGCAGACGTCGATTATGCAGTCATGAACGATTGTTAATGCTATAGTTTAATTATACCATGTACATTTTTATTGACATGAATTTAGATGTGATATACACGGTTATGGAAAAGGGCATTATAGGTTTATTTTATTGAATATTAAAAGATTTCAACAATTCAAAATATTTTGATTGAGTATTCAAAAATTACACAGTGTGAAAGTGTTTATTTGTTCTAAACTAGTATAACATATGTATTTCAAAAGCTAATACAGTCATATTCAAACGAAGAATAGCAGAATCTCTATTTTAGCTCTATATGTGTGTCATTAAAAAAGTACACATTCTTACAAATGTAGATTTAAGTACGAAAAGCTGATAACCATGTTGATAAAAGATAATTAATACATGCAAAGCAAATATGAAAATATTTTGTCCTGAGCGGACAAATTTAAATCCTTGAAAATTACGTTAAATATCTGAATCTCAGTTCCTTAGAAGAACGAACGTAAACTTATGTCCACTTATGGAAAATTTTAAAAAATATCACTTCGGAAAATCTTTGGTTAGTGGAAAGAATATTCATTACTTTTCAAAATTATGAAACTGATGATTATCAGAGGATTTTTATAGAAACTATTCATTGCATCAAGGCTTTCAGCATTGCAGCAGGACGTGACTATTCTATTAGATCGAAATTGAGTATAATAGAATAGTAAGAATTAATTGAATTAAGACATAATGAAAATTTTAAATTAAAACATTAAGAATTTTATATATTCTGAAACTTCTTAAAGTAGAGTATCGCGCTACATAAAACAGAGTTTTTGTCGTATTTATGCAATGTTTTGCTACTTGTTGTACAAACTGGGCTTTTGTACATTAACAGATATTTTTTGGAAAAATTTAAAGAAAACTAAAGTCAGTCGGGTAAAAAGTGAAAGTTTGGTCAATCAAAGTATCTACAGAGTCATATCATACCGAGATATCGCATTATACATATTAAATTATTTACATATAATCTTATTGTAATCATTATTTTTTTCAATTTTGTCACTGAATACACATGAGTAGTTAAATTAGGTTTTGAGTTTTGAAAATAAAAACGTAATTTTTTTTCAAAAAATTAGTAATAATTAATTTACAGTCACATTAAACATCAAATAGTATGAAGTATATTCAGGAGAAAGGGTGCTGTAAATTAAATATCGAGAAGTTGGAGGTACTATTGATAGATAAGGGTTGAAAACTCAGTGCTCAAGGCGGAAGCCAATTATGTTGACTCTAACTAGTCGAATATCATTCAGCATTCCTTTCATGAAACATTCCAAGTGAAAACGTGTTTACTACGAGAGATTTCGGCAAATTTGTTGTGTTCTAGAATCGAGGGAGGCCACACGACCGTGACCTCTCATTGCATCTGGAAAGAGCAAACCAGTCTTACTTTTATGTCTTGCGCCACGCAGCGCGAGTCTAATTTAGGTGATAACCTACTCATTTCGAAAGGAAAAATTCTTTTTCGGAAATACCTGCCTATTAGCGAGAAGAGAAATCTATTGTTCCATGCTATGTGTTATTCATAAGTCATCCACCGGTACAATAAAATGTACTTAATTAAATTTAGAAAACAAAATAAATTCATTTCGCTGATTCAGGTTTGTTTTATGACGTTAGTTCAGTTTCAATTTAATTAACTGGATTTTTTAAAAAAATTAAATAAAATTCTAGATTAACAGAGGAAAAACTAATAAACGTCTAACCATCAAAAGGAAAGATACCGATGCTTTGAGAATTACGTTGAATCCGAAATTTCATTATTTTTTATTTACAGCACGCGTGATTGCTTTTGAAAACGGTAAGTAAAGGAATTAAACCGATATTAACATGCTCCTGTATTAGGATTTGCGTTTTTTATCCCTTGAAAAATTGTCAATGGATGTTTGGTTCTCTCTTGTGATAAATTTGTATTTGTCAAAAGTTTTAGTTCTTGGGAAAAAGGCGTAAAAATAAACTTTAATGAAGTATAAATTCATCAGCGTTAGTCGTACAGTAAAATAAGCCTTTTAGTTTACATTATAATTAAAAGTAGCATAACCTGCATATTTATAAATGTGTATAGTAAACCTTATAATTCTATGTTGCCCGGTATAAAGGGCTTAAGTCAAAAAAAGTGATTTTTAGATATTTGTTAGTATTGATAAAAAAAAATCTTTTGACTTTTATAAAAGGCTTAAGTCTATCAATTTTATATACAAAAGTACATTTCTTTGTACAAAAGACTCAAATCGATATAATTGTTCTGCGATTGGTATAAAATCCAATAACTTGATATATTTAAATCACTGTTTTCAACTTAAGCCCTTTATACCGGGCACCATAGAAATAAAGGCACAATTGCTTATTAAGTCAAGGAGGTATCTCAAGGAGAAATTACATCAATGTAGAAATTTTTGCAGGCATTAGCCAGTTTTGACCCATTAATGACTTGATAAAGTAAGAGGAGAGCATCTTGAAACTCTTTCATTTAAAACCTTTGAATATAGGTGTAGTAACAAAATAATTAAAAGTGAAAAATTTAAGAAGCTAAATCAAAGTAACAAAGTTATAGATAAATATTTATACAGCATAACAACTGAAAATCTGCTTTTTCAGATATGTTAGCATTAGACGCATGTTATTTATAAATAATATATTTCTCCAAGCTTGTGCTCATTAGAAATATTCATACGTGACTAATTGCATGAAGTGCCTTTTAATGAAGAATTTTTATTTTTAGTATCATTGAAATGACAATTTTGAAATAATTTTGAGTATCTAGAAATTCGAAATTCTAAAAAGGGGAAACTAATGTCGCTAAAAATTACTATTAGACCAGAACAGAACCACAGTTTTGGAAATTATTTTTTTCAACAGATATTAGCGAATGAAATGTCACCTCAGTAGTAACTTTAAAATAATGCAAAGCATCTAATTCTCTTTGAACTGTACTAATTTAACAGAGCTACAATTTAACAGAAGGAATCAATGATACAGTTAAAATAATTTTAAAATATTTGAAGTTGATTCAAAATATTTCAAGAATATTCTAAGTTGATTAACCATTTCATGGAACTTACAATATTTTAAAATGTAGGATTCACAGCTAGATATCGTGTAAATGTGGTACATAATAAATGTAATAACCAAACAAAAATATCATTAATGACCAGATTAAATAGCAGAATGCTTGTGATACACATTCAATCATATTTTTTTTTCAATAAAATCAGTATATGTTTCATCAGATAAGTCATAGTTTTGTAAATTCACAAAGATAATCTATTAATTTTTTTTGGGGATAATCAGTCACTTCTGCAAATAGAGAAGTTTTCGCTTGGATTCGAGAAATTCTGGATAGAGTGATTGTTTATTTACTTTTAAAAACTAAGTTGACATAGAAACGTGATTTACATGAAGGGTGTAAAACACAATACAATACACAGACAATTTGAATATTCCCCAAAAACATTTGGAATTCCATATTTAACAGTTTTATTACTAATTTCATTACTTGACTTTCAGATTGCATATTTTACGCACATTTTACAAAAGGGGTAGAATTCAGAATACAGCAATTAAACAGGTATATTATAAATAACCACTACATTTTTAAAAAAAAAGAGGATAACCTACCACCAACTGCCATCTTTGTGCTTAAATCATCCATTTAACTCATCCTTTTCGCGTTCTTCCGAACTCCGAGAGTATCCATATCATGTCACTTCCTTCTCAGCGGAGAGAAAAACCGAAACAAACCTACGGCCCGAAATCCGCAAGTGAAATGTGTTTCAAAAGCATAGGTAGAAACTTTCTCCCCCAATGGGAAAAACTGGTCGAAACCAGTTTCTCTCTGACATCACTCTCCAAATTTATGTCACGCCGCCGAGACAATGCAACAACAATAAATGCAGATTCCGACTAAACGTTTGGCACGTGTTTACAAATAAGAAAACGTGAGTACATTAAAATACGCCTCATTAAGGAACCGTATTCTGGAACGTCGATGGCATGGAAAAATATGATTGACAGCGGGATACACGGAGCAGCGAACGTTAGGACGGGAAATTATAATAAGAGCAACGTCTGGGAAACCGAAACATTTTATCAGCGCTATGAATTGTTTCGTTTGAGCGATAGCGAGGTCTCTTTACCGTTTTGCTTCGATAAAATCAGATAGAGTAATCTGTATTGCCAGAATACCTTTCTCAATATCGCTGGGCATAATCTTTAGTAGCGTTCAAAAAGTGTTATAAAGCACGTGTCGAAGCTGGCTACCGTACCTATTTCTTTTTCCAGTATCTACAGCAGGGGTGCGTTAAATTTTTTCCGACCCACTTCCTTTCGGTAAAAAATCATTCTACCCCCAATGAAAAGCCACATTTTGATAGAAGTTGACAAACTATTTTATTGACTTTTGCTGGGTATTGTTAAAACGTTTGTATTATCTATACATATATAAAACAGTTCCGTAACTGACTGACTGACTGACTGACTGATTGACTGACTGACGTATAACGCACAGTCAAAACCGCTGGACCTACAGGGCTGAAATTTTGCATAGCGATTCTTCTTATAATGTAGGGGTGCACTAAGAGAGATTTTTGAAAAACTCTTCTTAGATTTTTTAAAATTAAATTTTTAAGCTATTTTTGTAAAATTCTTTAAAGTTTGCATTTAAAATAATAATCCGAGGGTTATAAAATTTATATCACGAAAAAGATCGTAAAAATTCCTTTAAAATTAAATCTTTTTCGAATCTTTACCTCCCTTTTCTGATTTTTGGTGAATTTTTAAGGATTAATTTTTAGAATTTAATTTATTAAATGCTGATCACGTGGTTTCTTTTCTTTTAATATTGCGTCACGTGTACAACAATGAAATAGACAAAAAAAGTATTTTTTTTCTTGCTAATGCGGCAGACGATTGGACATTATCAAACAAAATATTAAAATACAGTAAAAGATATGTTACTTAAACTGTACTATATTAACTGTACTATATTCTTTAGTATGTTCCATTAGATTCAATTTGAATATTTTATTCTACATTATTTTGTCTATAAAAATATCCGTTACAATATTTTCATAAATATATTTTTTCTTTTTTTTTTTTTTTACATCAATTGCATACATTGATCGTGGTATTTATTATATATATATGTGTGTGTGTGTGTGTGTGGATTGGCATTAATTAATTGCATACATGGACCGATGTATTTAATTTGAATGTACTCCATAGCGAAGTACGGGTTTTCAGTTAGTATCCTATATATCTTTTAACATATAATGTTTATCTATGAAAAAAAAATATACACAATTATAGTAATATAATTGCATATTTACAATTTTACGATACTTATTTACGGCATATTTAAAAAAAAATTAGTCATGCAAGTGTCGGTGCTGACTACCGCACCTATTTCATTTTTCCAGTATCTACAGCAGTGGTGCGCAAAATTTTTTTAGAGCGCGACCCACTTCGTTTCAATAAAAAATCACTCTACCCCCCAAAGAAAAGCCACATTTTGTATTTTTTTGGTAGTAGCACATTTTTTTTAAGAAATTAGGAAAATGCTAACAAAAAAAGTAGTAAAAAGAAGTTGACTAATGTTGTCAAACTATTTTATTGACATTTGCTGAGTATTGTAAGAACGTTTGTATTATATCCTGAATATCTTTTAAGATATAAAGTATGCAAAAAAATTAAAATATGTAATTATGGATAGCTTAAAGTATATGTTTAATTAAATAATTCAATTGATATAAATTTACTTCAAACTCTTCGTGACCCACAGTTTGCTCACCACTGATCGATAGCAATGGTGCGCAAACAAATTGTTCGCCAACAAAATGGAAGGAGTCACGAATAGTTTGATGTCAATTTATATCGTGTTGAATTATTTAATCAAAAATATACTATAAATTATCTATAATTACATATTTTAATTCTTGAATGTATATACATTATATATATATATATATATATATATATATATATATATATATATATATATATATATAATTCGTAACTGACTGACTGACTGACATATATCGCACAGACCAAACCGCTGGACCTAAAGAGCTGAAATTTTGGATGGAAATTCTTCTTATGGTGTAGGGGTGCACTAAGAAAGATTTTTGAAAATTTCTTCTTAGATTTTTTAAAATTAAATTTTTAAGCTGTTTTTGTAACTTTTTTTTAGTTTTCGTTGAAAATAATAATCTAAGAGTTATAAAATTTATAAACCACCGAATTTAAAACCACCGAAATTGTGTAATGGCACTAGACTACAAGTCAAAGCCCTGCATAAAAATTTATTCGAAGGCAATATTTTAACCGGGTGGGCTCAAGGAGAAAAAGTGTTCGTGCCGCGCATTCCTCTAATACCTAATGACCTCCTCTTTGACTTTAATAGACTACAATTTCCCCTCAAAGTATGCATCGCCATGATGATAAGTAAGTCTTAAGGCCAAACATTAAAATACGCTGGCGTAGATTTAAGAGGAAATTGCTTCTCCCACGGTCAGTTTTACGTATCTTGTTCACGCGTAAGTTTGCGGATGAACCTGGTAATATTAGTTCTGCCCAATGAAGAAACAAAAAATATTGTTTATAAGGAAATCCTCTAAAAGGGAATTTCATTATTTTTCATTGTAATTATCCTAAAATGTATTCCGTAGCGAAGCACGGGCATTCAGCTAGTATATATATATATATATATATATATATATATATATATATATATATATATATATACAGGGTTTGTATAATAAGTATCGGGAACAATTTTTTCCTGACGGGACTGTACGTCGGAGCGCGCTCGTACCGTGCATGCTCGGTGGTGGGGGATGTGACCTACAAGACGTACCAAGCACCACTTGCCTGCGAGAGTTCGTTCAGGCTAGATCGTGTTTTTAGTGGACCCCTGTCGAGTGACTCGGTGCAAGCGCAAAATGCGAACGATTTAACATCAATGGTACGCCCTCAAATTTTGTGTTGGACTGGGGAAATCGGGTACGCAGACGTTGGGCATGATTCGCCAAGTGTTCAAGGATGAAAGCATGTCACAAACTGCAGTTTTTAAGTGACACAAGCTCTTCAAAGATGGCCGAGAGAGTGTGGAGGACGAGCCTCGCGCTGGACGGGCGTCGACCTCAAGAACCGACGACAACGTGCAACGAGTGCGTGAAGTGCTGAATTCAGATCGTCGGTGAAGTATGCGCATGGTCACAGATAAAATTGGCATTGATAAGATGACAGTGCACAGCATTATCACTGAAAATTTGGCGATGCGAAAGATCTGCACTAAACTCGTCCCAGTGCACCCAGACACGCCTGCTTTAAGGTCACCGAGTACCTAACGATAAACGACATCGCGACGATTCCCCAACCCCCTTATAGTCCGGACTTGGCACCAGCAGACTATTTCCTATTCCCAAAAGTGAAATCCTCCCTCAACGGACACCACTATGGGACCCTAAGTGCCGTCAAAGAAGCTTGCACGCGTACCCTTAAGGACGTTCCGGAATTCGCCTACCATGGGGCCTTCGAGTCGTGGATAAACAGCTGGCAAAATTGTTTCGACACGCAAGGGATGTGTTTTGAAGCTTTTTGAGGAATTGTAGCATCTCAAATAAGTGTATTTTTCCGAAACTTTTCCCGATACTTTTTATACAAACCCTGTATATATATATATATATATATATATATATATATATATATATATGTGTGTGTGTGTGTGTGTGTGTGTGTGTGTGTGTATAAAAGACAAAGTTGAAAGTTAAAAACCAGTATGAGCTCTAAAACTACTTGCAGCCAGGAACAAAAAACATGAAAAGATAAGTATTAAATAGGTATTAGACAGTATCACTTCATCAGCCGTGCCGATACTGTCTAAAAACCAATGGATTGTTTCTGATAAGTATGATCTAAACAATAGACATACTTAGACACCGTACAATCTATTAGAAACAGAAGAATTGATTGAATCGTTACTTAATCAAAGAACACTAAGCCGGCTGCTCCAAGCCGGCTCTGGCGCTAGACAGAGTGGAAGTTAAG
Organism: Dolomedes plantarius; assembly: GCA_907164885.2. Taxonomy (NCBI): domain Eukaryota; kingdom Metazoa; phylum Arthropoda; class Arachnida; order Araneae; family Dolomedidae; genus Dolomedes; species Dolomedes plantarius. Next base: position 125,127,447 of record OU015497.1, on the reverse strand, counting down.
AATAGGAAACCGCAAAAAGACTGACGTCACAAAACTTGCAACCATGGAGCTAATGGAAACACAGAGGCAGACTTACTATGGAGACTGTGTTGACAATTAAACCTAAATTAAATAAGTTTTTTACTATTACTAAGAGTAATATATTATTATTTATTATTTAATATTATTTTTACTTAAGAATTTAATTATTATTAATTAATTTTAATTTGTAGTAGTTATTTTTCGCTAATTAATCTTATTATTTTGTATTACTAATTAATTGCAACAGAACAAGCTATTGATTAAATCTAAAACAACAAATTATGTGCTTGGAAAGACTATCGGGGAAATAATTACGTTTTAGCACAACTAACAAGTCTAAAATATTCTTATTCCTATTGTCTTTAGAACAAAGCCTATTTATACGTACTAGCTGATTTACAATAATGTTATTAAAAACAGATTTATGTAAATAAATTTTGTAATTTTGAAATTTAACAATATTAAAATCATATTCTGATCTTTTATCATATAAGTCAAAAGTAAAATTGCAAAGATAATTTAATTTAATGTTAATATCTAAAAAGTTTACATCAATATTATTTTGGCTACTTTGTATTAGTTCCAGATTATGAGGGTAAAAATTTAACCCTATATGATCATTACTTTTATTAATTACAATTATATCATCAATATATCTAAATATTTTGCAATTGCTATTATGAATATTATTAATATTATCAACTTCAAAATAATGTAAGTATAAACTGGCTAGCATACTAGAATCATTTCCACCTTGAGGTACACCTTTAGTCTGTAAGTATATACTATTACTGTGTATAATATAATTATGTGTAGTAACAAAATCTAAGAGCCTATTGAAATGAGTAAGATTAATTTCTTTGCTTAAGTATTGAACATTATTTTGTACTAACTTTATAATTACTCTATTTAAATTATTTATATTGATATTATTGAATAAATCTTTAAAATCAGAAGTTACAATTGATTTACAATTATCTAATGTTTGTAGTTTTCTAATAAGACTCGATCTATTATCAATTATACCACAAACACCAGAAGTTATTATTTTATAGATTAATTGAAAGTAATTTAATAAAAATAACACTTGCTTTAGTAGCATAAGTGTTGTGTCCACAGGTTACTGCTCTAAAAGCAATAGGTGTTTTATGAAACTTAGGAACTAAAGTGATATAAGGAAAGAGATAGTTATCGGCTGTTATACCTAGAAGTGTATATTTTGCAATAATTTTCTTAATAATAATACAGGTAGTTTCTCATAAAGGCTAAAAAAGATCACTATTGTCTAGTTATTTTTTTAAACAAATGGCAAAATATTTTTTACAAATAATTGCATAATTATCGGCTGCTTTATCTACATAAGTTATTATAAAATATTCTTGTAAGTTTTTTATAGCTTCTTTTAAGTGTTTATAGGAATTATTAAAGAAATTACTATTATTAGCTAGTTTAGAATGTACAAGCTTAAATAAATTAATTTTCCATTTATTGAAGGCTTCTGTTGGAATAGAATAATTAATAGCTATTTTATATATAAATTTATCTAAATCAGCATTTAAGAATCTTATAATTTTTTTTATTATTAAAAGTACTAGGTAATCTATATTTAGTTCCCAAATTCCTCAACTCACTCAGTGCTAAGTTATCAACTAGTTCCAAATTGCCTGTTATTACATGACCATGTACTGTGTCACCATAACTATTGTATTTGGGCAGATGGCATAAACAATTTAAATTGGTAGATTGAGAAAAAAAAATTGTATACCTGAGTATAGTTAAATATACGTCTACCAATAGGCAGTGTATATTTAAACGCACGTTTAATTTTTATTTCATTTACAGGAAACATATCATGTACAAAAATACTACTGAAATTTATATTATTTAATTTAGGGTTAGTAAAATTTAGTACACAATAAGTATTATTTGCAATGTTATATTTTTTAAATAAGTTTATTTTTAAGTGATTAGCTCGTGTTATAGGTAAATCATAAACCAGATGCTGAAAATGATAATTCTTTAGTTTAGTACTTAAAAATAGTTGATAAAGCTAAATGATATGTTTTTTAACGATAGAAAATATCCAAGCTTTTAATTGTTTATATTGATAATCATTAATAAACCTTTCTTGAAAATTTAATAAAGCATTTTTATAAAAGTTACATTCAAAAGTCTTACTTTTATTCTTATTTTTACCTCTTTTAGTTCTTTTTGCTGTCTTAGTTTCTTTAATGGGGGATGAATAATGGGGGATTATTCATCCCCCATTATTCATCAATGGGGGACAAATAGGAATAGCTGACATATCAGTAAAATTGAACTTAACAATATTTTTCTGTTTATATATTTGATTAAGGTCATATGGAAAAATAGTTTTATGATTTTACATATATATACTTTCATAAAATAACCTGTCAGAGGGTGGTTTAATAATATCCACAATGGAAATAACAACATTTTCAAAATTATGTTTTTTGAAATTATTAAATTCGATATTAAGTGGTTGACTATTTTGTGTGTTATATCTTTTTATATTTGAACGGTGTAAATTTATTCTAATATGTAGTGGATTAGAAGTTTGTCCTATATATTCTATATGACCACTGCAGGTAATTTTGTATATGCAATTTAAGTTTTACAGAATTTTTGTTTTTGTGAATTAACTTGAATTTGTGAATTGTTTCCTAGGGGACAAGTTTTACATAGCTTATTAGAGCATTTATCAAAAACCAATGTCTTTTGCCTGACTTGATAGCATGAAATGGGCACAGAGAAAAAGGAAGAGAAAGAGTGTTAACGGTTTGACGATCCATTGATACCCCAATAAGTTCAATGTACCGAGCATTGGCATCATTAGTATGACATGCCAATTTTCCAGTCGCTAAAAACTGTTTACTAAAACTCATGAAAAGATAAGAATAAAGTATAAAGGTCAATTGAACCAACATATTAGGTTAATTATAATAAATATATAAATAACCAAAGCATATAGCAAGTATAAGAGTAGCATAGTAAAAAGCAATGAGAATATAAAATTAACTATAAATGAACCAATTAAACAAATCAAAAGAAGAAAATCTTGAGTAAAATAAATTATATAAATGTTTATAAATTTAAACTCAAATATATGTATTATAGAATAAATGTGTAAACCAATAAACAAATCAAAAGAATATAATGTTGAATTTCTTGAGTAAAAGAATATATGTATTATAGAATAAATGTTTAAACCAATAAACAAAACAAAAGAAGATAATGTGGAAATTCTTGAGTAAAATAAATAATATACACAACTAGTTTAAACCAAATTAAACTAAAGAAGCTCCTATGCCAAACAAAAGAAAAGGGGCTAACAAAATTCAGGCAAAATACATCATCAGTCTCAAAACAAATGCAATAATAATATGCAAAAATAAATTACTAAAGTTAAGGCAATGATTAAAGTATTATATTAATTAAGTTAATCAACTAAACCAAGTGCCATACAACAACAGCAAGTCATGTTACAACAAGGCAGAAATTAAACCCAGACATCTACCAAATTTTACTATTTTTAATATTATTTTTAGACATTTTACAATATTTATTATCATTTTTTATATTTTTATAACTTTTTTGTACACTTATAATAAACACTATAACAGTAATTAAATAAGTGTGAGATTTTATAAATTTTTCGTATAACATTTTTTTTTACGTTTTTAACATAATTAGTCTTTACGTATTAGTAATGAAAGAATAACTGTTGCATACTAAGTATAACTTAAGCTATATACCTTAAAATATTTATATAACCACAGCCACAGTGCATAACAAACAAATACAAGAAAATCACTAACATCATAGGAGATATGTGATCTATACTAATAAAAGGACAGGGAGAAGTCGAACTCATCCGTAACTCATCCGGGTGGGCCACTCCTCGAAAAAAAAATGGCCGACAAATATACAGGAAAATCGGTGTATTTTTTTTCTCATGAAAGTACATAAATGTTACATATTTGGAAAGAGCTTCGGAAACTGATAATTTTTTCTGCGTACACTTATTCTGTTAATTCAATAGTTTTAGAGATATTTGGATTCTAATGAACCGTCATCGCGCGTCATCGCTCTTTGACGATGTAAACAAAGGGTGATTCGTTCACAACGTGATTCTCACTAAAAAATGAATCACTGAAATGAAATGTGTCGCCGTGTCTTTTTATTTGAAAAACTAAATATTCAAATTGTTTAATAATAAAAAATACTTTAGTGAAACTAAATAGATATATACTGATTTTTGGTGGATTTACTGATTTAGGTGTGAAATGATTACATTTGGTATTTTTTTCGTTTCTATATTTCTTGACAAATCTGGTTGAAACTTCGTATACTTATGTTTTGAAGCCTGGAGATAATTCTAATATAAGTTTGGAAGCTTTAAAATGCTTATATATAAATACAGTTTTTAAATAATATTTCATCTGAAGGCGTTGGAATCCATCATTCATAAGAACTGCGCATGCGCACCTAAATGTTACAACGTAAATAAACGCATGGAATAATGTTAATTAGGAGTTGTTTGGTCTTATTTAAAGCTAATTTTCTTATATTGCTACTTTTGTATACTTTTCATTTTTACCATCCTTTTTTACTTGGTTAATTTTCAGTATACGAATAATCGTTGAAACTCTTTATCGTTGAAACCCCTCTTGCGATTATTTACTTTCTGAAATGTCGTTATTAGGTATTTTACAAAGTAATTTTTATTGAAATTTAGCTAAAATGCCGATAACTCTGCATAAAAATCTTAATGCTACTATTTTAATTTCCTTCTCACACATGATACAAATGACAGTTATTTTAAAATGGAAAAATAATACAAGCAATTTTATGTTCCAATATGAAAATTTTCCCCGATTCGTCATTCATTTCCTTATAAAAACAGCCCCAAATAAAAAACTATTTATTATACACCAATTATGGAGCCTCATTTCATTAACAATAGCATCTAAAGCATTTCCTGAAAATTTTAAACAAGTAAAAAAGGATTAACGAAAAGAAAACAAAATGAGTAATATAAGAAAATTAACTTTAAATAAAACCAAACAACTACTAATTAACAATAATTATTTAAAGGTTTTTTTGGTGTTTTATAGTAAAATAGCACTTAAAAATTAAAAAAAAGAACAAAAACTTACCTGTAAATAGTATACATTTTTTATAAATTGGTCAATTTGAAGTAATTTTTATTGAAATTTAGCTAAAATGCCTATAACTCTCCATAAAAATCTTAATGCTACTATTTTAATTTCCTTCTCACACATGATACATATGACAGTTATATTCAAAATGACCTACAATCTTAAGAGAAAATTTTAAAATGCAAAAATAATACACACAATTTTATGTTTCAGTATAAAAATTTTCCCCGATTTGTCATTCCTTTCCTTATAAAAACAGCCCCAAATAAAAAAAAACTATTTATTATACACCAATTATTGTGCCTCATTTCATTAACAATAGAATATTAATCTGAAATTTTGCTAAAATGCCTATCACTCTCCACAAAATCCTAATACTAATATTTTAATTTCCTTTTCACACAGGATACATATGACAGTTATCTTCAAAATGTCCTACAATCTAAGAGAAAATTTTAAAATGCAAAAATAATACACGCAATTTTATGTTCTAATGAAAATATTCCCCGATTTGTCATTCCTTTCCTTAAAAAATCAGCCCAAAATACAAAAAATACAATTACATCACACAAATATTGCAAAGAGTTGTACACAAGCATAAAAAGAAAGAATATTCAAATAAAGTAGTGCTATTTCACCATAAAAGACAAAAAAAATCTTTAAAAAATAATTTTTTTTTTTAAATTGACTCCGAACGTAGAATATTAATCTGAAATTTAGCTGAAACGCTTATTACTCTCCACAATATCCTAATGCTAATATTTTAATTTCCTTCTCACACATGATACATATGACAGTTGTCTTCAAAATGGCCTACAATCTACGAGAAAATTTTAAAATGAAAAAATAATACACGAAATTTTATGTTCTAATGAAAATATTCCCTGATTTGTCGTTTTATGTTCCAATATGAAAATTTTCTCCGATTCGTCATTCCTTTCCTTATAAAAACAGCCCCAAATAAAAAAACTATTTATTATACACCAATTATTGTGCCTCATTTCATTAACAATAGCATTTCCTAAAAAACATTCATCTTCTAAAACATTTCTTGAAAATTTTATCAAATTATATACATTATTATGTGAGATATCATGATAACCGTAGATGAATAACTTTATAGAATCTACTATAATAAGTGGACAAGCCGCAGGCAAAGATAACTGTCATATGTATCATGTGTGAGAAGGAAATTAAAATAGTAGCAATATAATTTCGTGCAGAGGTATAGCCATTTTAGCTAAATTTCAATAAAAATTTCTTCAAATTGACCAATTTATAAAAAAAGTATGCTATTTACAGGTAAGTTTTTTTTTCATTTTTAAGTGGTATTTTACCATAAAAGACCAACAAAATCTTTACAAATTTTTTTTTTTTTAAATTGACTCCGAACGAAGAATATTAATCTGAAATTTAGCTAAAACGCCTATCACTCTTCCTAATGCTAATATTTTAATTTCCTTCTCACACATGATACATATGACAGTTATCTTCAAAATGGCCTAAAATCTAAGAGAAAATTTTAAAATGCAAAAATAATACACGCAATTTTATGTTCTAATATGAAAATTTTCCACGATTCGTTATTCCTTTCCTTATAAAAACAGCCTAAAATAAAAAAAATACAATTACATCACACAAATATTGCAAAGAGTTGTAGACAGAAGCATAAAAAGAAAGAATATTCAAATAAAGTAGTGCTATTTTACCATAAAAGACAAAAAAAATCTTTAAAACATAATTTTTTTTAAAAAATTGACTCCGAACGTAGAATATTAATCTGAAATATAGCTGAAACGCTTATTACTCTCCACGATATCCTAATGCTAATATTTTAATTTCCTTCTCGCACATGATACATATGAGAGTTATCTTCAAAATGTCCTACAATCTAAGAGAAAATTTTAAAATGCAAAAATAATACACGCAATTTTATGTTCTAATGAAAATATTCCCCGATTTGTCATTCCTTTCCTTAAAAAATCAGCCCAAAATAAAAAAATACAATTATATCTCAGAAATATTGCAAAGAGTTGTAGACAGAAGCGTAAAAAGAAAGAATATTCAAATAAAGTAGTGCTATTTTACCATAAGAAACAAAAAAAATCTTTAAAATATATTTTTTTTTTTAAATTGACTCCGAACGTAGAATATTAATCTGCAATTTTGCTAAAACGCCTATCACTCTCCACAAAACCTAATGCTAATATTTTAATTTCCTTCTCACACATGATACCTATGACAGTTATCTTCAAAATGGCCTACAATCGAAGAGAAAATTTTAAAATGCAAAAATAATACACACAATTTTATGTTCTAATATTAAAATTTTCCCCGATTCGTCATTCCTTTCCTTATAAAAACAGCCGCAAATAAAAAACTATTTATTATACACCAATTATTGTTCTTTTTTTGTTTATTTTGTATTTGCTTAGCAAATTGTGTTATTATTGATATTTTTGAAGGCCAGTGAAATATAATTATGTTTTATTTACTTTTCTATTTTGCGTTGATTTAATTTTCCAATTGTTCAGAAATTAATTATTCAAATAGAATTTATTACTTTAGATATTTCAATGGGGGGAGAGGGGTTACAGTTTATTCCTTCACCATTTTTTATTATCATTCTGAAGTAGGAATTATGGTGACTGTCTACGTTCGGAGTCAGTGAAAAAAAAAAAAATTAAAGGTTTTTTTCATCTGTTATGGTAAAATAACACTTAAAAATTAAAAAAAGAGACAAAAACTTACCTGTAAATAGCATTCTTTTTTATAAATTGGTCAATTTGAAGTAATTTTTAATGAAATTTACCTAAAACACCTATCTCTCTGTACAAAATCTTAAAGCCCTCATACATGATATTTTAATTTCCCTCTCACACATGATACATATGACAGTTATCTTCTAAATTACCTACAATCTAAGAGAAAATTTTAAAATGCAAAAATAATACCTGCAATTTTATATTTCAATATGAAAATTTTCCCCGATTCGTGATTCCTTTCCTTATAAAATTAGCTCTAAATAAAAAACTATTTATTATACACCAATTATTGTTCACTTTTTGTTTATTTTGTATTTGCTAAGGAAATTGTGTTGTTATTAGATATTTTTGAACACCAGTGAAATATTTGTTTATTTTGTATTTGCTAAGGAAATTGTTTTATTATTGGATATTTTTGAAAGCCAGTGAAATATAATTATGTTCTTTACTTTTCGATTTACTTATTTTTTTAATTGTTCAGACAGAATTATGTTTCAATATGAACATTTTCCCCGATTCATCATTCCTTTCCTTATAAAAACAGTTGTTCACAAATTAATTGTTCAAACAGAATTTATTACTTTAAATATTTCAAGAGTCAATTTAAAAAAAAAAAATTAAACCTTTTTTCATCTTTTATGGTAAAGTAGCACTTAAAAATTAAAAAAAAAAAGAGACAAAAACTTACCTGTAAATAGCATACTTTTTTATAAATTGGTCAATTTGAAGTAATTTTTAATGAAATTTACCTAAAACACCTATCACTCTGCACAAAATCTTAAAGCCCTCACACATGATATTTTAATTACCCTCTCACACATGATACATATGACAGTTATCTTCTAAATTACCTACAATCTAAGAGAAAATTATTCTTTCCTCATTTTTCATTATCATTCTCAAGTAGGAATTAAGGTGACTGTCTACGTTCGGAGTCAATTTAGAAAAAAAAAAATTAAGGTTTTTTTCATCTTTTATGGGAAAATAGCACTTAAAAATTAAAAAAGAGACAAAAACTTACCTGTAAATAACATATTTTTTTATAAATTGGTCAATTTGAATTAATTTTTAATGAAATTTACCTAAAACACCTATCACTCTGCACAAAATCCCTCACACATGATATTTTAATTTCCCTCTCACACATGATACATATGACAGTTATCTTCAAAATGACCTAAAATCTAAGAGAAAATTTTAAAATGCAAAAATAATACACGCAATTTTGTGTTCCAATATGAAAATTTTCCACACTTTATTGAAACTTCATCTGGTGGACGGATGGCTTGAGCGTAGCTAGGCGAAGCCCGAGCATAGCTGGGCGAAGCCCGGCTAGTTATTAATAAAAAATACTCTATAAAGTATATTTTATTTATAAGTTAACAAAAAGTTGAAGAATTACTTACTTAATTATACTGCGCATACTGCTGCATGTTATGATAGTAAGTTAAATGAAATTAACAAAGATATGTTAGTGACCAAACAATATATAAAAGGCTGAAGAGCCAATACATAAATTTAAATTAACATAGAACATTATTAGTATAGGACATTAAAACAAATTACTTTCAAGTAAGGCGCTGAATTCTGCACTTATATATGTATATATGTATATATATATATATATATATATATATATATATATATATATATATATATATATATATATATATATATATATATATATATATATATATATATATATATATAACATGATATTGTTAAATACTCTGTTAAACGGTCTTACAATAGTCAGCAATGCATAGTTTGTCATAGATAGTTAATAACATTTACATAGTTTGTCATAAACATAGCACAGTTTGTCTCCATTTGCTTACTTCTTTTTCCTATTTGTTACAATTTTCTAAAAAGAAATTTGTTTAATTTGCAAAAAATTTTCATTGGTGGGGTCAAGTGATTATTATTATTTTTTTTTTATTTTTATTTTTATTTTTTTTTTTTTTTTTTTGGGGGGGGGGGGGGTTAAAGAAAGTGGATCGCGGTCAAAAAAAGTTTGCGCATCGCTTATCTACAGAAATAAAATTGTATTTATTCCAGTGGTTCTTAACCTTTTGTTTATCAGTGACTACTTGTCAAAAAAATTCGTCGAGGACCATCTCCCAAACAACACTTTAAGAGACAAAAATAGGTTTGATTTTCTGAGTAAACAAACTACAGTGTACTCCCGATTTTCCAGGTTGTTGGAGGGGAGGAGTAGCACGAATAATCGAAAAACGTGAATAATCCTATTTCTGTTAAATTTTATTGTATTTTCAAAATATAATACCACATTTGCTTTTTTTTATTTTATTAATTCATGTTTGAAATTCGAATTTTTTCCATTTATCTTTGATAAGTTTTTTGATGTCATGACGAATTTTCCTAACACTACATGACATCACTGTATTCATAATAGCGGGAAAAATTAAGAAGTGTTATTTTAGGGAATTATCGCATCCTTCATCAAATAAAAATCTTCTCAATAAATAGAAAATTGTTATTTTAAAAATTTTGTTTTTTATATAATGCGTATGTCGGAAGAAATTTTCATGCAGTTTTTAATAAATTAAGGTTTTATTTTTATGGATAAAGATTTCAGATTTTTTTTTCTTCACGTATTCTTTGCAGACCGGATAATTCGCACTCGGATGAGTACACCGTATTTGTGAAAAAAAAACTTTAATATAAAGTTAGAAATAAATTTAATTACAATATCGAATTTCACTCAAAAATGAATTTTATAGCAAACTTAAAAGCCTAAGAAAAATCAATATTAATGAGACTTTTGGGCTCCATGAAACGACTCCGCGTCACGAAAAATATATTAAGAATTTTTAAGCAGAACGAGGGTTTTTTTCGTATTCGAAACGTCAGGAAACGGAAAAAATTTCAGGTAGTCTTCTAACGAAACTACCGCGGGCAGTTAACGTAGGATTACTTATCGTTGCTTACCTCTTTTGCATATATATATGTATGTATGTGTTATGTATATATGAATCTATATATTATATATACAGTGGCTCCCAAAAGTGTTCGTACACATACGATTTTCAATGAAATAGTGGTCTATCCATTAATTAAAATGAATATTTCAGAATGGGTATTTAATAATAAGATCTATAATCTATTCTTAACAAAACTACATGAAATATATTGAAAACATAGTAAAATTTATTTTTAAGAAACCAATAATCAAAAAGTAACAAAAACTTTATCTCACAAAAGTCATCGTAAACTTGTAAAAAATCTCTACATGTTAGTAAATATTCTAATTTTTCATTAAATTAATATTTAGTAGGATATCTTTTAGCATCCACAACAGCTTTTAAACGTCTGGGAATAGATTGCACAATTTTTTTTGTAATTTCTGCATCAATGTTCATCCACTCTTCCATCATAATTGTTTTTAGCTCGCTTTTCGTGTGAATGTCGTGTTTTCGTACTCGAACCTCCAGTTCTCTCCAAATATATTCTATTGGGTTTAAATCTGGCGATTGAGGTGGCGTTTTCAAAACTTGTGAACAATTATAGAGACACCAGACGCAAACGCTGAGAGCCGTGTGCTTAAGATCGTTATCTTGATAAAAAAACAAAGTTGTTTCCAATACCCAAATTTTGGGCTGATAATTTTAAATTGTCTCTTAAAATATTTATATAAACAGCATGATTCATTATGCCATCAACAAATACCAAATTACCTAGTCCTGGTGCTGGCATGCACCCACACACATTGACTCCCCCACCGCCATGCTTAACTGTTCCTACTAAGTTCTTGGGATTAAGTTCCTAATTTTTTCTTTTCCATACAATTATACGCCCATCGGATCCAAAAATCTTAAACTTGCTTTCATCGGCAAATAAGACATTATTCCAATACGTTTGGGGCTTATTTATCATTGATAATGCGAAGAAAAGCCTAAGCTTTCTGTTTTTCTCACAAAAAAATTTCTACGGGCGAAACGCCCATGTAATCCAGCTGCTCTGAGAACTCGTCGAACAATTTCAGGTGAAACTGAAGTAGAAAATGTTTCATTAAATTCTGCAGAAACTTTTACAGCACTGAAACGTGGATTTTTCACAAATTTTCTAATTAAGAATCTCTGATCACGTTTTGTTAATTTTGCCGGACGACCTTTTCTTACCTCGTTTTCGATCCGATTTTCTTCTTTAAAGCATTTTATCACATACTGCACAGTAGAATGGGATAAATTAAGTAATTTAGCAATATTCCGAACTGATTTACCACTACTATGATGAAAAATAATCAATTTTCGAATGCTGTTTGTTGTTTCTTTACGACTACGAGCCATTTTTAAATAATTAATAGAATATTACGGAGTAGGCAAGCAAAAATTAAAGCCAAACTATATTTTAAATGCCCCCATAATTCAAAAATAAAAATAAAGTGCCAGACGATAATTTTAATTATGAATTTATCCGAAAATATTTCAGTGTACGATGACTTTTGTGAGATAAAGTTTTTGTTACTTTTTGATTACTGGTTTCTTAAAAATAAAGTTTTACCTTGTTTTCAAAATATTTCATGTAGTTTTGTTAGGAATAGATTATAGATCTTATTATTAAATACCCATTCTGAAATATTCATTTTAATTAATGGATAGACCCCTATTTCATTGAAAATCGTAAGTGCACGAACACTTTTCGGAGTCACTGTACGTATGTATATTTATATACATATATGTATGTCAAAATTTTGACGCATTTTGATACTTTTCTGTTTAACTGTTTACTGCTTGTCCAAGCGATACAAACTGGGTTTAGCGCACTGCCAAAATTATAACTCGCGAGGTACGGACTGACGGTTTTAGTGTCTGAAATTTTGCTTTCCGGAGGACCGTCATGGAGGAACGTAATCCTACGTTAAAAAATACAGGAATTTTTAGCATATAAACAAAATAAATTTTTTTGTTGTTAAATTTGCGTTTGTTTTGACACGATGAAACTTTTATTTTTCAATCACTGCTCACTTCGCGGACAACTTTTGGGGTTCTCCCGATCAAGAATCATTGGTCTATTCTCTACACACGCCCAAATCCTATAACTGATCAGAAACTATTTAGCCTAGTTATTCTCTAGGACTCCCCAGAAAATTTAAGCTGATACAATAAATAAAACATTAACCCCTCTGATTTTATTCCCTTAATACTTTGCGTTTGCTATATTAAATCTTCATCTCGTCCTTTTTGTGTTTACTGTCACTAATTTGAAATTTTTTAAACCTTCATTATTAAACTTTTTCTCCTTCACCTTTTTCAGTACTGCATTTTTAGATGCATTGTTGGAATTTTTGCTACCTTGCACACAAACAAACAAACTGAGACATTCAGTGTGATATAGATATTTGAGAGCATGCATGTTTAGAGAAGCTAATATTGTGGTCCAGAAAAATTAGACATATTCAATTACAGAAAAATAAAAAAATTACACAAAACATACATTCGTAGGCAGGGGAAATTCATGCAAAAATAGGAATCTTCAGTTTACCCTGCAGCCTTATCTACGTTTCTCAAGAGGTTTTCCCACGTCGTACTACACATCGGAGCAAAGCTTACGAGTACTCTGGGTGCAATACATTTTCAAAGTGGAAATTTCTTCTAGTTTTTCTGGTGACTGACAAGTATCATTCTAGGTAGCCCATATATATACAGGGTGATTATAATTAAAGTTGGACTTTCAAAGAGCTGTAAAAAAAGAACCACTGGTCAGAATGACCTGAAATTTGACCTGAATATATGCAAAAAAGGGGGAAAGGATATGGCATAATAAAAAAATAGTTCAAAATTTTAGCAATAGATGGCGCTTTATTCGTCATAACGTAAATGGGTTCTGCTACCAGAGACATTTGAATCCCAATGCAATGGCTATTGTTTGAGTTGCAGGTTAAATCAACTGTAATGTTCAATGTACATGACTGTATCGGTTGTTTCCTGAAAAAATAACTTCCAAGTCATTCAGCAGTTGTGGCACTCCACGACAAGTTGCTGTCACATCAGATGGGAGAAATAGGTTTTTAATAGTCGCGAGACTTGCGCAAGAAATGTTCAATATGCTGTCAAACATTTTCTGCCACTGAAACCGAAAAACAACATGTTCCACAATAGATCGGAGTGTATCAGTTGTGACGGTGTGAATGTATTGCGCAATGCATGTCTTCAATTCAGCTAAGTTGGCAATAGGACCACTGAATGCAAGATTTTTAAGATAACCCCACAGCCAGAAATCGCACGGATTAAGATCACGTGATCTTGGCGGTCAGGCTGTTGGAAAACGACGACTGATAATTCTATCACTTCCGAAATGCCTGTTGGGCAGCTGCTTCACTGGATTTGCAATGTGTGGAGAGCGCCATCTTGCATAAAATTTATGCTACCCACACATGCATGCTGTTGAAGTGCTGAAATGATATGGTCGCTCAAAACAGTCCCATAGCGTCCAATACTGGTCCGGTTTTAACTTGTGGCAGAAAATGGTAGACAGCATATTGAACATTTCTTGTCTCGCGACAATAATTAAAAACCGATTTTTCCCTCCGATGTGGCGTGATCTTGCCGCGGTGGATGGGCTTTCCACTAAGAGTGCCACAACTGCTGAATGAGTTGGAAGTCATTTTTCAGTAAAACACCGATACAGTCATGCACATTGAGCAGTACAGTTCGTTTAACCTGCTACTCAAACAATAGCCGTCGCATTGGAATTCAAATGTCACTGGTAGCCGAATCCATTTACGTTATGACGAATAAAGCGCCATCTATTGATAATTTTGAACTATTCTTTTTTTATGCCATACCCTTTCCCCCTACTTTGCGTATATTCAGGTCAAATTTCAGGTCATTCTGACCAGAGGTTCTTTTTTTACAGCTTTTAGAAAGCCCAACTTTAATTATAATCACCCTGTATATATATATATATATATTTCGCATCGCGTATTCTCATGAAAGCATCATAATTCATTATTATCATAACGTTATGTAAAATAACTGGTACAAACACTACAAATTTGCGGCAACATTTTGGTCAATGGAATAATAGTTAAGAATGATATGGAATATTACCAAAATAAAAGCCTATAGAAACTTGAAAATTAGTGAGATTTTTTAGCTGGCATTTGCCTTAATATCAGTAACGTATTTCCCTCAAAGAACCTGCTTCAGGAATTTAATATACTTCAAAAATATGAATTTTGAACGACGTGAGTACTATTCCAGTTTTATTTCTATGTATGCAATAATATTTTGGGCTCAA
This sequence comes from Dolomedes plantarius, assembly GCA_907164885.2. Taxonomy (NCBI): domain Eukaryota; kingdom Metazoa; phylum Arthropoda; class Arachnida; order Araneae; family Dolomedidae; genus Dolomedes; species Dolomedes plantarius. The sequence continues at coordinate 125,112,215 of OU015497.1, read as the reverse complement.
TATGGTTTAAAATTTTCAGCCATACTTAGAAATGCATTTTGAATTTTTTCACCAATGTCACACAAACTAGTGCTCATTAATTTCACATTTCTAGAAATTAAGTTTTAATTCAGAGGCTGCAGGAGATTATCTAACGCAGCCTTGACTCCACAACAGTAGAATCAATTTGCTGCTCTAAAAATGCAGACACCTGAAAAACGCCCTTTTGAACACCTGCATTAGAAAATCGCTTACGTAATGGAATCAGTTATTTTGGAAATTTTCCCCATTTCAGCGTCTTTTCAGTCTGTTTGAAGGACATATTTAAAATTTTATAGGCTACGTCGTCGCCTACTCCCAATAAAATTCGACCGATGGCAATAAATCAAAGATGAGTCAATAATGAATTTACGTTTCGAATATATTCGCAGAATTTGTAAAGTGAATAAATTATACGTAAAAAAGGTTGGAGGGACACAGTTTATTGTGAGCCTGAAAAATCAACAGGTCGTGTTATTGTATTTATAAAATTTCAGAAATAAATTTTTTAAATCTAAAGAGAAAGAAGTGCTGTTCTTGCTAGAAAAAATTGTATAAATGTTGATAGACCGTTTCTCATTTTCGATCTAAGTTTAGAACAGTGGTTCTTAACTTTTTATTGATCACAGACCATCTGTTAAAAAAAAATCGTTGGAAACAATCTGCCAACAAACTTTTTTAGATGCGAAAATGAATTTCATTTGCTGAATAACCAAACTATCTGTGATATACAACTTTAATAAAAGTTACAAATAAACTTAACAACGATAACAAATTTAGCGTATGAGAAAACTTAATACCAAACATAAAAGCCTATAAAAAATTAAAAATTAGAGCGATTTTTGAGCTTGCATTTGTTTTTCTAGCAGTAAAATTGCTGCAATGCTACGACTGCTCGTCATAGAAAATATATTCGGGATTTTTAAGAAGAACAGGTACTTTTTATCTTACGAAGCGTCAGGAAATGGAAGAAATACAGAAATTTTCAGAATTTGAACAAAAACTTCGGAACAAAAGAATTAATTCGTTCCCGATTTTATAAAATTCTTAAATTTGTGGTCCATAGGAAATGATGGAAAAAACCATAAGGATGTAAACTTTTAATATTTTTATGTGATTTTTAAGGAAAATAAACTTCTCCCCCCCCTATAAAATCACACTATTTTTCTCCATATTTAAGGTCAAATATATGTACGTCAGAGGTAAACCATCATAAATGAATTTTCTACATTTTCGATATTTTTATTTCATAAGTGACTCCTTTTGGATGGAGCTTCTTTGAGGAAAACTGTCCTATATGCAAAACAAGATGGTGAGTGAAATAGAGACTTATAAACTATCGCATATGTAAGTCCTGATGAGAGGAAAACCATCACAAAGCTCTCCTGAAAAATGGGAAAATTCACTGAAGAAAATACCCTTATGATAGTTTACGTCTGACGTACAGATATATTTATATATATATATATTGACCTTATATAGTTTTTGTATTTAGATTGCCCACTTTTTTATTGTTATGTTAAAAATAAAGGACTCTATGTTACTTATATACATTTAATGAGGCTCAAGGCAATTTCTGTTCATTTATTGTAGCCCAGGCAAGCCAAAGGGTTGAACACCCATGCTTTAGAACAATCAATGAGTAAATATAACTCAAAAAGATTTGTCGTATAAAATTTTAAGAAGATAATAAAAGCATACTAGAATATACTTGTACTAAAGATGTAAAAAATTTGGTAAAGGAAAAAAAGAATAACTTTTTCCCAATGATCTTTTAATCTTGAATGAAATCCAATATACCGTATTTTTCAGATTATAAGACGCACCTCTAGTTTATGGGAGATTTTTTTGAAAAGAATACTTTTTATTTTGTTAGGTATATAAAGACATTTCCAATTTCTTACTTAATAAAAATAAAAAAATATATATAATAAATATAATATAGAATATATATAAAAAAATATAATATATATATTAAAATATTCAATTCATTTTAATGTTACCTTCGGACCATAAGACGCACCCCTATTTTAAGTCGATTCTTTTATGTAAAATGGTGCATCTAATGGTCCGATAAAATACGATACTGGAAGTAAACATAAAGAAATAAAATAAAATATAAATGGAAAAATATGGTAAAATTACGAGCAGTTTGATTCTCTATCATCTAGTTAAGTATGATAAACCGAAACGTTACAATAGACAAAGTAATAATACTTTGTCAAGCTACAAACATCCATGCCGAGAACAGAACTCGAACCCCACAGACTCTAGTACCGAATGCCAGCGCCCTAGGCATTCGACATCATCCGGCCAGGATAGACCCATGGATAGGACACAATATTTTAAGTATATCTGTAGCATAATTCAGCACCAGAGTTTTATTTGGTGTATGGAGATGTTTTGTTAAAGTTTTTAGATTTGTATTTTTTCGTATTTCTATTCTTGTTTTAATCGTTGACAGATATTTTGTACTTATGAGTACTTTGTACCTCGAGTTTTAATGCTTTTTCTAAAACTCTTTTAGAGATTTTCTCTGAAAAAAAGTTATCCGAAAAAATCGAATAACTGAACCAATTTTCTACGGTTTTTGGTTTCGGTTATTGGAGTTCAAAACCGCGATTTTCCCCAAACCCTACATTTTCTGCTATTTAATCGTAAAATTCCTTTGCAATAACTGTTAAAGAAACCCCGTAATTCCACAAGAACATATTATAAAGTGTACAGAAGAAAAGCGTACAGTTTATGTCATATTACCGAAGAGTGAGTTGTTTTCATTCTCATGTACAATAAACGTGGATACTTTAAATTCTTTAACTTCTTTTAACAATTATGAGGAATAACATTTTGAATCTTATACTATTTTGTCAATTTCGCACATAATTCGCTCCAAAAACTTATGATGAGATGGATTAGAATGCTTTTAAAGCTGATTCTTAATCCAGATTATCTAAATATTTTTTAGATAATCTATAAATAATTAATATAATTTTCATAGTCTAATGGTATGGTAAATTTTTCGGCTTACCTGTAAATCCCAAATATTTTCCTTTATTCACTGTATTTTCCATGTTCAGCAAGTTTTGGTAGTAAAAGCTATGTCACAAAACCAGAAACTGAAAGCAAGAATTACAAATTTAATAATCATCGAAATCTCATTTAATCAAAATTTGGATTAAATGGTATAAGCTGATTGAAAAAGGGAGAAAAGAATCTGAAATGTAAAAGAAAAATTCCCCACGAGTTTACTTCCGCCAATATTTCCCCTAAATGAAGGAGAAAATTCCCCAATATCTTAATACCACGGTATATGCAATGCTGTCAAGTATAATAAGTCAGCTGAGTATTAAACATTTAACATCGGGAAGAAATTATAAAAACCACAACTTTCTAAAATGAAACTAGTTTCTCTGGATGCTTAATTTTATGCGAAAAGGAAATAGCTTAATTACATCTAATTTAAGAAAAAAGAAGAAAGAAACAATTTGAACTAGACGCTAATTAATACTCAAGATAAGAAAGTACTAGTAGTAGATTAATAAATAAAAGATGTAGTAGATTAATAAATGAAAGTACTTAGTAGTTAGATTAATAAATGTATGTAATTCTGGATGATAGAATCACAAAAATTAAAAAATTAAAACTACGATAAAAGCTAAAACTACAATATACTAATGTTATAATATTAAAAAATAGACTTCTGAAACAAATAATCATCTATTTAGCGGTCAATCAATTTTTCAAGATATTTTTAACCAAGAAGCTAGTCAATTTCAAACACCATACGCTTTCAACTGTTATATATAGAAGGGTGATGTGGCGCCGTGGCTTAGTTGGTTAAAGCGCCTGTCTAGTAAACAGGAGATCGTGAGTTCGAATCTCGCCGGTGCCTTGTTGATTAGTTTTTTCTCTTTTGTGCTGTATGGAGATTGAAAAATGCTTTGGATCAAATAATGGGTAAGGCATAAGTGTTTCTTGGCAGTCTCTTCATAAGGAACAAGGTTGCCTAAACTTTTAGGTGCACCTATATCAATGTAGCTAATAGGTGCATTTGGGGCCAAATATTCTCAAAGTACAGATGACATATTGGAACACAATAAAATAAGTAAAGTTTACGTATATGATATAGTTGATTTAAATTACTTTTAAATATAGATGTGTGGAAGCATATTCTAAACGTAGTTTAAATTTATGTAAAAACATTTATATTCTATCTGTCTTTGTACATTCTAAAACCTGAAGACTGATATGCTCAAAATTTTGGATAGATAATCTAAAGTACCCTGCGAAAATATTGTTTTAATATGATATTTCAAAACCGAAACATTCATCCCATCAAACTGGATTTTACACCCTTGACATTTTGTGGCTTATACCCTTGACTTTTTGTGGTATAAAATCCTATCTTATCTTTAAGTTGTTTACTTACTCATCATTGCTTTCTGTCACTGACCACCAGATGGATTGATAACTGAATCCTTTCTGCTTGATCATTTTGCACTGGTAATTTTTAATGCTGTTTTATTATGAAGCTTAAATTAAAATGAATAAGGTAATCAGCCGTACGGGCAAGGTATGCCCATAAATCAGATAAGTTGTGTTAAAGAAAATTTATTTGATTTACAGCTGAAGGTTCAGTACAACATGTACATGGACACTCCGGTTCATTTTTTTAAAAAACATATCTGTAATTTAAAAACGTATAGGACAACTTATAAAAATAAGTCTCGTGCGTGCGAGCTGCCGAGAAAGTCTCCAGACAAAGTTGAAGTTGCTTTTCAGCCCAGAATTACTCTCGCCATCGAGTCAGCTTTTCCGGACTGAATTCAGGTGTCCTTAATGTTGCGGATTGCTCGAGTGCCGATGCTGAATATCACTGTAAATTAAAATAAATGTAACTTACTTGCACTGATTCATAAATACATTTTCCCTGTTCTTTATCTTGTTGAATCTGGCTAGTAAGAATTGTGTCGCAATTAGTGGAAGCATTAATTTTAAAAGAATATCCCAGTCAAAGCCAAAGGACCATTGGACCTTATTGGTAACAAACAATTCTCGTTAAGTTGTTATTGAAGCAACTTTGTTAACAAATTAAATTTACCTCTAAAAATTAAAAGTTGTCAAAACTGGTCTTACATTTCTGTCTGGGATAGGGAAACCAAAAAATGTAGGTATTTCAGAGCAATAAAATAATATATTGGTTATTTATTGAGATGAACAAAGAAATTAACTATAAAAATTCATATTATTGCTTCATTATATCCTATCTACAAATGCTAAAGTTCTATGGATAAAAGAATTCCATAAAACAACAGTTACTAAAAGCTAGTATGAGATATTTTATAAAACTATATCATGAATTCAAATGTCATAATATCAAAAATAAAAAGGGAACTTGAAATTGTTTATTCAAAAGTTGATAATGATAGTAGTTCATTTTAATAGCAAAGGCTTGGATTTGTTATCAAGCTATCTACACGGCTATAGAAAATTGATAAGAACTGTATCATACGACTTGGCGTATTGTCTAGGGAGAATAATAATTATCTGTTTGGATTGTTTGTTATTTTATTCGTTTTTTTTTAGACTGTTGTTTACTACAGAAGTTTCTATGCACATAATTTTTTTGACGCAGACATATTGTTTCTAAAAGGGAAACATTTATGTCCTTGATACACTAGTATTTCAGTCCCCTATTTCTAATATATTTAGTCTCTCTGATATATCACAATGACAAGAGTGCGAGTTACAAATGTGTTTCAAAATCCTTTATAAGTTAATTTCTTCCCGCAGAGACGGGCTGATCCATCGTGTCGTCTGAGGCAAGTTTTAGAGAGACTCTAAGGGCCTGTTCACATAGATTCCGTCAGCGTTAGCGTTACTCGTATTGACATATTTTAAACCAATCACAGGCCTTAACAATTTCGTTGCTAAACGTTTGGAGTTTTGTGATTGGTTTAAAATATGTCAATATGAGTAACGCTTACGCTGACGGATTCTGTGTGAACAGGCCATAAGTAATGAATATATCTCTATCAGAAATAATCTACATAATAGAATAACGGACATTTTGGAAAAAATATGCATTTATTTTTAAAAGTTTGATTTATTTAAAAAAAACATAAAAATTTTAAAAATTACAGATCTTAAAAAAAGCAAAAAATTAAATAAATATGAATATAATTTGTCATGTCATAAAAATAATTTCAAAATTATTCTTAGTGTCTTTATGGCAGGAAATGGCTTAATTGAATCTCTAGAATTTATTGTTTTTCATATCGTCATTTCTATAGAAAGGATTGCCATATCGTTCAATCGTTCTTGTTTTGTTGTTTGCAGATAATCCTTAAAATTTTCAGTTTAGAAAAACCGCGCTCAACTGCTGCTACAGTTGCAAGTACTGTTAGAAGAATTCTTTCTTAGAGATACAAAAGCGTTTGTAAATATGCATTCAAAATTTATTTCTCATAATCTCAAATTCAGCATAGCTCTCAAATTCTCATCTCTAATTCAGCAGTTTATAATAAATAGTTTAAATAATAGCTTATATTTGAATATTTTTAGGAATTTCATCATATACTAGATTGAACTATTAAGGGGTCAGGTACCTTTTAAAGACCAAGAGACTCGACAAACATATTCCTATTTTTAATCATCAGTAGTTACTAAAATAATTTATTAAGAATTATGAAAATTTTACTATGAGTTAAACACTCTTTCTTCTTTGTAGATATATCTGTCAGTTGTTTCTAGCTTGAAGAGAAACTTTTTAATTCTTTAAAATTTTAATCATTGTTTTTTTCATTGTTATGTCATTGCGCACATGATATCACCAGAACAGTTGAATAGAATACCATTAAATTTTATGCTCGTTCAGTACAAACATGTATCATTAAAAGACCTACTATTATGTAACTCCTACCATAAAAATTTGAATTACAGTAAAATTCATCAAAAAATTTCTGAAATATAAAAAAAAATATATTTTAATTTTTTTATATGACGAACTAAGAATTTTGATTTCAAAGTTGGTCATTTTAAAGATATATTATACAACTTAATTTTAAAATTAAAAGTATATGTATATTCATTAATATACGGACGCAAGCGCGCGCAATGACATAACATTGAAAAAAAACGATGACTGAAATTTTAAAAGATTAAAAAATTTATCTTCAAGTTAGAAAAAAATGAGAGATATATTTATAAAAAAGAAAGAGTGTTAAACTCACAGTAAAATTTTCATATTCCTGAATAGTAGATTTTTATAACTACTGATCATTGAAAATAGAATACAGAGAATATCTTTGTGGAGGCTCTAAGCTTTTATAAAGTGCCTGTCCCCAATATTTTTTTTTATATTTGTTAAAAATTTAGTATTATTAGTCTTTCTCATTTTGGCGCCTATTTCGCTTGAGGCGATCGCCTCGCCGCCTCACCTATGGGACCGGCTCTCTATTCAAGTGGAATTAAACCGAAAGGAAGAAATACAGATGACAAATAGATTGTTAAGAATTACTCACACGTTTTCTGTTCTAATTAAAAATAGTTTATTCTTAGATCAAAAAAAAAATTTTTCGATTCCAAGGAAGAAAAATTCAAGTTAAAGGAGGTTAATTTATTCATTACTAAGACTTTTAAACGCGTGAGATTGTTTGAAGTTTCTGTTGTCTGAAATTTTTAAGTTTCGAGCGAATTCTGTCCTTTGAGGTCTCAGTTAGACATTCCGTCTTAGTTTGAAAAAACTAACACATTTCACTTTGGTATTTGGTACAAGTACGACTAGAATGCTTGATACCATCATTTTTCGACATTGACACTTCTACAGCGTGAAGGTATGTATGCACAGTTCTCCAGCTGGTTTTCAGTATACCCTCGACTAGAATTGTTTCAAAAGTCACATAATATTTGACCTACTTCATTTAAAGCAGGAGAGATTCTTATCTCTTGGACTTTATATTTCGAGCAATAAATCCAAGTAAATAAAACAATATCACATTTTTTATTGTACTTTTTTTTTAAGCTGAATAATATCAAAGTGTTGTGACGCTCAAGATATAAATTGCGATATACGATTATCTAATGGTGTGAATTTCTCGAAATGTGTTTTTGTATCTTAAAAGGAAGAAAATGGACACTATAACATTACCAATATCAGAGTCAATGTCAAAAGATAAACCTTAGTGTGAAACTAGGTTTTACTCATTCTCATGCTCCAGAGCATCTTTTGTGATGGTATTTAAATAACACAAATCAATTTAAAAGTCACGTGACTAAAATATAGTTATTGTTATCTCATGGCTTTCTAACTGAATAAGCGTAATAATTATGTGATATTCTATATTAAGGACAGGCAAACTTTGTAGGAGAGGTATTAGAGGGGATGAATTATAAAACAACGTGGCTCGCTTCTGTTTTGTTACTAGATACTCCAACAACCCAATAATGCCTGTTACTGCGCACATTAATAGATTACCAAAATAGGCCATTTTTTATATATTTATTAAAGAAAAAATTTTCACATTTAAAAAAAGCCGAGTCTGGAAGGTTAAATATTAATTGACTCGAAAAGGAACAGAACAATAATTTCAAATGCAATTGTAAAACGCTATTTTGATGATAGTTTGAACTAGTTTTCCAACTAGCCTGAAGGACAAATATGTATAAGATGGACAAATATGTATGAGAATGGGTATTCAAACATTTATCAAGTTTCGGGTCCAACTAGTAACATTAAGAAAAGAAAGAGCTCATACATCTGTTAGTTAAAGTAGTATCCTAACATGAGATTTGGTTAACATTTATTTAATTTTTTTCTGCATAAACGGGTGATTGTAATTTTAAAAAAAAGGAAAGCCAAGACCTGATCAGAGATTACTTGAAAAACAGGATCAAATATGCTTAAGAGACCTACCTGAGCTGTTGAATTTCAGTAGTGAAGTGCCTGGACCTGCTGGTTTTAACTCCTGTCGCAAGATATATTGTCATCAAGGTATATGTGCTCAGTAAAAAAAAAGAAAAATCGTTACGGTAGTTAAAGTTTAAGGATACTTATTCTTAAGGAGTAAGTTAAAAGTTTAAGGCCTTCAAGAGTTGAAGGGTAAAATAAAATTTAAAAAATAATAATAATAATAATAGATTAAGAATATAGATAATATAATTAAGATAAAGTTAATTTTAAAGAATAAATTAAGTATTAAGATAAAGTGAGGAATAATTGTCAGATAGAGGTAAGGTGGTCCACAGTAAACAAGATGTTAAGTTTACAAGTAAGAAAAAAAAGGCCCCATTCAGGGTCATACAATAATAATGTGATTGCAGATTTCCACGGGGGGGGGGGGGGGAAAGGAAAGTATCAAGATAAGGGAATTTGGACTAAGCGACACAGCGAGTGGACGTAGTGAAATAGCCATTTGCCTCTGGATCGGTGAATGTATTTATTGTACATCCATGCCTCTTTATGCGTTAAGTTTGATCAGGTACCTTAGAATCATCTTCAGAAGTCTACGAAGATGATTAAGTGAACGATCGATAATTAAAATGAATCTTTAAGATTCTAAAACGTCCATTCAAAAGAGGAAAATTCGTTTTCATATCTTACCTTCATTTCAAGCCTATTGAAAGACTATTATGCCCATTTTGAAATAACATTAACACAAAGGAAGTTGATCGCGATAGATAAAGCGATATATATAGTCAAAACATTGAGTCATTATCGCTAAATATCCGTTTAATGATAAGATATCGATTCGAAATCTAGCGGAAAAATAGAAGTGTTCACGAGAGACGCGAGAAGAGGAGTGGCCTAGGGACTACGCTATCCCCGCCCCCGAAGTTCGATTCCTTCGTTCGTCATGACAATTATATCAATCTAAAACGGGTGTGTCTATTCGTAGAATAAAGACTGTCTGATATCCTGCAGTTCCTTTCAAAACGAGTCCACAAAATGTTTGGCACTTTCCCGTTATACCGGCCTGTCGCCAACCACTTGGGGCAACTCTTGGAGAGGAAAAATTGTCCTCTTATTCTTGCAGAGACTGGGGTTTACTTACAAATAGCAAACGTAATCACCGCAGTACGACGTTACTAAACAAACAACTCTTTAAGTGTATGAAAGAAGTGGATAGAAATATACATGGCAATGAAATTTAAAGGTTATTTAAACATTTATTTTGTGTTGCAGTTTTGTACTTTTCTTGCACTGTAATAACGATATATATGCCACCGAAAGTAGAAGTGTAGTCCTTAAAAAATAATGTGAAGTGAAAAGTTGCCATAATCATTTTATTCTTCTTTTCCTTTAAACCTTAAAATGAAATTCGCAAAAGTGTAAATATGGTGTGAAAAGTGTGTGCTTCCTTGTTTTACTAAATTGGTGAGTTTTGCGTAACGTTGGTAACATTCGGTATAATCGGAAAGTACCGAATGTTTGTCCCAGGATACAATTATTCGTCCCTTGATTGATATGACATAGTTGTCTTTACCCTTCATCTATGGTGGAAGGTGTATTGTTAGTTATCGCATATTTCGCCAATACGAGTGGACTGCAGTTTAGCCCACCGCTTGGCGACGACATTTTTTTTGTGTCGATAATGCGCCAAAACTGACAACTTCTGCTTATCGCGTTAAACCAATCACAGGCCTTAGCAATTTCGTTGCTAATTGTTTGGAGGTTTGTAATTGGTTTAATATATGTCAATACAAGTAACGCTGACGCTGACGAATTCTTTGTGAACAGGCCCTTAGCCTTTCTTATAAATAGATAGCTTGAAATATCAAAATACACTACATTAGGGATAAAGCGTCCTTCCTTCCGCACGCTGTGATTTTGATTGGACCGTTCTCCATTCATTAGAATTTCTTCACACTACCGGTAACTATGTTTAGACTTTCACCGCCAACTGACTTATTTTCTGTTGAATAAGAGTATACTTTCTTTTTAAATCAGATATCAGTAATATAGTTCCTATTTGATAGTATAATTTACGTCAGGTGGCGTAGTTTCGTCTACGATGTCTGAGAAAGCTGGTTTTCATTCATCTCCTGAAGTTTTCACTCTCAAACAGCGTTTTATCAGCAAAGAACAATCCTAAGGGCATGCTAAACTCTAGATTACAGAATCCGGAACTTCGCCTCTCCGCTTTCCCGGAAGGAAGTTATCTCAGAGCTGGCTTTCGAAATATTTTCGAAACGACAATATGATCAGCCATGATACTGAACGCATAGAATTCAGCTCATAAAATCAGCCGTTACTAATTGTCAATACAGTGGATTTTCATGGCGCGACTGATCGTAACCGTGTTGCTACTGTGCCTGAGTTCTGTGGGTAAGTATATTGATTCTATATCATTAATTATATCATCAATTTTAAAACTATATGTGGATTTAATAAGAGACTATTTACAGAGCCCGCTCTTGACTAGAAAATCTATGAGTCAAATTGACTCGCTAATTTACGAATTTGAGAGTATTTAACTCTCAATTTATAAAAATAGTGCGAGCCAGTATTTAAAACTAAAAAATCAGTGTTGATTTTTTAACTAATTCAGTAAATTAACGTCATATTTAATTTCATAAAAATGTTGGTAACTATTTTTTCCCAGTTATGCAATTTTTCATTAATATCCATAAAAATCCTCAACTTTAATTTCGTTAATTGTAAAATTTATACCATTCTACTTTTAGTGTACTCTTAAAACTTGACTAGTTCACTAATATAGATGATCATGAAAAGTTTTTAATGATGTTCATTCAGTTATTTAATATTTAATGGGGTGAAAATTAATATGATTTTTCGGACTAAAATACTTTGAAATTTAATCAAATAAAAGTAACAGAAAATTCCGAAAATAATTTATTAATTAAAAAATGAAATAAACGCAAAATATTTTAAAATAAGTTGGAATATATAAATTATCATAAATAAAGTCTTTGTCAGTGCGCGCGGTATGTGAACAAAGAAAAAATATCCATGAAAAATATCCATGTGGATTCCAAAGAGCATAACTTTCCTTAACAGAACAATAAGCTCTATGTAAAATAAATACCTAGAACTACAAAAGCCGGAGATTTTGACGAGTCAAATTCGACACATACCTGTAAACATTGGTGAATTCTTGAAAAGGGACGAATTTGTGTGGCAATGTGAGTAAGCGTGAGCTTGAAATTTATATTCTTGATTGTCAGTAGATATATTTCCATGAACCTTTTTGGTATTCAGAAGCTTCAGGCTTCAGGAATATTTGCAATTTTCAACAGACGAATCCCAATTGTATAGTACATAGTTTAGGTTATCTCTGTCAGATTAACAGAAGAAATCCCCAAATTAAAGTTTGGTTTCGGGAGAACATTTTAAATAAGCAGAATAATTATGGAGACTTTCACCCTATTGCTGTATAATGGCATCTGGAAAATGATGTAACAGAAACCACATCAACCACAATCCTATGACTCATTGACTATTCAGGGCTACGAAGAATTCAAACCTTCAATATTGCATCTAAATGAAGGTTTATTTTGAGATAATTAATACTTTAAAATTTTCGTATTATTAAGGATTCACCAAGCAATTATTCTTCATATTTTATGAAGTAACGTCATCGTGCCAAACAAAGAAAGCTTTTGGTGACAAAATGTTTTTGTTTTTGCCATCTTTCAAAATACTCGAATATTTTCATTTCTTTTCCCTCAATTTAGAGCCCCCTAGATCCACACTACCGATAATTTTTAATTTTTTTTGGGGGGAAGGGGGGATATTATTACTGTAGGTCTGTTTAGTCTGCGTGTACCAAAAGATGGCAATGTAGTGCTTATAAGACAAACCAATCAACCTCTTTCGTCTGATAAATGTTAGCAACGAAGCTTAAAATTTATCAATCGTCTTTCATCTAGACTTAATGATTAATAGTCTCTGAAATGAAATTTAAATGTCAATAACTTGTTGAACCCTTTTCCCAATTTCAACGAGTTTTGATATCGAGTCCTATATACAGGGAGTTTTTCATATCAGATGAAAAAGTATGATGGAAACAGAGTAGGTAATTTACATAATCTTATTCTCAAATTCATAGTATAGTTAAACATCATATTGCTGACTGCAGAGATTAGTATAATAAAAGACTGGAATTTTTTTTATTCATGCCCTTTCAAACTCAGAAAATAGAATTTACAGCTACCAAATGTTTAATAACCAGAGTTAGATTACATGCTTTTTCTATCTATTTACTTCTATGAAAATGAATTCAGATAATTCCCAAAGCAATTTTGTCATGCAGTGGAGTACTGTGCAGAAGACATACACTAGAAATACAACTAAAATGAATTTTGAAATTTTATTTTAGACTTGTAGTATTTAAATTAACAAAATTATTTAAATGAAAACAAAGTATCGTGAAGCTACAGAGCTTATAGCTTCATGCAAAATATATTTTTCGTCACAACGAATAAAACGGATATCAGACATATCAAAAATACATAATAATTTACTCGTGGCGCTGTGGCTTAGTTGGTTAAAGCGCCTGTCTAGTAAACAGGAGATCGTGAGTTCGAATCTCGCCGGTGCCTACAAAGTGGAGCTTTTTTTATGGTTGTTAAACAGCAAAAAACGAAAGAATTTACGTACGAGCTTGGTGTGAAAAATTAAAGCAGTACGTCAACTGAATCCTTGACTTGATCCTTGAGAATGTGAAATTAAGTAGAAATTTCCACACAGTTTCTTTAAGAATCACAGAATCCGTGATGTTTATGAATTCTTTTTCTGCGTTTTATAAATAGATCTTTAAATGGTTTGCGAGTGTCTTCTAAAAAATATTTTTATTTTTATTTACAATTATCAAAAAACAGTTATAATTTTGTCGGGAAAGATGTCAATCATTTACTGTTCTGTAAAAAAATTACTTACTGAAAAGTTTAAAAATTTGGAATATTACGCTCTCTACATTTAAATGTTTACTTTCGTCTGCCCAAATACAGAATTCAAATACAGTCGAACCTCCATATATCGAAGTAGCAAATTGCCGGAAAAAAATTCGATATATAGAAATTTCGATATATAGAATTGATCTTAGTTTTATCATAATTCTCCTTAAACATTAAAATTAAAGCTAATGTTTGTATACGAAACTCCAGTCACATTAAATGAAAGTTAATAATTAAAAAATGAATTAATATGAAAAATTTATTGAGTACTACATACCTTTAAAAAAAACGATAATTCAGACAGTGGTTACAATGATCACAGTTACATTCTTTTAAAAAAACTACGAATATCTTGCTGAACCCAGCTTTTGCGAAACAGTTTTTTTTATTCTAGATTCTGAAACTCCATTTTCCCACACTTTGGCTAATTCTTCCCCACATATCCTCATATCAATCATCTTATGTAAAGTTTTTCCATTTACAAATGTCCAGATAAGTCGTCGGAGTTTTCGGTAATGAAGTTTCAGGTTTTTTATTACACCCTGGTCCATTGGTTGCAATATTGAACTGGTATTCGGGGGAAGAAAAGCAAATTAATATTTGATAATTTTTGAGACGCATTAGGACGGGTCGGGCAATTGTCTACAAGCAAAGCAATTTTTCTATTTTGATCACTCATTTTTCTATCCAGTTTCAAAATCCACGCTTCAAAAATTTCACTTGTCATCCACGAAATTTCTATTATAACAATAGTCAACCTCTAAAGACGTTACATTTTTGAATACTCTAGGGTTCTTACTTTTACCTACTACCAATAATCGAAGTTTTTCTTTGCCACTCATGTTAGCGCCTGCCATTACAGTTATTCTATCCTTACTGTTCATGCCTCCATCACAATCGTCGTCTTTCAAAGTTAGAGTTCTGTTGGGTAAACACTTATAAAAGAGTCCCATTTCATCAGCATTAAAAAAATATAATCGGGCTGATAATCTTTTAGAATTTTTTTCAAGTCATTGCTTCTCCAGTCATCACAGACTGCTTTAGATACACTTCAACTTTTTCCGAAATAACCTTCACTGAAATTCCTTTTTCCCTTGACCTTCATTTTTCGTGAGGTAAACGGTCTAACGTGGAATAAAATCTCCCAATATGTCTTGAAAAAATTTCGATATGCAGAGATTTTTTCGATATATAGAAGCAGTTTTTCTATGTAATGAACTTGGAGATTTGCTAAGAGTTCGATTTATAGAAAATTTCGATATAGGGAAGTTCGATATATGGAGGTTCGACTGTATATGCATTTGCTAATCTGTGATTAGAAAATAGTTAGAGGAAAAGTTTCTTGCAGCATAGCATTCGGATCTACGACATCAACACACCTGCGTGTTTTCAGCACCATCAAATAGTCTAACAATTCTGTGTTTCGTAATCAATATCCTTCAAAAATAAAAAATTGGGCTTTAAAACAGCTTTTAATGTCTGAAATGTTTTGATTTACTACGCATCAGCTCATAAAACAAATATATTGAACCAGAATGATAACAAAATATAATTTTCATTAGAACGAATAAATCAAGTATCAGACATAAAATAAGTACATAACAGTCGGTGTGTGGCGCCGTGGCTTAGTTGGTTAAAGCGCCTGTCTAGTAAACAGGAGATCGTGAGTTCGAATCTCGCCGGTGCCTTCAAGTTGGAACTGTTTTTATGGTTGATAAACAACAAAAAACGAAAGGATTTACGTACGAGCTTAGTCTGAAAAATTAAAGCAGTACGTCAACTGAATTCTTCACTTAATCCTTGAGAATGTGAAATTAAGTAGAGATTTCCACACGGTTTCTTTAAGAATCACAGATTTACAAATCCGTGATGTTTATGAATTCTTTTTTTGCGTTCTATAAATAGATCTTTAAATGGTTTGCGAGTGTCTTCTAGAAATTTTTTTATTTTAATTTACAATCATCAAAAAACAGTTATAATTTTGTCGGGAAAGATGTCAATAATTTACTGTTCTGTAAAAAAATTACTTACTGAAAAGTTTAAAAATTTGGAATATTACGCTCTCTTCATTTAAATGTTTACTTTCGTCTGCCCAAATACAGAATTCAAATATATGCATTTGCTAATCTGTGATTAGAAAATAGTAAGAGGAAAAGTTTCCTGCAGCATAGCATTCGGATCTACGACATCAACACATATGACACCTTTTCTGAGGTTTAAACCACCTGCGTGTTTTCAGCACCATCAAATAGTCTAACAATGCTGAAAGTGCGTTTTGTAATCAATATCATTCAAAAATTAAAAATTGGGCTTTAAAACAGCTTTTAATGTCTGAAATGTCTTGATTTACTTCGCATCAGCTTATAAAACAAATATATTGAACCAGAATGAAAACAAAATATATTTTTCATGAGAACGAATAAATCGAGTATCAGACATATAATAAATACATAACGCTTGTCTTGTGGCGCCGTGGCTTAAAGCGCCTGTCTAGTTAACAGGAGATCGTGAGTTCGAATCTCACCGGTGCCTTCCAGTTCTACCTTTATTTTATGGTAGTTAAAAACAAACAAACGGAAGGATTTAAGCACAGGAGTTTGATGTGAAAAATTAAAGCAGTAAGTCAGCTGATTCCTTGACTTAATCCTTGAGAATGTGAAATTAACTCAGAACAACTAGATTCACTACGGAATGCATCAACACTATCAATTATGTCATTTGGTTAATTTAATTTAAATTTACTTTAGTAGTAAAGTATTGTCATTCCTCAGAGGAGTTCACCAGGTAATTTAACGACCATGATCCGACATTAAATACGGGTTTTAGATTTTTTAAAAACTTTTATTTTTATTTTGGGGGCTTAAGCCCCTTTTAAATCCAATAAAGGTTGAATTTTTTAAAAGGCTTTCTGAGTCAGAATTTAGGGCCTTAGAGGAGCCATCATGCAAAATTTCAGTTTCCTTGGCCGTATGGTTGCAGAGATACAGTGATCAGTCAGTCAACGTTTTATTTTGAGGATTTTAGCCCCTTTTGACATCTTTAAAGGTTTGGTTTTAAACAAAAAGACTTCTTAGGGAGCACCTAGAGCCTAAGAGGAACCACCATGCAAATTTTCAGCTTCCTAGAACTTATGGTTTTAAAGATAAAGTCATCAGTCAGTGAGTGGTATTTGGCTTCTACATAGAACAATATGAAACGGATATTGAGCTTTATTGAACAATATACTGATTGCTCCCACTTGAAAAGCAAAGAAAGCCAATATTAGACTCATCTTCGGTTTGTTTCATCAATCAAAATAGCTATAACCGGAAATATATGAAAGTTTTCTCCTGACCTTCCTAACAAGTCAAATGCATGCAACTCAATACATAGTTATAACGACTGTGTCCTTGTTTAACTTTCAACTCTTTTTGTTTAACTTCTAGTTAACTTTTAATATCTTATGACAGGAAACAAACTCTGCTTCCGTAGTTATACGAATGCAGAATAAAAATATCGATAGGTGAATATCAGTCAAGGAGTTTGAATTTTTTTACTTAAATTTTCCAAGTTGAAACATGGTTTCGGAGGTTCAAAAACAGATATGTAAAATAAATAATAGAAAAAAGTTTCTAGGGCACAAAACAGACAGTCGTTGGGATTTTGTTTTTCTTTTGGTTGCAAGGTTGGTCGGAGCGTGTACATCAACTGAATGTTTGAACAGGGAGTGAATTTTATAGCTGCGGCCTGACAGAGTTAATCACGTGACATATGACTGTCATAGCTAGAGAGTTTTTCTTGTTGCAGTAAAATAATAAACCACCCTCCAGCTACAGATGAACGTATTTTTAGATCACTCTTTTTTTCGAAATTACAGGTTTTTAACCTGTCTATTCTGATAATAGCCGAAGTTGATGTATATCATGCCCAAATAAAGTCAGTGGTTTTAACGTATTATCCGCGTATTGCACGATGGAAATTACGGTCTATACACTGGCAACAAGAGCACTTTCATACCAAAAGAAAAAAAATTACTAAGCTAGGAGCTTAGATTGTGTTGTAATAGATGAAGTTCAATTTTAGCTTATCTTCTCTTGTGTCTAGGATCATTTCCATATCTAAAATTTAATCCTTTTTCTCCAATGCAGTTTCCCCTCCCCATATAACATTGTGTGTATTCCCCATTGTGTATTTCGACTCATTACAAACTACGTTCTCTAAACGAAATGCCCTCCTGTCACGTACATATATCATTATTTATGTGTATCATAACCAATTTTTTATTTAAAACAAAAACAGTGGCGCCGGAAGAGTCAAATATAGAGGGGGGCAAAGTAAAATAGATTAAAACTTTTACACCTTTATTATTAAAAATACATATATACGGTTATAAAAAATAAACTTTTATGTTATTTTTCTAATCGGAGGAAATTAATTAGAGATTTCTTCTGTTTTGAGAAAATCTATTAATTACTTTTTCATATAAATGTGTCTTTATTTTTACTCACAGATTCTCTGTGAGCGCTAAGCATACAGAGACCAGAAAGTCTCTCTTGAGACATGGTTGATCTCAACCAGGTTTTTACCCGTCGGAGCGTACTAAAAGATCTTTCAATTGTTGTTGTGGTAGGAGGTAAGGCTAAAAAAAATTGTAACGCTTTTTTGATGCAAGGAAAGAACTGGCAATGTTTATCTATTAATTCAACAATCTCAAGATCAGTCGCAGTATCGTTACTTTTGACTTTTGAAACCCACATTTCTTTCCAAGTCTCGGCTTCACAATTCAAATTTTCAATTTCATACAGTTTTGAGATGTTGTGAATGTTGGATTTTAGCAAACTAAAGGTTTCTGCCTGTATTATTAGTTGCGGGTGAAAAATAGACAGAGCAAATGTACTATCCGTCTCTTGGGAAAACCGGACTTCAATGGACTGTATAATTGAATCCAGATATGGAGTAAATAAAGAAATTGGAAAGTAATTTTCAGCACTCTCAGTAGAGTAGTTAGCCCTTTGAGTTTGCGTTGCAGCTAATCTAGGTATTATAATATCAATGTCAGATTTTCTTCCGTCCAATATACATTTTTGAAATATATCTTTAAAGTAATTCTCTGCATCAGCCCTGTGATCTTTCAGAATAGATAAAAGTAATTGAATATGTTTCTTCATCAATAAAAGGTTTATTGTTTTTGCTTGTAAAATATTGCAAACAGGCTCCAGTTTGGCACTATAGTGTGAAATAATATGAAAATACAATAAATTTAGGAGTGGAAATTGCGCATAACAAAAGGTTGGATTTCGATTGTGTATCTCCATTTATTTCCATCGTTTATGGTAAATGTTCTAAGGCATTTCTTATTTCCTCAAAATATTCCGAAAATATTTTAATAGACTTATACTTGGCAGACCATCTAGTTTCACAAAATAAGGGAATTTTGGGTACATATTTTCTCCGATATGGACTTTCGCGGAAAAAGTTAATGACTTTTTTTATAGTAGCTACTGAATTTTGTACATCCTGGATTTTATTTAAGTCATTGACCACCAAGTTAAGTCTGTGTGAAGCACAATGAAAAAAGAGAGCTTTGTTATAATTCTCACGAATTATTTTCTGCACTCCGTTTTCGCGGCCTGCCATTGTTGCACAACCATCAAATCCTAATCCTACTACCTTTTGCATACTTAAGCCATAATTTTCGCAAGTTTGTAATATTGCTGATGATATACCTTCTGCATTCATGGAACTAAGTTCAGTAAATCCCAAGAATTCCTCACGTACTGAATTAGTATTTTTACCCACGAATCTTACTCCTATCGAGAGCTGCCCAACACCAGAAATATCAGCAGATTCCTCAGCTAACAATGAAAAACCTTCACTGGCGTTCACTTCTGTAATAATTTCTTCTCGAATAATATCACCACAAATCTTAATTAATTCATTCTGAGTCTGGTGAGAAGTATATTTAGCATTTTTTGCGCAATTTTCCAAATTATCTTTTAATACTAAATCTCCGCTCTCGACTCTAAAATTTAGGAGATCATCAAATTTTCCAGTGGTTTTACCACGGAGAGGTAAATCGTGGGTACCACAAAAAATTATAGTGGAAATGATTGGCATAAGTTTTTCTCGATTAGACTTAACTTGTTCCCGTTCATAGCTACTGAGCTGTTCAGTGACACAAGTACTTTTACCCTCCATAACATGTCGAAAGTTTACAGCTTTAATTGTGGATGAACGATGCCACTCCGAACACATATGTTCTTTTGCATTTTCATGGAAGTCTTTGTAATTCTTGAAAGGTTTTACAATGAAAGATCCAAAAAACCCTTTTCTTAAATTCGGTCGAAATGTAACACAAGTTTTACAAAGTCCACCCTTAAGTTTACTGGAATAAGCTAACCAATCGTAATTTTGTAACCATTTGTGACGAAAAACACTTTTTCCATCTGAGTCTCTTTTAAAATTGTAACTTGAATCGGGAACAAAATGTTGAGTCAATAACGCATATCTTGTTTCATCGGAAATAGAAGCATGCTTTTGAATAAAATCTTCTATATCTAAAGGATGAATATGAGCAGTACGATTTTCACTAACACCAGATAATGACGTTGTATTAGATTCATGCTCAACATCAGAATGTAATGACCCAAAACCTTCACTCACTACTGCTAAGCTATTAACTATGTTAGCAGATGTACTTGGTTCCACTTCTAATGGTTCAAGAAGCTTCGATTTGTAATTACTGTCAGTTTTTTTCTTAAAAAAATTTCTTATATCCATGATTTCTAAAAATAAAATACCTATTGATATTTTGGTATGTCCAGCAGTAAAAATAAAATATGATTTCATAAAATAGGAAAAATCGTTAAGCAGAATAGTAAAAAACTTCTAGGTTTTATTTCACTCTAATCCTTTGCCAGAAAACAACAATTGAAAAATGAACATAAAAAAATTATACAAATCATCTACTTTGAAATTCTACGTAATTAAACTACTGTGAATATTTTTCATTGTATTTTGAACAACAACACCTATTATCCATATTATTTAAAAGACGACTCTTACCTTATGTAAGCAACGTGTTGTGTCCATGTAAGAAAACCGTCAAGAACACACAAACTTCCGACGGTATTTGAGAGACTTTGAGCGTTGAGCCTTTCAATGTGTAGAATTGCCCGCCTACGTGAATGGGGCAATATTCTTTTGCTGGGATCCCATGCAGTGAGGATGTGATAAAAAATGCAGTTATGAGGAATGAAAACTTTTATGATTTTAAGGAATGAAAACACACGAAATCCGCACAAAGTCCCCTTGCTGACGCTGCACCTTCTATTGTTCAACTGTCCCATGGGGCACGTTCTGGAAGTTACACCTTACAATTCAAATTTGTAGCGTAGCACTTATGAAATGTCTTAAAGGCCTTATCACACGTCAAAGTGTACGCGCTTCAAATGCATCGGATTCAAGATTCCCTTTCGCGATGCAAAAACATTGTGTAGGGTTGCTTTTGAATCGCAAAATCAAACGTCTGGCATTGGCGTTTAAACGCACTTGCGTACCTAAAATTGGCGATTAATCGCTCCTGCGTATATGGAATGACGTTTATCGCGCTTGCGTTAACGAGTGTGAGGTTGCAATTTAGTATTCAGTTTTGTTAGGCTTTATGATTTTAAATGAAAATTCTAATATTTTATGAGCGCTAGCTAGGTAGAAACAAAAAATTCAATTTTCTAGGGGGGGGGGGGCAAGTGCCCTCCCTTGCCCCCCCCCCTCCCCCTTTCCGGCGCCACTGAACAAAAAGTCATATCTTCTTCAATCATTTTGTTTCCTTAGGTTTCTGTTGCAACAGCGGTTGGTATCACTTCCAAGGAAAATGCTACACCAAATCTCACAATATGTACGGTTTAACCATGGCGAAACGCTACTGCCAGATGTCACAGGCTCATTTGGCTCACGTAACCACAACGGAAATGCTACGATTTCTTGGCACGATGCCTAATTTCGGTAAGTAAATATGGAGAGTTTTTTTATTTTTTTTTATTTGATTCCTGATTTAAGGGATTATAAGATTTCACGGATAAATTGAAACAAAATGGCATTAATTGAATTCAACCTTCGAGGTTTCTATTACTGAATTTATTGAATTACTTCTGTTACCTTATACTTCTTCTGTCGATGTTTTTAATATCTTTGTTGGTGCTGATAACGTTGCACAAATTTGTATTATGTCAGTTTCTAGCGACAACATTCTGATAAGCAGGAAATAAGCGGCGTCCTCTAGGATAAATGGGCTGCAAATAACCGGTTTACTCGCAGAAGGAGTAGAAAGTAAATTGAAGCTTAGGCATCCTTCTCATCCCTAAATTAATAATATACAGCTCATCTCCGTGTGTGGATCGAGTTTTTTTCCAATTCAATGTATTTAGCGGTACATAATGATAGAATCATGGGAGTTCAACAATGCCGGGGGGGGGGGGAGAGAGACATTCTTAATACTAAATACATCATCGTTATAATTTTCATGTGTATGCAAATAAAAATGGAACATGTTTTTTTAAAACTATTATAAGTATCATTTAGCAAAAATCAATTTTTATGACATTTTTGATATTGGTATAAAGAAATCTATCTGATTTTTTTTCAACATCATGACAGCAAAATTGCATACGTAGGTGCTCAAGCAATAAGAGTACCTGTTTAAACAATGTACAATGTTTGGACACTATAATAACAGAGATTTAACTTTCAAATAGTCATAGAACTAAACCAACCCCTGTGCACATTTAAAAATATCATTAGATGATATCAGATGTGCAACTACGTGCACTGGTGTAAGAAATTAAGAGAATTTGCAGACTTGGTCGATTATCTCTCGAACTACTGTACCGATTTTAATGAAATTTGATATGTACATACATTGATACGATACAATACAAAACAAATAACCAATTCAATAATTGTAATACACACGCATAATCGTGCGTAACACTCGTTGGAGTCGGAAGGTATGAAAATGCAGTTGCAGAATAAACAAAAAATGAGTTAATAGATGGTGTTATTTTGCAGCAATCGGTTAATTTCAAATTGTAACAGTAAAAATGAGTAACCACCAACGTTTAGATGATGGAATGAGCTGGCGAATTGTGGGGAGGCTAGAAGCAAGCCAATTTCAAGTCCAAATTTGTAGAGAGTTCAATTTAACGCCCAAATTTGTAGAGAGTTCAATTTAACGCGTAACTTATGGAAACAGTTTCAGGATACCGGATCCATCGAGAGAAAACCTGGGTAAGGTCGTCCAAGAGCCACGATGGCCAGAGAAGATCGCCATTTGTCGATTATAGCGAGGCGTAACAGGAGTGCTACAGCTTCTCAGCTCTCTCGTGACTTGTATGCAGCCACAGGAACCCGTGTATCAAGGGTGACTGTTTCCAAAAGACTTTATGAGAGAGGGTTGTTTGCAAGAAGACCTGCTGTTTGCGCCCCTCTCTCTTCTACGAACAGGAGAATCCGTTTATCATGGTGCAGAGAGCATAGAGATTGGAGTATGGATCAATTGGCGACCGTTCTCTTTACTGATGAGTCCCGGTTCAGCCTAAACACCGATTCTCGCCGTACGTTCATATGGAGAGAACCATCGACCCGCTACCTACCCTCCAATGTTCGCGAAATCGACCATTATGGCGGAGGAGGTTTAATGGTCTGGGCAGGCATCATGTCGGATGGCCGCACACCTCTCCATGTCTTTGAAAGGGGCACTGTGACTGGTGTGAGGTATAGGGATGAGGTCTTGGAGCCCTATGTTCACCTTTTCAGGGGCGCAGTTGACCCTGAGTTCATTTTAATGGACGATAACGCGAGGCCATAGAGAGCTCTTCTGGTCGACGAATTTCTAGAGAGTGAGGATATTCGCCGGATGGATTGGCAAGCCTGATCGCCAGACCTTAACCCTATAGAGCATGTCTGGGATGCTCTGGGGAGGGCAATTGCAACTCGCAACCCTCCTCCGAGAACCATCCAGGGAAGGAAAGCAGCGTTGCTGAACGAGTGGGACCAATTGCCACAGGAAATGATAAACTGCCTTATTTCAAGTATGAAATCACGCTGCGAGACCTGTATATCTGTAAGAGGGGACCATATCCCCTATTAACCCATCTATTAACCCCTTTTTTTTGTTTATTCTGCAACCGCTGTTTCATACCTTCGGACTCCAACGAGTGTTACCCACGATCACGCGTGTGTATTACAATTATTGAATGTTTATTTGTTTTGTATTGCATCAATGTATGTACATATCAAATTTCATTAAAATCGGCACAGTAGTTCTAGAGATAATCGACCAAGTCTGCAAATTCTCTTAATTTGTTACACCAGTGTATATCGCAGATCATGAAATACCGCTTACCCTGTGTTTAGTGTCCAACTTCATATTCTTCATACTACCTTGAGAAGGACTTTAGTCATATTTGATCGGGAATATACTTCATGGCAAAAACGTGAAGTTGCAGCATAATAGAAGGATTGAAGATTGGAAGATTTGAAGAGGGAAAATTAATATGAAAACTCCAGAGCAATGAATATACTAGAAGGTATCGTTTCTAGGCTATTTGAAAGGTTAGAGACATTAGAATAACTAACCCAAGTTTCAGGAACTCGCAGCAGGACCGATATTTTGCATTAACCATGCAACATTTGTCAGGCGACACTGTATATAGTTTCAAGCCGCTTCCAGAGCAAGAGTTTCAAGAGAAGTTGCTTAGCGAAGGCTTAGAACTATGCTTTATTTCCAGTTGTTGTACCATGCTGTAAATTAAAAACATTTGATAAATCGTCTTTTGACCAAGTATAAAAATTTTTACTTTTCCAAGATTTCTCCCACAATAACATTTCCAAGTTTGACTTAAAAAGAAGAAATGAATTTTACTTGCTTGAAGTTCAAAGCAAGTGTAATTTATGAAGCAACATTTTCGCTCTATGCACAAACACCTACTTAAGTATTATATAAACAAAATCAATTTCGTAACTTATTGCTGATAAAAATATTACTAGCAGGTTCATGGAGAGAAAGCATCATGTCATTCTAGAAAAAACAAATCCTAAAATTATTTTTAAGCTCCTTTTATTTTATGTTTCTATACCTACAGACTATAAGAAGTAATAGGCCCGATAAAGCTTATCGGTAACACGTCGGCTTTTCGTGCTGAGGGTGCTCGGATCGAATCCCGACAAGCGCCGTAAAATACCTTCGTGTCCAAGCCGGATATGGGCACGTTAAATCAGTAAACCGTCCAGTCCTTCTATGAGGTCGATGGGTAGGGAAGGTACAATCCTCCAGATGTCAGCCTTGGGAGTGCTCTGTCAATATTGTGGTGGCACCCAGCCAAGTCGGACTCCGACCTTTGTGGTGCTATTATAAACCGCACTATTCAGCCCAAAGCCTATATGGACCTGGTTTAGAACTTCCGGCCTGGAGATACTAGGAATAACAACAACAACAAACAGAAGTAATAAAAGTTATTTTAACTTTAATTTTCCTAAGCTTCCATTTACCAAGTAGCATTTTGCATCTCATGTCATATCTATTACGAATGGATCTTCAGTTATCACGAACAATAAATGCTCTCAGTATCTAAATATCACACGAGATCTCCAATTGCTTTTAGAGTTACCATAACTTTTCTCAACATTTACGTTTCCCGTAATATTTCTTTCTTTTTCAGATGGAATGAATGAATATTGGGTAGCAGAAAACAGCTCGCTGACAGAGTCCGCGAATTCAACAGAAGATTCCCACACAACTGCATCTCATGAGAGTGAAGTGGATGTTACTTCGCCTCGACAAAGCTCCACTCTCTGTCCTTATGTGAAAATATTAGTAAATATCTGAAATTACAACTATTTTAAATTTATGCCCATTTCTAGTGTAAGTATTGCAGCTGCAGCGGTCGGAAATTTTACTTCTGTGTAAAATAAGCATATGATTGCCCAACGAGTAAGGGCAGAACTTCTGGGTTGATTCATTATTTAAGTTTCAGATGAAAGTGATCTTAAACGAGACACTTCATGAGGATATCCCTCTTATGTGAAAGTTCGAGTTCCAGTCCTTAAGATAGGCAAAAGTAGCCTTTAGAGTAGAGCAATAGTATGGGTGGCACCTTAGTGGTGGTCCCTTACGTAAATTTGGGACAAGTTGACATGAAAAACTTGGGAATTAGTGAAAATAAAATATAAGGGTAACTTCCTTTGAAGTTATTTAGAGTTCAAATTCGTACATTTGTGCCATAATTCTCATACAGGATCGAAATCCTTGAGCCAACTGAGCCATTGAATGAAAAGAAGAGTTTTATTTTTCGTTCAAGATAATGAATATCCTCCTTTACAATTTACTCAGACCATAACCAGATTTTTTTATCCGAAATATTTTTTTTAAATAATGAATTTATAGTTATAAAAACACTCACAATTCTTAGATGATGATCAAGATCACCTTGCGAGTCACGCAAATTGCTGCACATGGAAAAGAAATATGATACATTAATGATAAACAGGTTAGAGGCAGGGGGGGGGGGAAGGACTTGAGAATTATTGGAGATAAAACAAAGTTAGACTACTCCCTCCCCCTTACGGCCTTTTAAAGCAAAAATCATGAGTGGCAAATCCCAGTATGACGAAAAACCTTGAGCCAACTTAGCTTTTCAGTGAAAAATAAAATTTGACTCAAGGTAATAAATCTCCTGATTTTCCACAAGATTTTTTTTAGATGTAAAATTTATTTTAAATAATATACTCACAGCTATAAACGTTCGTACTTCGTACGGGAGATGAAGCTAGTCGTATCGTTAAGTAAATATGTGATAAGTTGGTGGGATATGTCATGTATCTATTTCGTTCGATTATTAGTTGGTAAAAAATAATTTAAGAGGATCTTATATTTAGATTTAGGTCATTTTGATTTCATTTATTTAACAAAAGTTTTTTAATTAAATATGTCTACCCTCACCTAGAAGTTATGAAAATCCCATGATACTAACGACTATAAATTATCATTCTTCTACAAGCTCCTGTATGATCTTGTATAAATAACCGAAAGAAACCGACAGAAAAAAAAAGTTGAGTTTACTTAACTTTAATTACTTTTGTTGAATATTTATTATACCTAATAAATTTTTTTGTCTAATCTAGGAATTAAAGTATGAATATTGCACAGAGAAGAAATATTTTGTTTGTGAAACACAATACCCGGCCATCTCAAATATCTGTCCTCCGGTAATTTCCTTTTACTTCTTTTTTCCTTTTTCACCCTAGACCATGTAGAGCTTTGTCAAAGTTAGGGTAAGCTCTACTTAGTCTAACTTTGTGCCCTGTACAAGCGGTACGAAAAGAGAACAAGGAAAAATAAATAAAATATGTACATTGTATTTCAGGCTTATGATGATACACTCTCATAAGTCCTTTTCAAAGAAAATTCTCTACAATTCCGTCCTAATTCTCATACATGACCGAGAACCTTGAGTTCACTGATAACTGTTGAGAGTAAAATATTGTTTCTTTCTAGATAACAGATACATGTATATATTGCTTTATTGCAACGCGATCTTCTTCAGATATATTAAAAATAAATAATTTGTTCATAATTATCAACATTCATCACTTCTTGATGACAATTATGACATTTTTGCCAGAAATGTAAATATATACCAAATTAGAGTTTCTTCCATCCCGGAATTGCAATATAAATGTTTCCCTTTTTCCCGTTTTAATTTTTCAATTTCTTTTCTTTATTTATACTGTCCTTAACTAGATTGTAGAAGTTACTTTAAAAAAATGTTTAGATGAAAGTTGTTGGAATAAGTGAATTTTATAAGTCAAAAGAGAAATAGACATATGCTATATGCTATAAGAGCAAATGCTTATTCATAATCATTTTGTTGCAAATTTGGATAGACAGGATTAACTTGCCTGCACTCTTCATTGAACAAGAGGAATTTTGTAAGAATCTAGCAAGCCAAGGATCATAACTAAGCATCTTGATTTAGAATACCTTTATTTCGATGAAGTCAGGTCCTCATGACTTCTTTTCTAGAAGAACACTGTTCGCCGTTTCTGGGGTATTAAATAAGAGAAACACAAACTCCTGATTTTCTGTATTAAACAGCTATATGGTATCTTTAGATGTTACTAAATTTAAGTTTGCTTTACGATCTTCCCTCTTGATCCTTGGATTCGTCCAAGTCTTAAATGGGTTAAATAAAGTTTTAGATACACAGTTTATTACAGGGCTTTAAGTTGCTATTTTTTTAATATCTCCTTATCATCTTTCTTTTGCAAAACAGTTTGTGAATACTCAATTATCTTCCTTCAAGGTTAATTGGTGAAATAAATATCACCACCAGTATAATTATGGGCAAATAGAACTGCTTTTTCTTCAATCAATTTAGAAGCTATGCTGAAGCTGGTATTTTACGGCTACAAAACCTAGTTAATGATTATATTCAAATACGCAGCAGATGCATTTGTGATTATTTTTTTTTTATTTAGAGGCTTTTTCTATGAAGGAACAGGGTATTATTTTTTAAGCGTCACTATCTCAAGTTTCACTATCATATAGAATTAAAGTTTATTTGACTAGACGTTGAATGGGTAAAACCGTCCAGACAAAAAACTTTACTTCCCGACAGAACCATTCAAAAGTAAGCCCAATATTCTCATTTCTCTGTTCATCCTTCCGCATTGAATCCTGGTTCCTTCTCAGTAATTCATAAATTTAGAATAGATCTATGAGAGATATATGTTTCAAGACGCAAAAGAATTAAGTACTCGCTTTAGTTACTTCTTCCGGGCTTGTGGCGGCCCAGTGGTACAGCGCGCTGGTTTTCGGTGCTGAGGGTGCTCGGATCGAATCCTGGCGTCGCGCCACGAAAAATGCCTCCGTTCGTGTCGTCCCTTTATAGGGGGTAATGCTGTCCGCCTATATGGTCCCCCCCCCCAATAAAATGGGCAGTAAAATTGCTGCGTAGTATAGGCGAATGTTTGACGACAAGTGCCTCCGCATTGGAAAAAAAAGTTACTTCTTCCATAGGGGGATAATTTTGCTAAAAAATTATATACATAAACTGAAAATTCTATTAAATACTGTGAAATTTATGATGTGCGTGTTTTACAGGGATTTGACTACCACGGAAATAACTGTTACCGGGCGATAACTCGATCTCAAGCAAACTTTGCTGATGCTTCGAGGTTTTGCTTTTTACAAAATTCACAGCTTGCAATACTGGATACAGAGTAAGTACTCGACAAGGAAAATATCTCATGCATTCATTTATTTCTTCTTCTTTCCCTCCCCCCCCCAAAAAAAAAACACTAGTGCGATGAAATACTACTTTAAAATAAGATTAGACACGCTCTATCAATTTTCATCTCTACGTCTGATGCCAACAGAAAAGTATGAGACCTCGCTCACTATTTGTCGCCCAACTGATTCGATTTTTAGGGATGGAGCAGTTGAGTTCGTGCACAGATGTTGCGACTATCTAACTTAATCACGCCTGTAGTAAAATCCTACAATTTTCTATCTCTAAGTGCGCACGTATAATACAACATTTAGTTGTACAACTGAAAATCGATAGTGCGCATCATCTGGTCTAACTGAACTGATTTACCACTTGAATTATCAAGACAGTCAAAAAGACTGGCTATATTTAATGGATGTATTTGAATTGTAGGTGGTTCTAGTAACAAAAGACATAAACAAGCAATAAGGTACGAATGTTTATCAATATTTTTCCATTACAGAACCTACGAAGGAAGTTTTTTAGTTATGTCTACTGATAGAAACATTCATTTCGCTGAGATATTAAGATTCCTATTTCCTATCGTGAGAGGAGCATAGGCTAATTCAGTCTGGTATACGCTTCATATGGGCTTATAACACTGAAAAAAAAGAATATGGCTTTTATAATCTTAATTGATTGAATTCCAATTATTATTTTCTAGGGATAAAGAGTGGGAGGCAAAAGCGGCGCTAATTGGGAAAAACGAGACTTTTCTTGTATCGGCAATGAAAGACGATGGCATCTTGAAGTGGACCAACGAAAAAGACTTCAGTCCAATTCATGATCAGTTTGCTAATTATACAGAAGGTAAGAATATTTTACTCTTGCATAAAACTTATTAAACAAAATAAATTTTGAGAGATAACTTTAGGTATATTCCGATTCATTTATTTATTAATAGTTATTCATTTTGTGAAACCAATCGCATATTTAGGTTTGTACTTTGTAGTCCATCATGCAGAATTGCGAATTAGAAGGTGGAACTGAACCAAATAGGTGCTTATAGATCATGTCTAAAGGAGGTGTGGTCAAAATCACTGTGTCTACGCTTAGACTTTACTTTCAAAGAATTTTAAATTTAGGAATTGATAAAAAACTTAAGAATGTTTAAATTAGTCACCTAATCAAAATATGCATATTTTTTACAAATTTTTGATTGACAGTACGTACGTAGTTTAAAGCCAGTAAAAAGAGCAACGTTTTGTTTAGAAATTTCCACGGAGAAATACAACGAATTAGTTGAACGAAAAACGTAGTTGAAGTACCGTATTTTTCGGACCATAAGGGCCTGTTCACGTAGCAGCCCGTTAGCATAAGCGTTAAATTTTAACCAATCATATAGCTCAGTGCTATATCATCCGTTGACTCCCGTATCATCATCCGTGATTGACCTCCGTGATTGACCTTTTACGCTTACCCTAACGGACTGCTATGTGAACAGGCCTTAAGACGCACCGGACGATATGACGCACCTCAAATTTATGGGGGAATTTTTGAAAAGAATATTTTGTATTTTGTTAGGTATATAAAGATATTTTCAATTTCTTACTTAATAAAGCTAAAAAAATATGTACAATAACTAAAATAAATAACATATATAAAATATGTATAGTATAAAATATTTAAAGGTGCATCTTATGGTCCGAAACATACGGTAACTAAAGAGAGAAATTTCAATCAAAATTTCCTTGAATCAGCGATGAATCCTCAACAGAAATATTGCAGCTCATGCATTTTGCGGGAATATGGAAATAAGATAGATGTTGACGATTTAGCGTGGATATTTGAAGCTCCAGAAAATGGTGGGACGTCATGCAACGTTTCTTGGACATGAGGCCTAGTATTCAAAAGATGGCGGGAAAATTTTTGGGAGGAAAAAAAAACTTCAAAAGCAACAATGATAAATATGGCTATGTACAACAGGAAATACACTGAATTTCACTGGGGCCCATTTATCTTTATACTTCAATAGACGTTCTTACTGTAAAAAGATTAACGAAGAGAACATTATCCAGTGTTGTGATTCCCGTTCTATAAGTTTAGAGAAGGGATCGTCTACCTTTTCATACCTACAACCGACTTCCACATCTTTGTTGATGGTAAAATTTACTTACTTTCCACCGGTGTTGCAGTAACTCAATTTAACGCAAGTAATTTTTAGAAGGGAGGGTTTGTAAAAAAAAATGTACTTCAATTTATCTTTTTATACTGCCCACATGGTGTAGTGGTTAGCGTTCTGAGCTTCCACTTAGTAGGCTTGGGTTCGAATCCCGAATAAGGCTTGCTCGTTTCCGTATCGTCCCCTTCCAACAGAGCAATGCTGGTTGACTCACTTATATGGTGCGCCCATAAAAAAAGTAGCCAGTAAATCGCGGTGAATAACAGATATGGAAAATATTCCCTATAGACTGCAGAGGGCGCTGAGAGTGCTGAGTGCAGTTGAGAGTTTAACGTGGTTGAGAGAGGTTGGGTTTAAGAGAGAGAGAGAGGAGAGTTATCAAATGAATATGATTCAAAGTGTATAATGTATACATCTGTAAATATTTGTCTATTATTAAATAATCAAGATTAGAAAGAGAGAGAGTGTGTGTTATATAGTGAAAAATGTCAATTTATTTCAAATCAAGAACCACCAATAGAGACACTGACTGAGTGCAACATATATGGTACGATTTCCATAAAAAAAAGCGAATGTCTCACGACAAAATGCCTCTACATTAGAAAAAAAAATTATCTCTTTATTTAAAACCTATGTATCATTTTACAAGCAGATAGGTACTCATGGCCAAGGACCTTATTCATTGCTCCTTCGTCCAGAAGTATATTTCGAGAAGTGTTTGGTGAATTATTATCTATATTTAGAGATGGAATTCAGAAGTGAATTGCTAATGCATATTTTAAAAAGTCAAACTCGCGAAGTTATTAGCAGTGGTTCCAATACATGGAGGAATAGCTAAGTTTGTTACAACCGACAAAAACTCCCAATCCCCCACCATGAAGGCTTGAATCGCCCACAAGGTGGCGTGAGGGACCAGGTTAACGACCACTGGTTTAGAGCCTCAAGGCGTTGAAAAGTATGTTCCATGACCGACCATAAAAGATCTTCTGAGATGCTGCTCACATACACTGTAACCGTATCTGGGACAAAGTTCTCAATAAACTACACTTTCTTTGGTGTGTCCCCAAATCACACGTTTTAAGAATTTCTAAGCACAGCCGCAGCGTTACTCTTTCCATAATTTATATATATATATATATATATATATATATATTTCGAGTTTTTATATTTTGTTTATTTTATTTACAAAAATCTCATGATTAGTTGACTTATAGAAATTATTTTAAGTGACTTCATTTATTTACAAGCTTGAAATAATTTATTAAAAATTTAACCTCAAGAATTTTAAAATTAAAACAAATGAATAAATAAGTAAAATAAGTGAATAATAAATCAGAATAAGAAAGAAAGTGAATAACGTTATTAGATATTACACTTATTGTACATTTGAAACAATTTATCTCATTACCATTCCTCTAATGATATAAAAGTTATTTTGAAATTTACAACAGCGTAACCAATACTATTTCACAAATTTAAAATTACTAGTTATGTTGTTCATAAATCTATCAGGATAGTTATTATTCTTAATCTCTACTTATATATTTTAACATGGTTAATACAATTACTTTCAGAATATAATGTATTTATTCGTATGAATTGTCAACATTAAATGGATTTTCTTTTCAATTTTTGTATAAATTTCCATTGCTTATATTGGGTTTAGTTTGGTACTTTACCTTATATATATATACAGTAGTACCTCGATTTACGAGATTTTCGAGATACGAGCATTCTCTCGGCAGATTTTTTGCTTCGAGTTACGAACTATAATTCGAGTTACGAGTAGGCTTCAGATACCCCCCCCCCCCCCCTTCCGCTAGTTTGAGCAGCGAACTCCATGATACGTGCTTATCAAATGAGAACACTAGAAGCATATAATATTTACAACCTTTATGCACAATTATTAAACAATTATATAATATTATTCGAAGACTACTATCCAGTCTTAGACCGACTGATTAACACTCAACAATTATCACCCGAGGTAGCTTGCTCTGCCCACACTTGAGTAGCCATCCGAAACCGAACAGTGTTCAATCTCTCAGAGAAATAGCTTAAATTCCCTCCCCCACACTGGAACCCCCATGGGGTCTATGGAATGGGAGGACCTTGGTCAAAAAATCAACGAATAAGATTTAATTATTCAGTTCGGCCTTTCTCCTCCTCTTCCATTAGCATCTTCAAGTCTGATATGCAAGGTAAATGTTGTACATTACACTTAATGAAACAAGTTTATTGCAGTATATTCCATTGTATTGGATTTTTATACAATGTTCATCTTTTATAAGCACATTTTTCTTATTTAAAAACATGTAACAAAAAATTGCGCTATTTTGGGGGAGCTCGGAATGAATTAATGGCATTTCCATTCATTTGAAAGGGGAAAATTAATTCGAGATACGAGTATTTCGAGTTACGAGCTCCGTCATGGAACGAATTAAACTCGTAAGTCGAGGTACCACTGTGTATATATATACAGTCGGACCTCTATTTAACGAAGTCGCTAAATCCCCCAAAAAAATTTCGTCATATGGAAAATTCGTTAAACAGAGATTCCCCTTTTAAAATACTTTAAACTACACAAAACAGATTTTAAATTCATAAACACTAAATATTATTAAAAAAAGTAATTAATCACACCTTCATTTTGTAAATTAATATCTATTTGTTTTATATATCTTACCCATAAAAAAGAAATCTGCAAGGAAAACAAGAATAAAACACAACATTGTCCAGAAATACACTGTATTTTCAATTAAAAAAATAATTTTATATTAAAATTAATGAATTTTAATGACATTGAGTTAAGTGACTGGTAAAACCAGTTAAATGTCATTGATCACCATAAAATGTGTTAAATGAAAGAATAAGTTTGAAATGATCAGAAATATTTTGAGAAAGATGGAAAAAAAATATTGGATCACAAGAAATGGTTTGTAAGGTATACACAAGATTCGATTCACAAGAATCGAACTTTTGAGTGAATTAAAGAAGCTGCTTTAGATATGCTAATTTCGGCATACGCGCTTAGTATAAATACCACGCAGCGTCATTAATGAAGAGGGGAGGTTGTTAAGGTTGAAAAGGTGTTATCCTGCGCTAGTGCTTAGCGGGCCAGAAGTTTACATGGCAGTACTGCTGGTTTGACTTACTGTTCGTGAGTATAAAAATATATTGTTCTTGAAAGCTGTGTTTATACATTCCGTACAAGTAGTACGCATGCTTATTGCTGTAAAAGCCAATTATATGTGCAACGAATTCAATAAACATTGTTTCATGTATAAACTGTGTTTGCTTCAAATTCAAATAGAGTGCCACTTCAAATTATATACACCCAAGTCTGGGTAGAAGTGAGCATAGATTCTCTATACTGGCGCCCGAAAAATATATATACCCTGGTAGTTAGCGTTACATTTGTAACGAACAACATAATTGAAATTAAAAACTGTGTACTGTGAACTTATATTGATAAAATTGTTGCAAGTACTTATATACTATTTAAAAAATGAGTGTTGTAGAACAAAACCCTGCTGGAAATTTCCCTCGGGTAATTATGGTTCAGCAAATTGCGCCATTCGAAGCCACCTTCAATGGAGGCCCCTCAAGCCAATTCCTAAAGAAAATTGAGCATTACTTTCAGCAACAATGAACCCCAGAGGGGGATAAACTTAAAATTGCTCTAGCCGCTTTAAGAGGTAGTGCATATCAGTGGTACACGTGTATGCAAAGCAGTAATCTGATTTTTGACTATTCGTCATTCAAGCAACAGTTTCTTAGCGTTTTTCCAAAGACCTTTAATCAAAGTGAAATTGAAGCGGAAATTTATTCGCTAAGGCAACGTGAAGGTCAGTCTGCGTTAGATTTTGCTACGGAAAAGATTTCCAAGTGTGAGGAATATTTAGAAGGGGTGACGGAAGCGATAATCTTAAAAATAGTTATCCAACGTTTGAAGCCAAGTGTTCAAGATTTTTTAGATAATCAAACAATTACAAGCAAGGTTACCCTCCTTCAAGCTTTTGCTAAACATGACAATAGGCATTTCTTCGCTACCCCGTACCGTCATTCAGGTACGAGAAGTTTTATACAGCCGCGCCAAAATTTTTCGCGAGTTTCAAACCAGCAGCGTAAGCAGTACCGCAGGCAAAATAATAGAAGCGCACGGCGTTATAATGAAATTAGTGCTCTTAAAGTAAATAATATGGAAGCACCTTACTTGCACTGGCAAGTTGATTCACATGATATGGTTCAACCTGTTGAAACTGTGTGGTCAAATGTATTATTTTGTCCGAGCAGTAATCATTATTTTAAGAATAGTGAAAGTCAGGGTATTTTTGTGGCTTATAAAGAAAGTGAGTCTAGCTGGAATGATGAGGTAATTCCAGTACAAATTTCTGAAAATAGTGCCGATACTAATGCTAGTGGTTTAGAAAATAAATCATCTGACACTTCTATTAATGCTATACCTGATATTATTGATGCTATACCTGATATTTTAGATGATATTCACACATCTGTTAATGAAGGAAATTTAGTAGATGACGAAGTATGCGTTACGGAAGTTAGTGAATACTTATTAGTTGACGACAATAAAAATTCTTTAAACGATAGTAGGAACTCGCTAGGTAATGATGATATTATTTCAAGTTTCCAGCCGAATGAGGATTGTGTAGGCCAGGTTGATAATATGGTTTTAAATAAAGTACATGAAAACCATACTGAGAGTCAGGATGAAAAGTTGACACAGAGTTATACTGTAAGTAGTTTAGCTGATGCTTCGGAAGTTATAGACGTAGGTTGTATTAAAACGCACCAGTACGAAAAGCTTAATCTTCCTAAAACTGAAGCAGTGTTAACGAATATAAATGATAACGATTCTGATGTCGCAAGTTTCACAGAGACTTTTTCGTCAAAAGAGGATAAAACTAAAGTTAAGGGGGATAAAAAACGTGAAAAAGCGCCTTCAGGTTCCAGCATTAAAACTGCTAATACTGAAGTAATTAAGGCGGTAAACAAGAAGTCGCATAAGCACCAATACCAAAAACAGAGTCAGTTTGTTGAAAAACATGACACAAGTAGAGAGATAAAGCCAGTAACTAAACACGTTGGTGCGGCGTATAAATTTGAAACAATAGAATCTGCATTAAAATTTAATACCGATACAAGCAAAAGTACGAAGCAAAGTAAGGTGTGCACTACAAAAACTCTATCAAAGGATGAACGTGGTACACATAAGGTACACAAGGTTATCAAAAGGAAGAATGACAATTTTAAAGCTCCTTTGCATAAGTACAGGAAGCGCAAGATATCAGCCGCCCAGCAAGGTTGGCCTCCTCCCAAGAGACCTCCTGTCCATCGTCAAGCCGGACCAGCGCCTCAGGACCTACGACCTGCTGCACGAAGGATGCCCACACGGTCAACGAACCCCTTTACTAGGACTGCGACCATCAAGAGAGGTTCCACGGATTGGACAGACTGGTGCAAGGAAGTTACTGCATTCATGAGGAACAAGTCTTGTATCAATTCTCTTATTCTAACTCCCACCCTTTAATAAAACCGAACCAAATTGGTTTGAAGTTCCCCATTGTATATACTGTGTAAACATTTTGAGGGGAAGGAGTGAGCCACTGAAAAAAAAAGGCATACTGTTGTTTTATAAATTTTTGAAGGGGACATGTAGTGACTAGAAAAAAAATACATACTGCACAATATACCAATTAACCACTAATGTACTAACTTCACAAAAAATAACACATGTACATTATAAATTGGGGGAGAGCAGATACAGTCAAGAAATGTCATGCTGTGCAATTGTGTTGACAATTTTAACTAAAATAAGTTTTTTAGGGCGCAGTTGGCCAGCCCAGTATCCGCAACTCTGCAAATCCACTGTGTGATGGTGTCACCTGGACCCTTCGGGGTTAGTTTTGTAAAATGGTAGTGGCGTTTTTCCCCCACACAACGTGTGGAAGGTTTTTTGGCTTTGCCACCCATTATGTAAAAAGTCAGACCAGCACGCGTTTTCAATTAGTTAACTGAAGCCGTTCAGACCTCAGTTACCTAATTTTTTTTTTCGAGGGAGGCCAGTGTAAGGTATACACAAGATTCGATTCACAAGAATCGAACTTTTGAGTGAATTAAAGAAGCTGCTTTAGATATGCTAATTTCGGCATACGCGCTTAGTATAAATACCACGCAGCGTCATTAATGAAGAGGGGAGGTTGTTAAGGTTGAAAAGGTGTTATCCTGCGCTAGTGCTTAGCGGGCCAGAAGTTTACATGGCAGTACTGCTGGTTTGACTTACTGTTCGTGAGTATAAAAATATATTGTTCTTGAAAGCTGTGTTTATACATTCCGTACAAGTAGTACGCATGCTTATTGCTGTAAAAGCCAATTATATGTGCAACGAATTCAATAAACATTGTTTCATGTATAAACTGTGTTTGCTTCAAATTCAAATAGAGTGCCACTTCAAATTATATACACCCAAGTCTGGGTAGAAGTGAGCATAGATTCTCTATAGGTTCGTTAAACAGAAAATGCGCTTCGCTATTTGGAGGTTATTTTACGAAGAAATTCGCAAAATGGTCTTGGTTCCTAGGAAATGTTCGCTAAATAGAGAAATTCGCAAAATAGAGGTTCGTTAAATAGAGGTCCGACTATATATATATATATATATATATATATATATATATATATATATATATATATATATATATATATATATATATATATATATATATATATACCGGGTGGCCATAGTTAAACTGACAGTGCTCACAGTGTTCTGTAGCGCGATCTATTTGCGAGAATGACGCCACATTTTGTAGGAAGATTAAACAAGACGGGGGACGAAGGATTCCGCGAAAAAATAAATTAGTTCCAAAAGTCACCGCTAGGGGAATATTTGGCGCTGTGTAATAGAAAATAGAGTGTTAACAAATGCAAATAAATACGTAAATTACCTTTTATTTTGCATTCAAATGAGGTTCAATGTGGCTGCCGTTGTTGTGGACCACATATTGCATTCTGTGCACAGTATGCACAACAGCAGAAAGTAACATGTCTGCAGGAATCTCCTGTACAGTCCGTGATATGTTATCCTTCAACCTAGCCAGGTCCTGGACCACTCCTTGATAGACCTTGGACTTAAGGTAACCCCATAGCCAGAAGTCGCATGGGGTAAGATCAGGCGACCGAGGTGGCCATGCAGTTGGAAAGTAGCGGCTAGTGACTCTTTCTGTTGTGAATTTCTGTCGTAGCAGGTGTTGCACCCGTGCAGCAACGTGTGGAGGGGCTCCATCTTGCATGGAAATGATTTCCCCCAGGCATTGTCTTTGCTGAAGTACCGGAATGACAAAGCTGTTCAACATGTGGCGATATTTCTCTCCGGTAACAGAACAGGTTTCCTGTCCTGTCGGGGTAATGTTCTCATAGAAGAATGGACCTACGATAAATTCCGCTGTGAACCCACACCAAACAGTTACCTTTGGTGAATGTAAGGGAATTTCTGTGACTGCATGTGGTGATTTGTCATCCCAAATTCGGCAGTTCTGGGTATTCACAGTTCCATGCAGGTAAAAGTGGGCCTCGTCTCCCCATAAGATTTTCCACGGCCAAGCATCATCCACCTCCATTCTGGCAAGAAAGGTGAGAGCAAAAGTCAATCGCTTATCATGGTCGGGGTACAGTAACTCCTGTACACGGCTGATCTTGTACGGATAGAAGTTGATAATCTTTCGTAAGATTTTCCATACCGTACTGTAAGGCATATCCATATTCCGAGCTAATCCACGAGCGCTAGAGTTGGCAGCAATATTGTCTGGTCCTCTGTCGACAATCGCCGTGGCAACTGCTTCGATTGTATCCTGTGGTACAGGTTTTCGTCCTCTGCCTGACTGAACCTTCAGAGAACCTGTTTTCTCAAACGTCGCAACCATTGCTTTTAGCCCATTAACTGACACAGGACCGTTACCTTTAAGCATTTTTTGTGCGTTCTAAAAGCACGAAGAGCGGCTGACGCGTTGCACTGGTTGAGGTAAAAGAATTTGACCAGTAACGCACGCTCGACTAAAGAAGGAGACATTGCACATAAACTTTCAATCCGATTGATTCGAAACGTAACACATTGCCTTTTAAAACCCAAGCAGCTGGCACTGTGCCAATGGATGTAACGTGAAATTTGAATAAAGAACTTCTTCTTCTGCTCAGCGTACGTGATATTGCAGATCACGAGACTTTATCGGTGTTTATGTAGATTTTACGCTTTTTTAAAAGTGTTGCCATATTGCACTTGAACTAAATAAGAAAATGTGCATAATAAAAGGTAATTTTATTCCGTATTAATTTGCATTTGTTAACACTCTATATTCTATTACACAGCACCAAATATTCCCCTAGCGGTGACTTTTGGAACTAATTTATTTTTTCCCGGAATCCTTCGTCCCCCGTCTTGTTTAATCTTCTTACAAAATGTGGCGTCATTCTCGCAAATAGATCGCGCTACAGAACACTGTGAGCACTGTCAGTTTAATTATGGCCATCCGGTATATATATACAGCAACCACCGCTTATAGTGATCAGTGGTTATAAGAATCAACCGTTTATAAGAATCAATATCGCAAAAACAAAAACAAATGTATTATTTCCATGTTAAAATTTCCGCTTTAAAGAATCAATCCACCGGTTATAAGAATCAGTTTGCAATCTTCGCCTTCCTTTCATTTTTCCAAAAAATGCCACTTGAACTCTCAAAAGGTACGAAATTCTTAAGTTTTTGAAATCAAAGATTGATAAAACTTTGGGATGGAAAACAGTCGTAAAATACATTCCTTTAGACATAACATAAGAGTTTCTCCTTATACGCTTTTGCTAAAGACTGTCTTATTAGTTTTACCCTTTACCCAGCGGCATCTAACCCGCCCGAGTCCGATTTCACTTTTATCCAGACAGGCACTCTTTTTTTCCCACCACTTACTTCCTGGTTGCGGATTTCTGGACCCTGAAACACATAAATCTTCCTCGAAGTGTCCACCATCACTTACGCAAACGGGACAGTGGATTCAGCTCTTCAAACCGTGAAACGTAAACGGATCCATTTTGCTGAATCAGATGAACCAGATGCTGAATCAAACGTTTCACGGTTATAAAGTGAATCTTCGTCTGAGACTGTAATAAGCATACGTCGCTAGTATTCACTTTAGTTTTCTAACAAAATTGCCAGTTAGTGTTAGAACTTTTAGATAGTCGAATTCAAATATGATAAAAACAAGGAAATCTCTTAGTTTTTCTGAAAAACAGAACTTCTTAATTAGATATGATGCTCTTCCAAAGTGTAGTCAAAGAGAAGCTGCCTCTTGTTGATTTTATAATCATGTGTTGTTACTTATAGGTCTAGAAATTGAGTTATAGTATATAGTTTAGAAATTGAGTATTTTTAAAATTATAAAAAATAATTTTAATAAATGATAAACAACGTAAATTAAAGAGTATTTAATGGTAAATTATGTATATTGTGCCTGTGTGTTTATATATATGTACAAGTATATATTTGTGTGTGTGTGCCTGTCCAAAGGGAAGTTTCGGTTATAAGAATCAACCGCTTATAAGAATCAAAAACAGTAATAACAAACGTGATTCTTATAAGCGGAAATCACTGTATATCATTATATATATATATCTTAATAAATATTTGATGCATAACTCAGAGCTAAAAATTGTTGGTTTTATGTGTTATTCAGGGAACTGTGTCTCATTTTTATCGGACGCTGAGCATCCTCTATTATTTTACTGGGTCCATGTCGACTGCTCCAAGAAAAGCAGCTTTCTCTGCGAATCGGCACCACTACCTCCGAAAGAAGCCGAATCTACGACCATTGCTGCTCCTCCGACCACAGTGCCACCTCTAGAATGCCCTCACGGTTACAACTGGAAGTCACAAGATTACAGCGGATATTGTTTCTGGGTAAGGCCTGCGACTGTTCTTCGTCACTTTGCAGGAATGACACTGTAATCTAAGTATTATGTAATTTCCAGAATTCTGTTCATTGTTATTATTCTTGGTTTCTCGTCGATTTATGAAGAAGCAGAGAGATCGACGGGGATTATTCCTCTGCCTATATCAGAGATATTTTGCATCTTACCGGCATCAGCACCCGAACTGTAACCAAATGACTGCTTGTAAAGTTTTCATTATTTAAGTTTTGAAAATTTACTAGGGCCCAATAGAATCCCAATAGGGCGGTCCTATTGGGCTTCTGTAGTTTTAATGCAGTAAACAGACACCTCAATAATTTGCTAAATTCAGGATAACTTATAAACTGTCTACCAATAATACTAACCAGACGTTTATTATGTTGTTGTTGCTGATGCCCCCTGGTTGAAGGTTCCAAACCAGGTCCATATAGGCTATTGGGCCGAAGAGGGCGGCTTCAGTTTT
The DNA here is from genome assembly GCA_907164885.2 of Dolomedes plantarius. Taxonomy (NCBI): domain Eukaryota; kingdom Metazoa; phylum Arthropoda; class Arachnida; order Araneae; family Dolomedidae; genus Dolomedes; species Dolomedes plantarius. Next base: position 125,070,415 of record OU015497.1, on the reverse strand, counting down.
AATTAGCACCACATGGGTTGGAGTTCGACTTGGCTTCGAACCAGTCCCGTAATTTTGAACCGAGTCAAGTGACGATACTGGAACACTGGACCCCGCACCTGCAGAGGGATTTTGGGAACTTGGAGGACATTGCAGCTACGACAGATTTTTTTCCGTGAACAAGCTGCCAACACGTCAATGGTTTTGTCAGCGACGTGCATTGAACCAGCAACTTGCAGGTCCCTGGCTTGCTGCCTTTGCCAAATGGGCCACCGCGCCACTAGTTTATTATGTTGAAACCACAACTGACCTACACAGACAGTTAGCATATACAAATAATGCTGCCAAGAGCTCAACTAGCTTGGAGTTTCTTAAAGTCACTCAGACTTCCGCTCACGCCTAAACCAGTTGTTTAGTGCAGCATCCGCAACCACTTAACATCGGAGTTTTCCTACCACTGGATCGTTTGTCCGTTGTAGGCCTTGTTGCGGCCGATGAGAATTTTGGGAAAAGAGGGCGCTGTGCGCGCCTCTGAAGTTTGAAGTGTGCAGAATTGGCCAGTGCTGACTGAGAGATCAGACGATGATGTTACTGTAAATATGTTTGTCCTTGTTGGTTGTAAATAAATATTGTGGCTGTGAATCGAGCTGTTTCTTAAAGAACCCACTCCAGATAAAATTGCAAAGTGACGCCTGCTTAGGAGCGTTACAGGCCTGATTACGCCCGCTCTCCAGCCTTCCGCTACGCGGCAATGTCGGTATTCTCTTCCCCATCCGTTTCTAAGAAACTGATTCCCTCAACTTTCGCGCTGGACCCTCTCTTCTAATCTCGTTGGTCTACGTAGTGGTGCTACCCTATGACCCAATTCACAGTTCCGCTCCTACACACACACACACACACACACACACACACACACACACATATATATATATATATATATATATATATATATATATATATATATATATTGATTAAATAAAGCAAGCAGTGTTCTTGAAACTATAAATAAAAGTTTAGTCATTAGACAGACCATTACACTACCCACGGAGGCTAAATCTACGGGGACGCAAAAAGTAAGAATTCGGTCGTGGAGCAGCGGGGATAATCTGTAAGGGCTCGTACCAACGTTGGTGGTGCTTGGGGCAAAAAATAAATAAATAAAATTTTAAAAAATCTCAAGTGTTAAAGAGAGGTTTTAATTGATATGGCAATTTCTTACTTGGTCTCTCCACGTTGGATATAACTTCAGCACTTTGTCTTCAGCATACTGACTGTTGAAGCATGGACAAATAATATTCTTATTACACGATAAAAAAAAAATACAATACACAACTCAAAACTGACCTTTGAAAAACTTACGATGGAATGGAAGCGATCATGCGGGAAGCATCCTTCAAGCTCAATTACGTAATTAAATACCTCATGTTAAATCAAAGGTTAACCGGAAGGTCTATAACTGATAGAAAGAAAGAAGAAAAAGAGAAATTATTGTCCCCGAAAGTTGAGTGAAGCACTAAACTCGCTAGTAACTTGAGACGCTAACTGATTTAAATTACGAGAAAGGGAATAATGTGTATAAATGGGACAAAAAACAGCACAGGTGATTTTGAGAGAAAGGCTTAGAGGAAATTGTTTTCATAATTAAAAAAAATAATAATTGTGCGGTCGGGGGACCCCCGTCAGGAACGAAGTTCCTTACGTTATTTTTTAACTCTAAACGTGATTTAATATGTAGATTTCTATTGATTATATTAGTGTATTTTTGTCACGCCAAAGAGCGCAGCCCTCTTTTATTCAACCAACCAACCAACCAACCAACCAACTCTCTCTCTCTCTATATCTCTCTCTCTCTCTCTCTCTCTCTCTCTATCTCTCTCTATTTTATTAAAATTAAAAATTTTAATATATAAATTAATTATTTTTATTAAAATTAAAAATTTTAATATATAAATTAATTATTTTTATTAAAATTAAAAATTTTAATATATAAATAAATTATTTTGATTTATATGTTACCTAGCATAATTTTTAATAGGATTAATTTTATTATTTAATCACCAACAAAAATAAATTAATGACACAATATAAATCCCGCGTGAATTGAAACAATAACAAACAACAAATAAGTTTAAACAGAAAGACGCGATTCCATAGGGATGGTATGAAATATTTTAAGTAAAGCATTTACAACTGGTTGAAGTTTATATAAACAATCATGCTGAGGGTAATCATGTGGTAGTTGTTTACTGTTGTCATTAAAATGTAGAAATTCTCTTATCTTTTCAAAGCATTTTAATGACATACATTCTTTTATTACATAATTGCCTATGGCAGGTGACCAATATGGCCTAGTGTTTGGTACATGTACAATAGACATCATTATACAAATTCCAATGCATTGCTTAATTTCTAAATTCGTTACATTGACACACTTTTCTGGGTTTTTTTGCACACAGAATAAATTTGTTTCTTGAACTATATGCTCAATCAAATCTTCTGTAAAAAGATAACTAAAAAAATTTAGAGGTGTGTTTAAATTCATAATTTCAGAGAGAGATTCTCGTCTCCTCGGAATAAAATTTGATCATCATTTAGAAGTAAATTAGTTTTCTTCCAGTTGATTGCAGGCTTTGTTCTCCCTGTATTATTTCTATCAGTTTTTGGCATGTTCCCACCATTAGACAGATGAAGAACATCGCTATTATCAAGTAATGATACCTCATCTTCCTAATCACTACTACCATAAAAAATTTCATCACAAACTTTGTTTGGTTTATAATTAGGATCACCTGTGCTGCCATCGCTTTCTGAATCAGATCCATCTTCACTATGATCACTCCACGATCTGTTCATAAGTTCCTCAATTTCTTTCTGTTTTAAAAACTTTCTTCCCGCCATTTCCTTAAAAAAAATGGCGTAAGCACACCATGTATCATTTTTTATACATAAAATTGAAATCATATTTTTTTATAAAAGATTAAAGAAGTATTTTATTAATAATTATAAAAGCTACGTACCTCTAAAATATATTTATAAAACTTTCAAAGATGTAAACTGACTTTAAAATACTGAAAATATAGCAAATACTAAGGCAGGTCTGGTATGAATTGAACGGCTATCTTTTACTGAGATCGCAGTTGTATTCCTGCTGCCCTCTATCCTACGAAAATGTAACTAACAGTGATTAAAAGCTTTGCTATGATGTTTCAAAATTAATTCAAGGTGCACAAGTGGAAAAAAAAATTACTTTTGAATATAAAGGGGAAAAATAACTTATGTATCAAATTTGATACAGTGTGCAGTGAAGGGTTTTAAAATTTCCCGTAGTGCTTGTGCGGGGATTTGAAGCGGGGACCTCTTGCTCCGTAGTCCGATGCGCTAACCATTCAGCCACGAAGTTCTTGAGCGAAAGCTCTTATGAAGGGGGCATAACGCTTTTTCGTTACGTGACGATTCCTGCCAGTTCACTCTACTGTAAGCCGCGTAAAAGAACTTCGTTCCAAAAAATGAAGATGAATTGCATTTAAAGGATAAGTGCACAAAAGTTTTTTAAAAAATTGACAATACTAATTTGTAGATCAAAAACATCTGATTTTGCCCTTTATGGACAAGGAATATTGAACTCCTCCTGTAAATTTTGAGTTTTAATTCGATGTGCGTAAAAAGGATAAATAGTATGCATAGGGCATTAACCGTCAAACGAATTCTGGAATTCATTCGGGGTGGTAATCAAGGAATTGTATCTTTTTAGCGTGTGCCCAGAACTGCTGATTTGGGCGTGTTAACGCAGCATAACATAATTTTGGACATTAAAACCTCTGTTGTTGAATATAAGAATCTCGTGAAAATTCTTTAAAAAACCGCTTATGACGAGACAATTTTCAGGGTTAACGGAATTAAATTAATGAACTGATTTTTCTCTTTATTCTTTCGCAAAAGCGGTAAATATTAAATAAATTATTACCATAAATATTTCGGAAATAATTTATTAAATAAATTATTTCCGAATTATTTAATGCGTAAATTAGAGATCATATCATAAACAAAATATCAGTAGTTACGATTTTACATTGTTGCATTCGTGATTTAAAACTTTATTAAAAATTGTATAAATTTTTCTATGTGAAACTAGTGTTGCCATAATAAAGCTTTAAAAACTTGTAACTCCGTGCTCATTTCAAATATTATAATAAAGACTTAATAAAATGAATTAATAGATATTTACTGAAAATGCTTATTATTATAAAATTTTCAAAAGAAAAAATATTTCTTCTTAAAGGAATCATATTATAAAACAAATAAAAAGTATTTCTTCTTTCTCAGAAAGCTTAGTAAAGAACAACAATTTATGACGATTTGGAGATTTTGATCACTATAGTTATGTGAGCTACCATTATCTTTTTTAATGCCTTTTTATCACATTTTTGTAGGAACTGATAAAGTTCTTGACAAGTCATTTTAAAATTATAATTAATCTTGATAACTTCGGATTCAGTGTCAAGTTTTAGCTTATATTTTTCTCTTTAGCCCCCTGGCTTACTATAGAGAAAATACTCTTTATAGGAGCGCACTATGCGCCGGCAAGCGAGAATTAAATTCTGCCACTTTTTAATACAATTCTGCAAAGTTATACCGTAAATACTAAACTAAAAGAAAACTGCACATTTTTAAAAATCTCGGACACAATTTTAAAAATTCCCCATACGATCCCAAACGCTATTAAAATGACGGATCATCAGGTTTGAACGTATTGTGCAAAGCTAAATTTGAGACAAGGTGTAATATCTTTAAAATGACGGGAATAATTCTGTGGTATTATGAAAGATGCATGAAAGAAGGCATGCCTATGTGAAACTCAGATAGAATTCTTTACCTTAGCAAAACTTTTAAAGACACTCAATTTCAATTCATAAAAATTTGTTTTTACATGATAGTTAAAAGCACGAGGACTGTAAAAAATATAATTCTGTGGCGTTATGGCAAATGTTGATATGTTCGAAAAATTCGATTTTATGTTTTAAGTTGATATGTCACACTTAAAATTGGTTCTTTAATGTGTCAAAAGCTGACAGTGGAATTACGAAATACGAAGTTATTCGTTTTGGTAAATGCTGTTATGTATAAAAGAGGTAATACTTGGTCCCTAATTGAACATTTTTGTCCCTAATTGAAAATTTCCATTGAAGACCAGCCATATGCTTGAGGTTGAATATGAGTACTAACTAAAGAATATTTGGATTGAAATACTTAATTGAGCGATTTTATATTTCACAACAAAAGTTACTTTTATAATTTGCCGAAAACATGAAAAAAGGACATATCAACATCTTTCATAATACCACAGAATTATTCCTGTCATTTTAAAGATATTACACCTTGTCTCAAATTTAGCTTTGCACAATACGTTCAAACCTGATTTTAGTGGCCCTGACTTTGGCATCTCATGGCTCGGAATCGTGTACCATGACCTATTTCAGACATTCCATAATTCTTCATTCCGTTTACTGTAGCTCTCTCTCGGCTTTAATTTTATTCTTTATGTGATTTTCCGACGAATATCCCATTACAACGGCCTTACTTTTCATATGCAGAGAATATTTAAATTTTCATCTAAGCTTCAGTGCCTATTCAAAATGCTACTTTTTGAGCTGCGTGAAACTTCAAACACATTTGAAATTCACCTAGGAAGGCCATATAATTGAAATCCAGGTTAGTGTTTGTTCCTATAAGTTAACGAAATTGATTGTTATGGCAAATTAAAACTTAGTTCGTAGCTTTTATTTAAAAGAAATCATAATAAATATTTGATTTCGGGGGTATTGCATAATTTTCTAGTTCCTTGGCTGAATTGAAAGACTTCCCATCAACTGTTAGCAATTTAAAAGTGTATAAATACTTTATAGATACTTAACCTCAATTTCAATTAGCATACCATAATTTCGATATGAACTCATAGTGTGTACAAATTTCCCTAAAATATATTTTTCCTTATATCACACAGTTAATTTGATTAAAATCCACGTATGACAGAAAAGATACGATATATGCGTTAAGGCTGCTGTATACCAACCCTATTGGATTCGCTCACCTCAATGTTAACCTATGAAGAAAATTTGTCTATTATTGACAGCTGTATAAATGCTGATAATCAAATAAAAATGGTATTTTCAGATAGCCTGATCTTTTCTGCACCTTGCAACAGGGTTAATTTTATATATTTCGTCCACCAAAGGAATTTATGAGCGTTTTAAAACACACTATATACCATATTTTCCCCCAGAATTTAAATTTTAAAATGTTATTTTAAATTTTTTAACGAAAAATACCCTGTGTGTAAATGTCCCTGTGTGTAAATGTAACGAAAAATACCCTGTGTGTAATATAAGGTGTAAAATGTCTTTCTCTATTACGGAGTATAATTTTTTTTAAAAAAATCCTTCAATCCAAGTCGGTAATCCTTAGACAAATTTTCTCCATATGTTAACATTGAGGTGAACGAATCCAATGGGGTTAGTCAACAGCAGCCTAAATAATATTTATTTTTATCCATACCAACTGAGATGTAATGAAATTTTTCCTTCAGATCTCTGACTATGATTTACAGAACACAATAATCCCACTTTTAGAATTGTGGTTACTTTTTGATCTAAGAATCGTTTTGGTTAATATGAACATGCAGTCATTAATTTTCTTTAAAAGTAGTTAAGAAAATCAAAATATAAAGGGAAGGGGTCTCAAGAATTTTCCTCTATAATTTTATTCATTCCATATATAAGGAAGTAAAGGGCGCGGTGACCCTTTGGCAAGAGCAGCGGACCAGTGATCTGAACGTCCCTGGTTCGATGCTCGTCGCTGTAAATCCAACAGCGTGTTCACTAATGGTGGCCGGGGCGCGTAAAATAGGTCGGGGCTGCAAGTCCTCCAAGTTCTCAAATTTACCTCTGGAGGTGAGAGGTCAAGTGTTCCGGTCTCGTCACTTGACTCGGTTCAAAATTACGGGACCGGTCATTAGCCAAGTCGGACTCAAGTCTTGTGGTGCTAATTCAAAACAGGAGCCGCCCCTTTCAGCCCAGTAGCCTATTACTACCTGGTGAATAGAACCTCCAACCACGGGGCATTAACAAAAACATAAGGAAGTAAATCCTGGCACAAATAAAACATCTAGGTATTGCTAGACTAAATGTGATCTCTTTCTCTATTACTGTAAATCATTCTTTCAATTTGTATAATTAGTTAACTATGTCCACAGAAAATAGAAATTTCGTTTTCAAGAAAAATTGTTTATTGCCTGCAGGAGACGACGTACGAAACAGAGCGCTTGAATTGGTTCCAAGCTCGTGAATTTTGTAAGCTATACGGAGGAGATCTGGCAAGCTATGATGACGAAGAGCAAGAGATTACTGGATTAGGGTAAGAATTTAATAAATATTTCATTTTAATCTCATAATTGTTCTTATTTTCATTTTATGCTCAGATATAAATAATTTAAACCCAAACAAGTTTCATTTTCCAATCCAAAGATCTCACCTCATATTTTTTTATTATTATCTAATGGCAAGTTTAAAGACAACTGAGCAGAAAAACAGCAAAAATAGAACAAAAACATGACACATCAACAAATTCGGCTACGTTATGCTTACCCCACACCAGCGGCGACGGAGACGAAAATCATGTTTCTTCGTTGTTGCGCATGCGTATTAGAAACACATTTTCACTCCCCCGGTCCGTCTCCGTCTCTGGTCTCTGCGGTTTCAAGTTGGAAAAAGTTGAAAGAACTTTTGTCTCTGCAGCCATGCTCGACAGCCAATCAGAATAGAAAGAGAAGATTGTGCACATGCGCAAATAAATTGCCTCTTCTCCCCGTCTCCTAGCGGTGTGAAGGCTTTTATGACAGCCACAGAGACAGGTGGCAAAATGTGTCTGTCTTTAGCAGGTGAGTCTCATCCATGATCTCCCGAAGATCGCAGACCCCGCAGAGTGAATGAGCGGTGATTTTGAGGCCATACAGATATTTTGATAAACAATCTGCCGTTGTCCTTGGCGGCAAAGTGGTCTACAGCTCCCGGCAGCACTGTTTGTCCCTTCTCACCACCTATACATCAAAAGAAATTGTTGCGACTGAACTTTTGTAGTTTCTACAGTTTTAAGTTCCTCAGAATGTCACGGCATAAAATTATCTCAAAACAAACTTACAGAATGAATTTTAATACTATTTTTTAACTGATGCGTGTGAAGTTCTACTTTTTTAACAGAAGCTATTGTGACCGCTTATGTGTGCTAAGACTGTTTTCAAAAACGATATAGATTTGCGAGGCCATATTTTTTCGCTAATTTCTCTTACATTTTAAGGCCTCTTTAACGTGCCATTAACCTTTTCCTTACGGTGTGGGATAGCATGTATCCCAAGAATACGGGCCCAAGAATATATATATATATATATATGTGTGTGTGTGTGTGTGTGTATTTATATATATATATATATATATAAACCCCTTAATGGCCGTTCTTACAAAGGAGGTAAGAGATTTCCTGTTCTAAAGAGGGAATCGGATAAATGAGCTAAATGGGAAATAAAACAAATGATTTATGTATACACACATTTTTGAACTTTGAATAGTAACTGATCCTTACCATGAATCCCTTTTATCATACTAGAAAACACAAACTTCGATACTTTATTATTATGCTTTTGGAATGAGTTATTGCCTTTGCGAACCTAAACGAGCTTAATTATCAGGAATATACATAATGTCCTTCTGTAGAAACATCCGAAAACGAAACCTTTTAAATAAAGTGTAGGCCAAAATATGAAAGCAATGTATGTAGGGCCATTCTTCCCTGTTACTTACCCTTTGAAAACAACTTCAAATTTGGAATTCTTTGTTAGTTTTCATCCCGAGTTTAGCACAATAATAATAAACATTGACTTCCACAAAATGTACAGGAATTTTAAGCCTTTGGTATTAAAATCATCGACATCAGAAGAAGAAATAGTTGATACCATAAAAATCCATATGCATTATATACACTTTTAAAGCTTATCTATCCATCGTTTGAACTCGTGTATGTATATATATATATATATATATATATATATATATATATATATGTATATGTAGAAAATATCCCAAGCTCTTAATTGGCGTATATCTGTAAATTCGTCCTGTAATTTCGTATGTGCCTGCAGTGCTACCTCGTGTGGCACGGGATTACTTGGCAGACGAGAGGTACTCGCTGCTGGGATAGCGTGTTCTTTATGTCTTAATAAATGTTTTGTCTCCGTTGGTATGTACAAAAGTATTTGTCTCGAGATCGCTATAATTTGGGGGCTCGGCGAAATCTTATCAACGACAGTAAATTATTTTGATTTATGGACGAAATCTTAAAAATATCGTGTTGTGTCTGAAGATGGTTGACGACGCCACCCATATTCCATGGCCACCCCTGAAAACGACCACTTTTTTCCAGAACCATGACTGGCCGCCACAGAGAAATCCAACCCTATTCGTCGGTCTCCCCTCAAAACGGCCTTTTTTTTTTCGAAACCATGACTGGCCGCCTTAGAGAAGTTTCACTGTGTGTATATATATATATATAAGGAATTAAACCATTTTAACACGAGTCATCAGTTGTAAGACAATATGGTGGAGAATTTCTGTAAAAGGAAAAAAGCAAAATTTTGGACAAATAAATAAGCGTCAGATTTTTTTCATTTTTCCCCTTTCTTTTAGACAAATAAAGGATCGCATTCATGCAGAATTCTCTGCATGAAGTACTCCCCGATTCCTGTCATCACATTAGTCACGGTATTTAAAACCCCCCATTCCCGTCCCCAAGGTCCCTCGAGTTTCTTTGATCTGGTGTCCCCCGACCCCGCTCGACACCATTTGACCCGCTGACCCCCCGCCCCGTATTTGATGCTCTGTTGCAGAGACCGCTGGAGGAGAAGATAGGAACAGAACGCAGTGCCCATAAATCACTGGCTTCCCCTGCAGAATACAGTGCAGAGCACATGAATGCGGAAGCCACATAAGGAGTCGAAAAACTTGACCACTACACCCATCAAGTAATTTACGATCATTTACTGTACATTTAAGTCCCTCACGCTCCTGTTTTATAAACTAAGCTCCGAAGAAAAGTAGGATTTTAAAGGGAAAAAAAGCACTTTTATCGTATGTATTTTCATTTTAACTCAGCAGAAATAAGTCTGGTTTTGAATGAAGTAAAATGATTCATCTGATATGTTATACGCATCCAACTACTTTTGTAAAGTACCCTGCTGTTTTTTTTTTTGGAGGGGGGGGGAGGGTCAAATAAACTGGATTGTGTAAAGGTATGACATATACCCACTATTCAACTAAATATGGAGTTCTAGTCTAAACAGACATGTGAAGAGTTGGTATACGTTCCCTAAATATTCACTTTTTTTAGTTTGATTCAATGTACAGTAGGGTGGAACGAAAAAAACTTTTTTTTGAATTTCAATATGCTCTAGTTTTCAAAAGTTGCCTTTTAACAAAATAAAGACGGAAATTTAATATTAGCGTAATTGGTGCATGTTTTCAGTTAGCGCAAGAAGGGCAAACTTTTGGTTTTTATTAAATTTTTGACAAATTTTGCAATTATTTTGAAATTGAATACACTTGTAGTATAAAAAAGTAGCAAAATATGTCATTTAAACATTCTTTTTAGTCAGGAGGCCTGCTAAACTGATTATATAATACGTTTTACTTCATAAAAATAGTACACATAAAGGCACTTAAGGACGAGGCACTTAAAAGACACTCTGACATCACGGTGGAACGAAAAAACTTTTTTTTCGGAATTTCAATATGCTCTAGTTTTCAAAAGTTGTCTTTTAAAATTAAAATTAAGAATATAAAATCTTTTTGCTCTACTAAAATATTTTTAAGTGCCGCAAAGGGCTTCAAAATGGATATTTTTATGAACAAGTGATTATATTTGTATTTTTTGTTAATTTATTTTATAGTATATTAAAATAATGTATATTTCCTGTAAATAAAATATTCAAAATATGATATTTTGACAGAAAACTCGCATATTCTAAGTATTTCTAATTTTTAGATGTCATAACAGAACAACTGATTTTGTGGAATTTCGCGATTTTCATCATATTAATTTTACAGTAGCATATTCTTATAATACACATTGGAATGAAAGAAAAACAATTTTTAATTGACCGAGCTTAGTTAAAATAAGTAAATCACACTTATTTAGAAATATATTAATGTAGTAATCACACATTGTTTCCATTACTAATTTCACTGACACATTGAATTGTTTTAGTGTTTCAAATTTTGGCATTATCTTTTGAGAATGTATTTTTGTTTTTATCAATGAATCTCTTGCAGAAGTACCACGAACGGACAAGGATGACCCGGTATCTAATTTAACAATCCTTTCTACTACTTGTGTGTGACATGGAATGTTGTTGAAGTCAATAATTTAAATGAACTGTCCCTACGTCACCTATTTTGTTTCCTAGAGGGAAAAACTAAAGGTCCAAATGAATTTGGAGGAGAAATAGGTAAACAGCTAGAAAACTGCTATGAACTTCCAGTGATTGAATTTTCACCTATTGAAAATAACATTCCATTACTAGAAATTAAGGATGATTTAAGTGTGGACCCAAAATATTTATTAGAAATGCATAATGCCATCTCTGTTGGAAAGTGCTCTTCTTATTTCTCCATGAGAAAACCTGGAAAATTTTGTAATTCACGATGGCTTACATTAGCATACCGAATACTTCGCTTGTATGTGGGAACAGAATTTCCTGCAAAAAATCTCCGAATACTGATTATATTTTGGAAGTTTATGCACCAATTTGGTTTAACATAAAGCTGAAACCATCTTGAATCCGTGGATCGAAGCACTTATGGAAACTTGTAAGCTATTCACGTTACCTCAATCAGACACTTAAAAATGTAATTGTCCCTGTCATTCAAAGAAATGCATACTTTGCCGCTTATGAAAATCTCCTCCTTTGTATGATATTAGACGATCGCAGTCAAGTAAGAGAGCTTGGATTACGCCGGATTCTAAAAGCAAGGGCGGAAAATGAAAGAGGCATCAGAAAGAATTTAGTTCCACGTTTAAACTTTGATGCCAAAGATTATATTGATATGAATGAATGGAATGATATTAAAGTAACAGAACCTCCTATGACGAGGCATGTTTCTGATGACAAACTAAAACAGTTTATAAAGGAAGCAAAAGAATCTGATCACGAGAAACAAATTATTGACTTCAACAACATTAGATGTCATACACAAGTAGTAGAAAGGATTGTTAAATTAGTTACCGGGTCATCCTTGTCCGTTCGTGGTACTTCTGCAAGAGATGCATTGATAAAAATAAAAATACATTCTCAAAAGATAATGCCAAAATTTGAAACAATAAAACAATTCAATGTGTCAGTGAAATAAGTAATGGAAACCATGTGTGGTTACTACGGACTTTTGAAAAGCATGAATATTTTTTCAAAGTAACGTTTTGCCTTTATAGACATTACATTAATATTTTTCTAAATAAGTGTGATTTGCTTATTTTAACTAAGCTCGGTCAATTAAAAATTGTTTTTCTTTCATTCCAATGTGTATTATAAGAATATGCTACTGTAAAATTAATATGATGAAAATCGAGAAATTCCACAAAATCAGTAGTTCTGTTATGTCATCTAAAACTTAGAAATACTTAGAATATGCGAGTTTTTTGTCAAAATATCATATTTTGAATATTTTATTTACAGGAAATATACATTATTTTAATATACTATAAAAGAAATTAACAAAAAATACAAATATAATCACTTTTTCATAAAAATATCCATTTTGAAGCCCTTTGCGGCACTTGAAAATATTTTAGTAGAGTAAAAAGATTTTATATTCTTAATTTTAATTTAAAAAGACAACTTTTGAAAACTAGAGCATATTGAAATTCCGAAAAATAAATTTTCGTTCCACCGTGATGTCAGAGTGTCTTTTAAGTGCTTCGTCCTTAAGTTCCTTTATGTGTACTATTTTTATGAAGTAAAACGTATTATATAATCTGTTTAGCAGATCTCCTGACTAAAAGGAATGTTTAAATTATATATTTTGCTACTTTTTTGTACTACAAGTGTATTCAATTTCAAAATAATTGCGAAATTTGTCAAAAATTTAATAAAAACCAAAAGTTTGCCCTTCTGGCGCTAACTGAAAACATGCACCAATTACACTAATATTTAATTTCCGTCTTTATTTTGTTAAAAGGCAACTTTTGAAAACTAGAGCATATTGAAATTCAAAAAAAAGTTTTTTTCGTTCCACCCTAATGTACAGTTCCTGCCCTGCATAATGTGTACAATAAATTATGGTAATAAAATGCTTTTTGTTGAGTTTAAGAAAGCTTTACTTAGAGTGTCACGGGTCGTTGACGTGGATTGACTCAGAAAAGTTAATTTTATATTTTTTTAATGTCTTGTAAACAATTCTACGTAATTTTGTTACAAAACATAGTTTTTATTGTAAGAAATGGTAAGTCTGCTTAGTTAAGGATTTTGTTTTACTTATTACCCATCTTACCCGGATTGTCCGGATTTTCAACTGCCCGGATTGCCTGTGGCCCCAGCTTGTCTGGATAAACGAGGTTTTCTCGTTTGCTCTGGGTACCCTGAAATTTGCTCCAAGATGCCAGTAGAGAACAATTTAACTTTTATGTGTATAAACCACTGTTCCTTACATTTTGTGACAATGGACTTTTTAGAAGTACTGATTTAAAGTTCTGTCTGACAATAAACAATCAAAGAAAAGGAGCTAAGCCGGATATTAAGAAATTGACTGTAAAACAATATTAAGAAGGAAAATCGGGAGAATTTTTTTTTTTAGCATTTCAACATCAGTTAATAAATGACGAAGAAAACCTGTTGAAAAAGAGAACGTTAAAAAATCAAATATCTTTTAGATGGGGATTTGCACCACAAACCATGGAGTAGGTGGGAATTTTAATTTTTTTTCCCGGTAGAAAACTAAATTGTTTTGTTTATTTGAACGTTCAAAAAAAGCGTATTATTAAGGCTATCGTCAGAAAATTTTAAACGCATAGATCTTCTCTGTGGTATCAATATATAAAAATGAGAAGAATAGAGTATGTTTAATAAATAACTTTTGATTTATAATATCCCAAAAGAACTAACTATCAAATAAATATTGAAATGCCTATGAAGTTCAGACATAATTTTATTTTTAACATTGTGGCATTAATCATCCGAGATAAATTTTAAAATAAGGACTCCATTAAATAGGATGAGAAATGGAATCAATGAAGAAAGTGAAAAAAAAATACCAATAGAAACAAGAAAGAAGGATAACGAGTAGAGGGATAAACGAAAAATAAAACAATAAAATAAATAATATTACTCAAATGCCTTAAAGCTGCTGTGTTCTAACCCTATTGGATTTGCTCACCTCAATCTTAACTTATTGAGAAAATTTGTCTGCTATTAACAGCTGCATAAATGCTGATCATCCAACAAAAATGGTATTTTCAGATAGCCTGAACTTTTCTTCGCCTTGCAACAGGGTTCATTTTATATATTTCGTCCGCCAAAGGAATTTATGAGCGTTTAAAACACTCTATATACTAGATTTTCCCCCGAAAAATTTAAATTTTAAAATATTTTTTTCATTTTTATTAAATGCCCCAAGGTGTCAAATTCTTTTCTCTTGCGGAGTATAATTTTTTTTTAATTTCAATCCAAGTCGGCAGTCCTTGGACATATTTTCACCATAGGTTAACATTGAGGTGAATGATACCAATAGGGTTAGTACCAATAGAGTTAATACTAATAGGGTTGGTATGGATAAAAAGAAATGTTCTTTAGGCTGTTGTGTACTAACCCTATTGGTATCGTTCACCTCAATGTTAACCTACGGAGAAAATATGTCCAAGGATTGCCGACTAGGTTTTGAAGAATTTTTTTAATTGTACTCCTAACAGAGAAGGAAATTTCATCTTTAAAATAAATTCACATAATATTTAAAAATTTAAATTATTATGGGGGGAAAATCTGGTTAGTGTGTTTTAAACGCTCATAAATTCATTTGGTGGATGAAATTTATAAAATAAATCATGTAAGGTGCAGAAAAGTTCAGGCTATCTGAAAATACCATTTTTACTAGATTATCAGAATTTATGTTGCTGTCAATATTAGACAAATTTTCTCCATAGGTTAACATTGAGGTGAGCGAATCTAATAGGGTTAGTACACAGCAGCCTTAACCCTGTTTGTAGATATTTTTTTTTTTTTGTCATTAATGAACATCATATAATTTTAGAAATATTTATAGCATCTTCTTTACACTCAGTTGGTATATATTTACGAAGATATATATACTTGATAATTATATTAATCCTTTTCCGCCATATAAGCTTTGTTTAGCGACTATATGACAGTATAAATTTATAGACTGTATGCTGACTTTGGCAACTTTTTCAGCAAGGGGATGAACTTAGTCTGCAAGACATACGTGCATTGATTTAAACATTGTTGTTTTTTGTTTACATTCAGATATACTTTAAATATACTGAACATTCGAAAAAGAGAAATATTTTTTTAAATATTTTAATGATAATTTTTTCCATATCAAATATTATTTTATATTACACTGGCATTATTGCCCGGCGTTCCCCGGGTAGATATACAGATATAAAATTTGTCATGCATTCCATCAAAAAAATACTCGACTGCACCAAAATTTCGTTTTTACTGCGTTACCTTTCTCGGGTCCTTAACTGTGCCGAATTTGGTCCCGGTAGGTGAAACAATATAGGATTCTATAGCGGACAAACAAACAAACAGACGAGCTCTTATATATATATATATATATATAGATTTTTTTAATTTAATAATAGATTTCCATGTACAGGTGAAATGAACAAATATTGAGGCATAAAATTTTATGGTTGAAATAACTAGAATGCACACATAAAAAGTTTCATAATAGATTTCTCATTTTTAGGGGTGCTCGTGGTCATTACAGAGGTCTTTGGATAGGTTTGAAGAGAGATCAACATAATGGTTGGTAACTATAAATTTATTTTTTGATCTCAATGTACCTAATATGCGCATAGACTTTGGAAAAAATTCTCAATCTTTTTCAAAATTTACCAATTTATGTGAGATCTTTTTAGCACGCAATGTCTATTTCAAAGAATCTATTATGTAACAGCAGAAGACATTTTGGTTTCCTACTCGAAGTTTATACCCGTGCGATCTTGAACCAGTATAGAAAATGTGAATAACTTAAGTGGCTACTCTCTAATTAATATATATATATATAATATATAATATATATATATATATATATATATATATATATACATATAATGTATGTATGTAACAAACTTCCTCCTTCAGAAGCACAACTACTATCAAAGGAAACAAAAAACTTTTAAAATGTGGTGTAGAAATTTTCTGCGGTACAAGTGTCATAAAAATAAAATAAATTGCATTCATTGTATCCCTGTTTTAAACTATCTTGCCTCTTCAAAATAAAAATTACAATACTAACGAAACCATAATAGTAATTGGACACATGAATACTTTGTTGAAAAACTTCGGCTTTTATTAACTGATGTATTCGAAATGCCATTATTTTGACGAAATTCTGCAACTTATATCTGCAAAGTTTATTTACATCTAAGTTCCTGAAGTATTTAAATTATGCAACCAAGATTTTTTTATTGATAACAGATGAGGTGACCAACACCACAAACACATGTGGACTCTGTGTGATGGTCAATGATTTCGTTGAAGTGACTCTTCCTCCTCCCAGAACAAATGTCTTGCAATCTGGACTCTATCATCCCTGGCATTTTTTTCTCGAATACTCCAATTCGACAATGGAAAAAATATCCTAGAGAAGGTTTTTCTCGTTGCTTAGTAAATTCAGTACCAAATAACTACATTTTATCGTAGAATTACGTTGTGAGGTCTAGATCAAATGAATTGGAACAGCCTCAGATCATAATACCGTCCCCAGATACTTTGACAATGGACACTCAAAATGTTGAGATTATCTTTTGTAGGCTTCTCATGAAACCTTGATGCGTCCATTGCTCTGAAAGTCAGTAACTGACTGTCAGCGAAACCACTTGCTCTTTTTTTCATTACTCTACAATCCAATTTTTAAATTACCCAGTAAACTGTTGTCGTTTTTTCCAACTAGTCTCATATTATCCTCATCTGTTTCCTTCTTTGATGAAAGCCAAATTTGGTCCAAGGTCAAAGTGTAGTAACTTTTCTATGATATCTGCAAATAGATACTGTTACAGTTTACAAATATGTTGCCTACAATGGATATAATCGCATTACTTAGCTAACGAACGGCTTTTCATTATAAGTATACACCTAATTCTGTTTTTTGCACGAACCTTTTTTACTTGAATTTGATTTAGCACGAATTCAAAGGAATATTTCATTCTCTTTTTACGCGAGTCATTTTGATTTAACACGAGCGGTCCAATTCAATTTCTCAATTTTTTTTTGTCTAAATTCTAAGAAAACAAAATTTTATTTGTGGCGTATTGTTTTTTACGATAGTGTGTCCAGTTCTGTTTTTATTCAAGAATTCAGTCCGCAAAAACATTTTCTTCTTTCATTCTATCGAAGATGGAGAAATGAAAGAAAATGGACCCTGTTCCAAATGCAGATTTAATAAAAAAAAGGTCTGAAACTGGCCAAAAAATTGGGTAATCATATTGTCAAATATGACCCTAATGAGGAACGCTCTGGGAAGTTACAGCGTGAATAGAAAGTTGTTGACAACCTCTTACAGAGAACGCCCTAACCAAAACACGGACACAACGGTTAATAACTGAATTCGTTCGTAAAATCGGTGAACCATCAGCACCCGAGGAGACTCGTGCTGATTTTGCTCAAGAGATCACAGAAAGAATTTCATTAATAGAGGAAGAAGATTATGTCATTTCTAGAGATAGCACTGATTTTCCAGTAGTACGCAAACGTATGCGCCGTTCATTGTCAGAAAGTGAAAATGAATAAAAAAAATTTTATGTGTAAAACAGATTTTTTTTTGTTTGTTTGTTCATGACGAATTTTTTTTTTCATTTTCATTACGTATTATTACATGTGTATTTTGTTAAAATAAAATAATAAGCTTAAAACGAATATGTTCACATGGTTTTTTAAAATTATTTTTACTGATTTTTTAGACCCAGAACCAATATTCTTTTCTTCTATAGATACAATGTCTTTTTTTACATGAGTTTTTTTTACATGTATTCTTCAGGACCGTATCTATCGTGTAAAAATAGAATTAGGTATATTCCATTTCAAACAGAGAAGTATTCTTCGTCTATGAAACAACGTACTTCCATTTGTTTTGCTTATATTGTAGTTTTCCACTGGGTTGATGGCAACATACTCAACTTTACTAACTGGGATATTGATGAACCAAACCTGAACAGCAACTCCAAGTTTTGCGTCACCCATACGTCCGGCACATCTAGATGGGGGTTAGATTACTGTGGAGTAAGGCGTTGGTTTATATGCAAAGCACCTAAAGGTACGAAAAATTAAATTGTTGTGTTACACTTACATTCCTGTATTACCAGCGCCCGCTCTAGCGGTTACGTTGCCACGGACAAAAAGACAAATTGCCGCCCCTTAAGAATATATATATATATATAATAAAGGTACATATTTTTTATTTTCAGTAAAAATCAAATAATTTTATTTAAATTTTAATAAAATCATATATTTAGAAAGAAACATAACATAACATAACATAACATTGATAATCAAGCAGTACAAAACAGTAGAAATTAATTAAGAAATATCTGTACTTAGTCACAAATTGTTAACCATATATTTTTTTACAATTTTAAATGCTATTAAAAATGTCTATTATTGCACAAACAATCAAAATGCCATTATTTTGAGGATAAAACAAGGTAACATCAACTACGCTAAAATCCCCAAAAACTTTTTTTCTTACTTTCAGTTCTGCAAACTTTTTTATTGCACCTTTTAAATTTACTTGATCAGCAATTTCATGCTCAACTGCCAAAATGGCCAAACCATAAAGACTATGCATGTTCAAACACAAGTTAAAGCAGTGCTCAGCTCGCGTACTAATTCTATTCTGTTCAGAGAAGTATATGCATGTTCAAAGAAATTCAACCAGCGTCCTTTACAAATTGTGCGTTAATTTTTCAATAATACTATAAATATTTTTAGCTTTTATACATAAACAATATAAATACGCTACACACTATAAATTTTTAGCGAACGAAAAAATCGATACGTGAAATTTTCAATA
The DNA here is from genome assembly GCA_907164885.2 of Dolomedes plantarius. Lineage (NCBI taxonomy): Eukaryota > Metazoa > Arthropoda > Arachnida > Araneae > Dolomedidae > Dolomedes > Dolomedes plantarius. The sequence continues at coordinate 125,051,090 of OU015497.1, read as the reverse complement.
AATTGGGCATTTAACACATCAAAATTTTTCTCACACAGCCAAAATGGCGCCCCTAAATTTTGGCGCCCCGGACAACTGTCCGGGTTGTCCGCCCCTAGAGCGGGCGCTGGTATTACTCTTTAATTCAATGCTGAACTTGATCAAGTCAACCTTGCGTCTCAAAACGTTAGATTCCGCATCAATACCAAGTAAAAAATATTTGAAAATAAAGAAATGTAGCGCCATCTCTTTTCCGAAATTCAAACTATTCGCATAAATACTGGGCAATAAAAGCAAAACAACCATGCACTAATTTTTCCCATACTTTGTTTCAAATATTTGCATATTTTATCTATTATATAAAACCTTCGATATATTTTATTGTAATATTTTATTTTTTTAGGATGATAATGAAAGTTGCAGAAATATGAATAGTAAAATTAATAACTGCAAATGCATGTAAGGCAAATAAAATAAAATCCTTGTTATCTTAAAATATAATATAATTTTTTTGAGAAACAGAAAGAGCACTGCCTTTTCTGAATTAAGTTGTATCCGTAAATGCAATATGTTTTAGTCAGAGATATTTTTTTCGTTACCTTATGACCAAAGTTATCTATTTTGAACCCCTTTTGGAGTTCATATCTGAATTTTTATGATCCTTTTGATGAAAACATTTTTTAAAGTATTATATTATTTATAAACCGTACCTAAATGTATCCGTAAAGCATATATACATTTGTATCATGGCATATTTCTATAAAAAGTCTATAAATTTGTTCGATAATATGTAACTGTTCATAATTAAAGACAGTTTTGAATTGGAGTACTGAAAACTGCCCAAATATAAAAATGGATTGTGATGCTACAAATATCTTTAATACTGATTATTAGGAAAAAATTAGTTATCATATTATATGCATATATATATATATATATATATATATATATATATATAACTTTCAATAAAAATCTGTTTTGTTATAGTTATTAGTTCTGTCAAAAGTTCAAAGATGGCAGCACTACTGAAAATGATTTTAAAAAAAATTATGGTCAAAAGCAGAATATTTCTAGGAGAAAAGCCCTGAGTATTGCAGTACAAGGAAGAATAAATGATTTTCTCAATTTTCATAGAAAAACGCCATTTGTTATGCCTATAAGAGAGACGGGGGCTTCCGTAGAAATATGTTGTACATCATCCTTGGTGATTTCTAATATTCTGCTGACTGAGTTACGCCTCTTCCATTTCCAGAATCGTGATTTTGCGCTAAACAATACAATCCTGTTAGGTAAATAATAACTATTTAAATTTAGTCCAAAAAATCTATCCCAATACCATGCAAAATTATATCTTAAAATGACAATCCTATTTCATTTTATGTAAATGAGTTCAAATCAGACATCAGTATCCGTTTATTAATTGAGGCCTCTTTCGTCCTTACAGGAATCTGTCAAAACTCTCCCATTGAAAAATTGATAGCAATTTAGATTCAACCAAAAGCCTTTTTCTTTCAAATATTATGCAAAATTTTATGCTAATTCGAACTTTTCTTTGTATTAGAATAAATCAGACAGATATAATAGAGCTCAAATAATAATATGTCAATTATTTGAGGCTTCTTTCGTTTTTAAAGGAGTAAACGGCCAGTGTTTCATTCCATTTGGAGGGAGGGGGAAAGCTACAGTTTAAAGTCTCTGCAGTGGAAAATTGGAAGAATTAGAAATACTCTAATAACTTCTAATAAATAATAATGATCATTGTTGTAGCTACAATAGCCAAACAACGGGAGGTCTTAGTCTTGCACCAAGTTTACAACAACTCATGGCTTGAGGCTAGAATTCTTGCACTGGGCAACTCTAAGGTGGTACTGTGGTGTTCAGTGGTAGTAATTTCTCAGCCAACGGCTACGAGCAATCACTTTATCCATAAAGCCCATAATAGAACCTCGCCTCTTTTTTTTTTACAGTCATAATTTCTATATATTTTGTCATGAAGATCAATGGGGAATGTCTTTGATAAGTTTTAATGGAAAGATAACTTTATTTTCCTGTTTATCTCGATATTTGTGTATGTACCTTTTCAGTCAGTTATTGATATTGTCACTATATACAATTCTGCGGAATAAAATCACTAACATGTAGGAAAATGTTTCCAAATTGCAAAATTAATGTTTCAAACAACGCACATTGGACTCGCACACACAACTCTAAGCTAAGACACAGTATAACACTAACGCAATGGACTGTAGCTCGTTTATTGCTCTCGAAAATTCACATCGGCACACAGTGAGAATTACAAGGTCACAGTCAAGGTCGCACTAAAAGCACATCACAGAGCAACGAGCGACGTACGCTCGCGTCACAGATATAAAAACATAAAGTAACAGCGCCGTCTCACGGCGAATTCAGAACAGAGGGGGCGCGGGCGTCAACATTCTCCCCCCGTTGACATGTTATAGACATTCAACAATAACCATAAAAATATCACAAATTTTAAAATGATTATAGACACAGTACACAATAATTTCAGTCCGGCATTGGCAATACACACACGCGTGAGATGGCTCGCTTGTACTCGCCATACTGCGTTTTCACCCTCACCAAGTTATCATTACCATAGTACAGTTCTATTATTCTCCCCAGAGGCCACTTGAAGGTAGGCATGTTGTCCTCTACGAGTACGACTAGGTCACCGATCCTCACATTATTCTTTCGAAATCTCCACTTGCTACGCTGTTGTAGTTCACTTAGGTAGTTACGATGCCATTTATTCCAAATGAGCTGTACCAGACGGGTCACCTTTGGTTTCATTTTAAAACAGATAACACACTCATGTACTATTTTTCTGCACAGAAAACGACTGTTCAAAGGCCAAAACTTTTCTCTTACGCAGTGGAGAAGTGTAGAGGCACCAACATGAAGATTTTTCTTATGAAAATACATAACTATTTGACTTGTCACCTTATGACGACTCGGTAAGATTGCGGGATATTTGTTATCATACGGCAGATCCGAATTACCCAGGCGTCCACCTACCCGCACTACACCACTACTATCAAGAAAAGGATTTAAATTTCTTAACTTACTGTTAGGTAGGACGCTTTTCTGGCTCTGGAGGTCCCGAATTTCAGCGGAAAAGGCCTCCTCTTGTACGCTTCGAATCAACCATTTTTCAGATTGATCCAACTCTAAGGCGCCAAGCGGGCCAGACACTTTTACATTACATTGTTTCACATTATTTAAAAATCTTAATACATAACTAAATATACGAAGGACAGTTACATAATTATTACTCCTGCACACTAAATCAGACAATAAAGACAATTCATGATTTGTAGACACAAAAACATTAAGCTTCGTCATATCATGCTCCAAGTCCGGTTTTAGTTCACATGAATACTCGGAATCATTCATCCGGGTTGAACTGGGCTGTCCACTGGACGTCTCACCTCGCTGAAGGAATGGCGGGCCATTCCACCACAGTTCAAGCTCGGGAAGGTCTCGAGGGCCTATCCCACGCGAAATCACATCCGCAGGATTCAGAGCTGATGGCACATGATTCCACTGACAGTTCTCTGTCAGCTGTTGCACCTTGGACACGCGGTTGGCGATGAAGGTCTTGAGACGGTTTGAAGGTGTGTTCAACCACGCTAGGGCGATTGTCGAGTCTGTATGCAACACAACATCAATCTCCAATCGAAGAGCGGCACGAATTTTCTCCACAAGCTGAGCCAAAAGAAGACAAGCGCAGAGTTCCAGCCGTGGAATGGAAATCACTCGAATGGGTGCCACGCGGGACTTGCTTGCCAAAATGGCAGTTCTCGCAGCATCAGGTCGAGAGAAACACTGTAAGTAGACAACAGCCCCATATGCTGCCTCGGACGCATCTGCGAAGCCTTGAATGACGATTCTTAAACAACCGTCAATCAGGATGTATCTCTCAACTTTCACATTCTCGATGCATTTTAAGGATGTCACAAATTCGCTCCACTCCTCGGCGATTGGATTGGGAAGCATATCATCCCAATCCAGCTTCTGCTGCCACAATCGCTGCAAAAGGATCTTGGCTTTGGTTATCACTGGACCCAAGAACCCAAGGGGGTCATATAGCCTGGCGATGACACTTAGCACTTCACGCTTGGTGTATGACGGTCGATTCGAAATTGATACCCTGAAGACGAACTGGTCTTGCAAAGGCCTCCAGCTGATGCCCAGCGTTTTCACAGATAACCCCGTGTCAGCAGTGAACGGATGTTCGACGTCACATGACAACGAGCCGTTAAGCAAGTCAGGGGAATTTGAGGACCACTTGTGAAGAGTCATTCCGCACGACTGTAAGGCATCTCGCAGCTGTGATTGTAGCTCTCGGGCAGTCTCCAGGTCAGGTGCCCCAGTCACGATGTCGTCCATGTAGGTATCGTGCAGCAGAACCTCAGAAGCCAGAGAAAATCTCGATTTCTCATCCTCGGCTAGTTGCTGCAGGGTCCTTATGGCAAGGAAGGGTGCATTGGATGTGCCATAAGTGACGGTTTTCAAACGGTACGTTAAAATCTCCCCGTTGTCTTCAGTCTTCCACACTATTCTCTGAAGATCCCGCTGATCTGGATCGATGAGTATCTGCCGATACATTTTCTGAATATCTGTAGTGAAGGCAAACCTGTGTCTCCGAAACCGGGTAATTGTCCCGAAGACGTCCTCAGTGACTTCTCCTTTCATCAGAACGTCATTCAGACTCATACCTGTTGTGGTGGGTGATGAAGCATTAAAGACAACTCTCAACTTAGTTGTCAATTTATCAGGGCGTAGAACGCCATGATGGGGTATATAGTAGTGTATGGGCGGTTCACGTGACTCAACAACTTTCTCCATATGACCCAATTCATCATACTCCCTCAAAAAATCCGTATACAACGACAAATACTCGGAATCTCTGGACAGGCGATTCCACAATGAATTAAGCCGCCTCACAGCAATGTCTCTAGAATTTCCTAAGCACGACGGATCCTTACTCATGGGCATCGCTACTACATATCTACCCTCTGCATCTCTTCTATGGGTACGCACGAAGTGATCCTCACTCAACGACGCCTCTGTATTCTCTGACCGCTCCATACCAACATTTTCAATTTCCCAAAATTGTTTCAATGTTTTATTTAAGTCATCATCAAGGATTAACCCACAATGAATGCGATCATTCGCTACCTGATCAACACTCCCACTTGCAACATAGCCAAATACCGTATTCTGCAACAATAACTGTGAATTTTGAGCATAGATTTGTCCTGGCCTCAACAATTCATAAAAAATCTCTGCCCCCAGCAACATGTCAATTTGACCTGGAATATTGAAACTATAATCAGCTAATGATACGAATTCTGACACGTCCACACACACATCCATTATCCTGTTTGGAATGAGATCGGTTATTTTGTTGACCACTAATAGGGACAATTCCCTCTCATAACTCTTATCCTTGTTCGCCACCGAGGTTCTAACACACCTCTCAACAACCATTGTTGCGTCATTAACACATGAAACCACAGTATTTACTTTCTCAAATTTTAACTGCAACCTTTCCGCGCACGCTCTAGTACACAGGCATGACTGGGACCCGACATCCAGGAGACATCGCACTTCGATCCAATCTGAATACTTGTTTTTAACTAGTGCACAAACAGTACTCAATAACACATTTTTTCTTTTATTTTTCTCAAAACTCGTTGCGACTATTTGGGGTTGGGAAACCACTTCTGCCTGCCTCCCCTTGCGCTCTGTTGCGGAGGAGCATTTATTTGAGTATCAGGGCTGCCGGAAAACGAATTATCGTCAGGCGGAAAATGAATCATCCTATTATGAGGTTGACCACAGAAACAGTTTCTTTCTGAATGGCATTCACGAAGTTTGTGCGGCAGAAAGCAACGAAAGCACAATTTATTCTTCTTTACTTCATCCGCTCTTTCCCAAACTGATAGCCTTTTAAATTTGGGACACGTATAAAGAGGATGGAACGCATTTTTACACAAAACACAAACTGCACCTTTTTCTTCAGACACAAATACTCTCGATATATTCCTATCCGAACGCCAATTAGAATTTTTCTGCCATTTGTACCCTCGGGATCCTTTTGTTTCCCCGACATTTCTACTGGTAAACTCATTTTTACATTTACCTCTCGACGATAAGTAAATATCACACTCTCGACCAAGCTGCTGAGGTTTGAAAAAGGTCTCACCCTGTTTTACTCCAATGTGAGTCATTAATTCTCTATCAAGAGTTTCGAAGATCTTATCCGAAACTATGAGCTCGCACAGGGATTTGAATTCGGTCACCTTGCGCAACTGACAATAATAGTCAAACGATGCACACAACCGAGAAGCAAATTGCACATAGGTCTCAGATGGCAACCTCTGGGCCATTTTAAAGTTATTCCAACATTCCTGGGGGGTGGGTTCAAACTCCCTCAATACTAAACCCTTTATCTTCTCGTAATCGACTAAGTCCTTCTGATTCACATACACTAGCAAGTTGTTTACCTTTTCTCCCAAAATATTCAACAGAATCTCGGCTTTTAATTCATTAGGCACAGTTTTAGCTTTAAATGCCTTTTCTAAAGAATGGAAAAACAGGTTAAATGATTCTGATTTACTAGGTACTGGAATAGTCAAGGTTTTAACACTACTGATTAATCGTTCCAGACTATCAGCTGAAGGAGTCGGTTCTTTGACTTCTGTAGTTAGGGTCGTGTCAGTCAAATTCTTTTTCACGTTCGCAATTTCTAGCTGCTTTTGTAATTGGGCCAATTTTAATTTCTCTAATTGTATTTCTGTTTCCCTAGCTAATTTTTCCTTATCCAATTTATCCTTCCTCTCCTCTAAAATATTATCAATAAGACAACACAAAAATTCACTATTGGTTTTGTACACATCACTGGATTCGATTAAGTCCTTCAGCTGCACTACTTTAGCATTATCCGGTATCGCCAAACCCAATTCGTCAGCAACCTGAATCAATTCATCCTTTTTTAAGTTCAATTTGACCGCCATTATTGAAATCAATGCCAAAGCTATTCACAAAACACCACACGTTCACAATACACCTCTAAAGAATTTTAAAATACTGCCAATAAAAGCACAAGAATACAACACCTCTAAAAACTATACCAACGTCAATACTGCGAATAAAAGCACAAGAAATACAACACATCTAAAAGTTATACTAATGCGAATAAAAGCACAAGAATACAACACCTCTAAAAACTATACCAACGTCAATACTGCGAATAAAAGCACAAGAAATACAACACATCTAAAAGTTATACTAATGCGAATAAAAGCACAAGAATACAACACCTCTAAAAACTATACCAACGTCAATACTGCGAATAAAAGCACAAGAAATACAACACATCTAAAAGTTATACTAATGCGAATAAAAGCACAAGAACACACCACCTCTAAAAGTTATACTAATGCGTATAAAAACACAAGAAAAAAACACCTCTAAAAACTATGCCAATGCAACACTGAACTCCACAGCAACCCACACATGTAAACCGGCTGCAATCACAATTTCAACACTATTTAGTACATAAGCAATTTTACCTCTCAATCCACAGATCACTGAATTTCCTCCGGCTCGACGGACCAAAAAATGGACTCGCACACACAACTCTAAGCTAAGACACAGTATAACACTAACGCAATGGACTGTAGCTCGTTTATTGCTCTCGAAAATTCACATCGGCACACAGTGAGAATTACAAGGTCACAGTCAAGGTCGCACTAAAAGCACATCACAGAGCAACGAGCGACGTACGCTCGCGTCACAGATATAAAAACATAAAGTAACAGCGCCGTCTCACGGCGAATTCAGAACAGAGGGGGCGCGGGCGTCAACACACATATTTTCATGTACAAAAGATTTCTCAAAAAGAGAGGTGAAATAGTTTATTTTCAATAAGTATTTTGTTTATTTATACTAAAACTAAATTTTTGTTCTTATAGTAAGAGTTCCTGTCATGCCTGACTTGCCAACAGATAAAAGTAAGTACGAAATCAGTTCTTAATGTCACTAGTTATATAAAAAATCAACCATATTTTGACAAAATGTAGGCTCAAATGGATTACGGTTAGGAACTTCAGTGAATTTTCTTGTGCAAAATTAAATGGAAGAGACTCAGAAAGACGTTTGAAATTATGTGATTTTTTTCCCATTTCGCCGTAGTTTCTTCCCGTAGTTCGGTCAAATTACAGAGATGACGTAACTTGGTTTTCATTCTTTGTTGTAGTGATTCCATAAATTTTCAAGGGGGTTAAAGCCAGAGCCTCTTTTTCTTGGCTGCTCAAGATGTGTTCTGTCGTTATGTTATGATCTTGAACTGTCTCTGTAACGTTTAATTCTTTAAATCCTGTACTATTCATCCTATTGAAGGGGACTGTTTACACCGGAAAAATCTTGTATATGTTGCAGAAGGTATACCTGATTTTCTGAAATATCTTTCTAAGCATGCTGGTTCATTGCTTCGATCACTTCTACTAACCTCCATTTCAAAACAAGTGAAACCAGTCTTACAACACTGAAGAATTGACAACTTTGCAATAACTCCCTTTTTAAAGGCAAGGGGATGAATAGTTTGTCTAGATTTTTATTTGAGCTTTGATCGCCGTCGATGTTGCAGAAGGTATACCTGATTTTCTGAATTATCTTTCTAAGTATGCTGGTATTTGCCTCGATCACTTCTACTAACCTCTATTTTAAAACAAGTGAAACCAGCCTCCCAACCGACACCTTTGAAATAACTCCCTTTTTAAAGGCAAGGGGATGGAAAGTTTCTCTAGATTTTTTTCTGATCTCTGAGCCCCGTTTCGTTTGACAAATTCTGAATTCAAGAGACAATATAATCTTTCAATAATCGGCAGACTATTTCCTATGAGCTTTTGCCCAACTTAATCGAACTCTTTGCGATCTTCAGTCAACTTGAACTATTTCCTTGACTTCGTACCCTCGACAACACCAAAGCTCTTGCAGTTTTTTGTTTCATTTTTTCCCAATCCTTTGCATCTTTCCTTTCTCCCATATTTTATAACATTCAAACAGTTGAAAAACCCCACATTTTTTTCCCCATAAGAAAAAAAACATATATTTCAATGTTACATCAAGTACAACAAAGTGGGAAGTAAAAAATTTTCTGACAATAATAAACTAACAAAATTTCAACTTGCCATAAAATTTTTGTGTCTAAAATACCCCTTGCCTTATAAAAAGGGGTATTTTTGGAAAAAATTAATACATACAGGGTGGTTATAATTAAAGTTCCACTTTGAAATGGTCATAAAAGGAAAACTACTGGACAAATGTTATTAAACTTGGTAACAGTTTAAAAGAGGTCATGGGAATTTCTTTTCGCCCCCCCCCCAAAAAAAAAGTACAAAAACTCACCACCATGGGGGAAATGGCTCTGTATGCAATATTGTTAAACGAAATAAGACATGAAGACATCGGTTTAAAACCGATCGGTTAAAATATCGGTTTTAAACCGATATCTTCAAGTCTTAGGGCCGAATTCAGGCTTCAAAATTCACAAATTACGATCTGTAAGAAAACGATTTCCGGAATGCGCACACTTTAAATGGTAATTTTGTTTTGGTCAATGTTTCTTAAGGGTATACAAAATGTTAAAGCCGTGTAATAAAAGGTTAAGTTAGATTCCGACTGTTATTTCGTTTAACAACATTGCATACAGCGTCATTTCCCCCCTGGTGGTGAGTTTTTGAACCTTTTTATTTTTCGTGGAAAAGAAATTCCCATGACCTCCTTTAAACTATTACCAAGTTTGATAACATTTGGTCTAGTAGTTTTCTTTTTATGAACCATTTCAAAGTGGAACTTTAATTAGAACCAACCTGTATTTTAATACCCAGACCTAGACTTTTCCTTATGTTCAAATGTTAGATTTTTTTTCGATTTTCTATATTTGCTGTGTTATGAGCTTTGTGAGAGCTAATACGTTAATAAACACGTTGAAATGAACACAGATTATGTTTCTACTTCTTAGAGCCTCGATGCGACATAAAAGACTCCTTTGCATACCGCAATCAGTGGTTTGAATATGAGAATCACTGCTATTTGATTCAAGAACCAAGTAAATACACATGGGATACTGCTCGCCTTTTCTGCCAGGATAATGGAGCTCATATAATTTCGATCCATTCCTTTGAAGAAACGAATTTCCTTCTGTCAGCAGTGAGTATTAGACTCATTTTATTGATAACTGACATTTATTAAACAGTTAGGTATTTAAGAACTTTATTAAAAGTAATTGTTGTACAGAAAGCTAATACTCATATGTAAGATCTTATCTTTTATGTTTATGTTAAACGAACGTCCTTTAAACTTCAGTTTCTATTGGCTATGAAAAAATTGGTAGCGAAAGACTGTAGTGTTGTTCTCAACCAACCAACGAAGAGGTACTTGGGAGATTTATTTGTCAGGTCTACATAATTTAGCGCTTTTACAAAAGTATTTTCTATAAACAAATTTTAAAAGATGTTTAAATACGTGTTTGGTAAGTAACTGCGTCTATAGTTTTCAACGTGATTTACGGCCGAAAAGGGGCTTTTTCCTATAATGATAGGCAGTGTAAAAATAATGATTAATAATAATTTTAAAAATTAGAGATTCTGCATCAAGTATGATTATAATTCATGATCAAGAGTTGAATTGTTTATTTCAACTTATCAAGTTCAATTATGGGGGAAAAAAAGAATTTTTTATAACAGTAATATTGGAAATCTAATTTTCAAAGCCCCTGATTTACAATGGCCTTAAGTGCGTCTGAGCGGTGATTCTGCCAGAGTGATAATTGATATTTAATTGGAAAAGGAGTTTCTTCTACTTTACTCGTAATGACGAATTATTGCCAATTTTAATTTTGCAATTGCAATACTTGTTTAATAGACACGGGGATGAGGCATGTTCAAAACAAAACACCATTTCCTGGTGGATCTATTTTACACTCTTTACTGCCTACTTTTGCAGGGGAATATTTATGATAGATACTGGCAGGACAGATCGTTGCTGCGGGCTTTACAGATTTGGTAACCTTTGTGAACTGCAAAACTTTTTATCATTTTTAAAATTTTCTTTGCTTATTTTCGATTGCTTTTATATGTAATTTATTTGTATTTGGATGTTTGTTTGATCTATGTTTGCTTTTATCTCCTACGGTTTTTGTGATGTGTGCTCTCACTATAGCGAACGAATTTTACCAAGTGCTACTGATGAAAATGCAACAACAACAAACAAAAAAAATTATATGCCTAAAGCATAGGATTTTTCGTCTTCCATACGGAATCTGTCGTTGCCATTTTCGGAAGAGCCATTTCGGGAGATCGGTTAATTCTGATGAATGACTGCTAGACGCCTACCAATTTGCATAAAGACTTTTTGTAAAATTGACTGGATTGTACATCAACCATCGTTAGCCATAATCAATCATCATTAGCTGTGTGCTATACTATGAAATAGAAGTTTTGATACTAATTTTATAAAATGTGTCTTAATATGTAAAATAGGTAGTGAAACCTTGAAAAGCCTTCCATATAAAGGATTCAGTAGTGATGCTAGTCGATGTATAAAGGATCAAAAGGGCAATATTTTGCCTCATCGTGGTGGAGGTGGACTGCTCTTGTACAAACTCAAAAACAAATTAATGTGTTTATGCGGCCTCGGGCTTAGTGGGTATCTAAAGCCAGATTTAATTATGTCACTGAGCATGCGCAGAAAGCAATTTTCCATTGTAAATTATCTCTCATTAATAGAAATTGCGGTTACAAAAACCAAATTTGACACATCTATAGATTAAAATCTTTCGTTTAAGGCCAGAATGAAGTAAATTGATTTAGTAGATTTCTCTCACAGACTGCCCAAAAAATCGGCTTAGCAACTTAAAAATATAGATTTTCAGTGTTATAATTTTAAGCTTACAATTTTGAAATCATGCTCTTCTTATAATTTAAATTTTTGTTAATTTTTACCTAAATGAAATGAAAATACATATCTATATTTCAACATGAAGTTTTAGTCATAGATTCGGCAGAAACAAGTGCAGAAGGTAAACAAGACATTTTTTTATTGTTATGATGCGAAGTACATATATATATATATATATCTAAAATCTACAATTCGTTAATTTTAAAAATTGTTTATCAAAATGTGCTTATTTCTTTTCTCTATTTTTTTTGTTAAAATTTCCCTAATTTTTCTTTAAAAATTGCCATTGCCAAAAAAATATTTAGGGGGTCGAGTGGTTTTTTATTTTAAGAAAGTGGGTCATAGTCGAAAAAAGTTTGCGCACCGGGGATCTCGATAACAAATAACGATAGGCATTCGAAAACTTCCGCCACATTTGGTGAGATGTGTGCCAAATTATCGATGATCTTAGAACTGAAGTACAAGAAAAAATTCTTTAATATCCAAGGCCATAAAAAACACATGGGCAGTGTGGTTTAAAATCACATATGCTGAATCAAATATTACCACTCTCATTCTATGAACTTTGTGGAAAGGTATTTTAGTTTTAGAAATCACTTAATCTTCTTTAAATAATAAAATTATCGAGATTCGTTCTATGGCATCATTGAGAATATACGAACGCCTGATGTTGCATTTTTATACTTCCTTTACAGGTGTCTTGTATTTTTGTTTTGTCAGTGTTGACATTTATTTATTCATTTGTTTATTTTACGGTTAGATGCCATTTAGCAATTTAAATTTCAGAAAATGACTGTTTTTATTGTTTTTAGTATCAGTAATACATAAATTGTCCCTTTTACATCATCTTAAAACCGTCATTTGTATTGCGTTGAATAAAATTTTACTTTTTTTTCAGATTACGGGTTATCCAGATGGGAACTTCTGGATAGGCCTCAGCGCTCGAGGACTAGACTCTACGTTTGAGTGGGCTGATAATTCTCCCTTAGAATTTATCTACTGGTCTGATAGACGAAGCGAGATCAAAGATTTTAATACGTGTGCGACATTCGACAAAAGAGATGGTATTGTATGCTGACACCTCCATAGACGGGGAAATGGGTTGTAGACATACTAATAGTCCCCCTAAAGTTTTGTATGCACTGAGCGGCCAATTTATAATGACCACCTACTTAGTAAATCGATGGGTCACCTTTTGCTCTCAATACTGCAGAAATTTTCTCTGACATGAACTCTACGAAATGCTAGTAGAGGGTTTTAGGAATTTATATCCGATGAACTACACTTTCCAGCACTCTACTTGATGGTTCTGTATCCAGCTGTCTGATGCCCCTCTCGACCTCATCCCACAAATCTCAATGGGATTGATATCTGGTGATTGTAGAAGCCAACTAAGCAAGATCAAATCTCCGTCATGTTCTTCACACCATCTGTGGACAACGTGAGATTTTTGGCATGTAGTATCGTCCTGCTGGAAGTATTCATCTCCAGTGCTTTAAACCATTAACATAATTGGATGTACTTGGTCAGCGACAATATTTAAATACCTTATTGTATCCAGACGTTGTTCCACACGAATTAAAGTACCCGATCAATGCCAGGAAAGCCTCCATTACATCCACCAGCTTGAAGTTTTGAGGCAATGCACATAGGATCCCTGCTTTCAAGCTGTTTTCTCAGTATTTGCAACCTGCTATCTGCATGGTATACTTGTAAAAGTGATTTGCCGAACAATTACCCTTTTCCATTCAGTTACTGTCCAATCGTCTTTATCCTGGGCGAACTGGAGAAGTTTGATCGTGTGAACTGCAAGCAGCAAAGGCTTTCAAACAAGCCTTCATGATACTATGTAAAATACGGCGAACTGAAAGTTGAGAGGCCATCAGAGTTGGACCTTGGTTAAGGTTAGCTATAATTTAATGCACTGTAGCCCATCTGTTGGCAAGTCTGGAAATTCTCCTTTCAGCTCGAACATCCAGCAACCGGTGATGACCACACGCCATGCATTAAGATCTGGTTGTTTGTTTGGTAGCCCACTTTTTGTAAACACGAACGACAGTTTCATTCGAATGCTGCTCAAGCAAAGCAATCTACTGCTTTTAGCAGCCAAAATCATTCCACATACAAAGCCAAAATCATTCCACGTACCAAGTCCATCAAATCGCGTTTTTCAGGCATTTCTTCAGAAGCAATACAATTGAACGGGCTTTACAATCATTTATCTATCCCTTTTTATACAAATCTCACCGTCTAGCAGCAAAAGCGTGACATCATAGCTGAATTGCATAAAGCTATCAGGTGGTCATAATTAATTATCCACTCAGTGTATATTCCAATGGAAAAAATAAGTTTCACTGTAAACTGTTGGCTTTAATTATGGTTTTAAGAATTTCTTAAGGTTTTATTAGTTAAAAGTGTTATTTTGTTGAAACTTTTATTTCTTTGCAATTTTGAGATTTCTTTACAGTTTTTGCCTCTAGATTTGGTTAACAGCTTACTGCGTCTAGTGAATCAGAGTTGTATATTTGTTGTTTGAAATGTATGCTGCTATATTTCTGGTTATAATGTTAAGAATAGAACATGGTGTTTACTGAACCTTTAAAAGTCTAATTTTTTATGTCTATACTCGTATTTGTGTGAGAAAATGAGGAAAGACCATTAGGAAGATTTCTTATTATAGACACCCTGTTACCTGAAAAGTATGAAAACGGCTAAGATAAAGTGCACATTTTTTACGTTGTCTGATGAGGGAAAAAAACCTCCCTTTTGGGAAACCGTTTATGATTCCCTGCCCTGTCTATGAATAGTGCCATTGATCCAATACCCAATCTCATGATAAGAAGCGGTCATTCCGTTTCATTTTAGCGAAAGTCATCGTCAAGGTATCTGCTCTTTAGCACAAAGTTATCGGTTTACCCCAGCTCTATGGGGAAACTGAATTTCCTTCGCAGGCCAAATCTAGGACGGATCACGGCGGCAGCCGTGCAATTTTTCTAAACTCATGTTTGGCAATTCGTTTACTTCGGAAAATTACTATAAGTTTATTAGTTCATTATCCGTTCGGAGGTGAAAGCAGTGCAATGCCTCGCATTGCTTGGAACTCCATAGACCCTACTACCTTGAACTTGACCTTGTCTGGTGAGAAAAAAATACACGAAATGTAACGTGTTTACATCTACATATGGTTCGAATTTCTAAGTTAAAAAATAACAAACCTAAATATTCAGTGACTATATGCGCGCAATCGCTGGTCAACTATAAAAAAAATAAAAAATTGTTATTTTAATTATACCCCCTAGCCGGAAAAACTGCAGACCAAGTGCATTGATCAACTATAAAAAGTTTTTGTTTCTTTATTTTTTTAATTATGCCCCCTAGCCTGAATAACTCCTTACCAGGTCCATTGAAGGCAGCAGGCAGAGGAATGTGGCTCAGGTTTACAATAGCGCCCTTTACACGTACGTTCTTTCCCGCGTGAAACCACGATCCCGCGCGACTGAGTGCACGTGTGAAGGTGTCGGAGAGGAAGGGAAAGCTGCTTTGGAGCGTAAAGCAAGTTTTCTCGCGCGCAATCCCGTACGCTCCAAGCACTCCAAGAGCGTACGTATAAAATCCACTATTAGCGTCCTTTAGACGTACGCTCTTTTGCGAGTGCTTGGAGCGTGCGAGCAATCCCGTACGCTCCAACCATTCGCGAAGAACAAACGTGTAAAAGGGCGCTATAAACTCTTTCCCGTGTGAAACCACGATCCCGCGTGATTGAGTGCACGTGTGAAGGTGTCGGAGAGGAAGGGAAAGCTGCTTTTGAGCGTACTGCAAGTTTTCCCGCGCGCAATCCCGTACGCTCCAAGCACTCGTGAAAGAACGTGCGTGTAAAGGGCGCTAATAGCATCACAATGGTCTTAGTCCAACTTGGCCAGGTGCCACCATAGTTTTGACCAAGGAACCCCATGGGGCGATGTAACCGTGATTTGTTTTGTTAAATTAATTTATTAAATGATTGGGAGTTATTATATTATTAATTATATTAATTAATTATATTAATTATGATTTTGATTTAGTAACATATTGGTTCATGATTGTGGCTAGTACATTGATGTGCTTCCCAAATAATGGAAATAACTCTGGTTATATTGACAAATCAATTTATTGAATATTAACACACATAAATAATACACTCCAAAATTACTCAATATTTCCTCCGGCATTTACACATTATTCATAACTTCATTCCTACTAAATTAATTCTTTACGACACCTATATTTGATTCATTCACTTATTATAACAATATTTCATACTGCATCTATACATATTATTTTCAACTTTACTCCTACTAAATTAATTCATATATATATGCAAAACATTATATTAAATTGTTTGTACGAATTATCAGTCAATTCCTCGACATCTTATATTCAAAACTATTCTCATCGCGCTCTATCTTAATTATTATGGCTACACACTGAGAAGCAATGATAACAATATAAAAGGGAAACGCAAAGTCGGTACCTCGACAGATGACGGTGGAATCCCTCTGGGCAGCTGGCACTCGTAATGATGAATTCGTCATCTTTATCATCCCACGGAATTAGGGCATCTTCTTGTCTGGAATACGGCTCCGTCGTTCATGGCAAACATTCTACACGGGACACTTGGGCACTGTCAACATCGGTTCACTAACTTTTACTGCTCTGTCCTCATACGTCTATATGCCTTGACACCACTTCTACCTCTCACAAACTTCTGACTGACTCTCACTTCTCTGGTTATCTCTCTGCCTTCACACTATTTTTTATTTCATATATTTTCTTACTAATGTCTCCGCCTCTTATAATTTCCATTGGTTATCTGGAAATTATCATGCCATCGCCATTCGTCCGTGCTGCCTCTCCTCAATCCCCTTTTACCAATGCGCATCGAGGGCGGGATTTATAAATTCTCCCTCAATTTTAACTTTTTCCCATGCTTCGGCTTCAAGCAGGGTGGGCTGTTTTATAGCCATCATAAATTTTCTTTTATTCTCTTCTTGCAACTCACTCTCTTCAACTTTTATCTTCTATTTATTGCTATAAACACAATCTCTAAATTTCGTTCCGGTCTATGGCTTTCTTCCCTTCTCTTTTATTGCCCTGTTTCTTTCTTGCATTTAACAATTATTTTATTTTATTTTGTACTTTTCAATGCTCTTGCCTCTGGCCGTGACACTACTGTCATGTCCCTATGACAGGCGACATGTGAGGGCTCGTACCTTCTGCCAACCTCCCTAACTTCATAGGAAGACTCTGGTCTACAGATTTAACGTGTCCATATCCGGCAGAGACACGAAGATATTTAATGGCGTTTGTCAGGATTCGAACCGAGAACCCCGAGTCCGAAGCCCAACACGCTACTTTTATAATTGGCTACCTCGGACCCTATTATAAAAATTAGAGTAAAATTCTTTGAAATAATCTAACGCCAAATAAGAAAACCTGCTTCCATATATACAGGGAAACTTCTTTGGCCTGTCTCCCCTATCCGATGGCCACCCCTCAAAATGACCACTTTTTGCGGAACTGACTGGCCGCCTTAGAGAAGTTTCACTGTATTTTGTTTTGTTGGAAATAACGTGGAAAATCTTTGAACGATAGGTTGGTGTTATTCACTGGAAGATTAAAACAGATTTGAATGAACACTTACAGGATAGTTTTTCTATGATTTGTGTTCAATGTTTTGACTTCCATGTGTGATTATCCATTTGTTCCTCTATTTACAATATCAAATGCATTAAATTAGGACGTCTGGCTATATCTACTATACGATGTCGAAATTTGAACTTTCATTTTAATTCGGTAAAGCGAGAAACAGGATTGTCTTGTAATCGTTGTATTGCATAAATAAGCCGATAGATTTCTCACGACTGCATTTCATTCAGTTCAACGAATTTTTAATATATTTTTGAATGTGTAAAATAGCATTGTCGTTAAAGTATTTTTTAACCATATTGTAAGAAAATCGCTCAAAACAATAGTTCTTAATAATACAGTATTTGTTCTGCTAAAGTTTATTTACCTTAACTCTAGGTGCCTGGGATGTCGACCATTGCAACCGTCTTCAAGGTGTCATTTGCAAAAGAGGGGTTAATTCATCTTACGATTTTGCTTCGACGGAACCTACGACAATTATGCCAGGAAACTGCGAAAATGGATGGTATAACTTAGGTAATCTTCCCACATAACAGAAATTACCTAGAAAAGTTAAAAGTAACACGCTCCAAAACATCAAGATTTTACTTACCATTTAGGATTTTGAGACCTGATGTCAATGGAATGAATGATATACTTTTGAGTGTCCAGCCTTTTGGCATGACCGGGCCACACTGGGTGCAGAGGGATTGCCACGGGCCGCATATAAAATATATACTAGTTAATTTATATAAATCACAAAGCTTCGTTTATGTTTTATCATATTATAAAAAAGAGAACAACATAAACTTAAAACTAGTGGGATATTTGACCTTGTTTTTGTGAAACAACGCTTCAATGTTCGATGGAAGTGGTTGTAATCCTTCGTGAGTCCTTAAGGCTGCTATGTACTAACCCCATTGGATTCGCTCACCTCAATGTTAACCTATGGAGAAAATTTGTCCACGGATTGCGGACTTGGATTCAAAGATTTTTTTTTTTTAAATTGTACTCCGTCATAGAGAAAGAAATTTTACATTTGTGTACATTTTTCGTTTTTTTTTAATGCAACTAATATTTTAAAATTTAAATTATTCGGGGGAAAATCTGGTATAGTGTGTTTTAAACGCTCATAAATTCCTTCGGTGGACGAAATTTATAAAATGAATCCTGTAGCGCTTTGCAGAAAAGTTCAGGCTATCTGACAATACCAATTTTATTTTATTATCAGCATTTATGTACCTGTAAATAGTTGACAAAAATATATTTTAAATAAAAAAATTTGGGCACAACGCTTAACCCCCCTATAGAGAGAGAGCCATTACAATCCCTCAAAATGTCAATCCTACGGGGGGGGGGTGGAATTCTCGAACTGTCAACTGGACTCCTCCCACCACAAGAGTCTGCAAGAAGAAGAAAAAGGAAATACGATTTTTTTCTTAGTACATAGCAGCCTTAAGATTTCTAATCAGAATTTTTCAATCTAATTTACCTCTTCGAGTGCTTCATCTTTGAAAATAGTCATTTACAAATGTATCTGTAGTTCCAAAAAGCGATGACATAAATAGGGTGTGATGGTGAAGAAAGAAATATTTTTCTCTGGGTAGATAGATCTTATAAAGTTTATGACCTTGTGGGGCCACATTGTTACCTATCAAAGGTCACGGGTTGGACAAGCCTGATACACGTGCTAAGTTGCTAGAACGTTTCTCATTAAATACCAGCGTTTTTCGACAGAAATTCTTTTCCAGAAATTCCTTGTCTAGCCATTATAACAATTTCGTAGAAGCCAGTAAAATTAAATTTAAATTATTGTACAGAAGTGTTAGTTTAGATTTTAAGTATTATTTAAACTGCTGTAACTATCATGTTACAAACCTATTTCAAAAATACATGAATCAACTGTTTGGTCGGTAAACTTTGAGCTTAGTTCCATGAGTCCAATATAGGGATGCGACATCGACAACAAAGCATCGATGTTTTGAAACATCGATATTCAATATTAAAACATCGATGCTAATAAAACATCGCCCCAAAACCATCGATGTTTTGAAAAATCGATGTTTTTAAACATCGATGTTTTTACACACCGATGTTTATGAATTTTCATTTTTTAAAACTGGTTTAGTAACCTTTAAGATTAATGTTACTTCGGTTAGTCATGGAAGGGGGGGGGGGGGAATTTTACTCTCAGGTAGGGCCGACACAAATGACAAAAACTTGGTTGTTAGAGTCAGCGCATACCGCAGAATTTCCATTACACATTTTATTACTTTTACCAGAAAATTGAGGAAGAAATTATTGCAATTTATTAACAAATCTTTTATTTTCAAATTAAATAATACAAAAGAAAATTACATATATTTACACCAATTTGAAGTACTGATGCAAAACTAACGGATGGGGGAAAACTGAACAAGCTTATTTTTTCTTTATTGTAAATAACAATTATTGGGGCTATTGGGGCATATAATTATTATTCATTGGTTGTTTATTGCCATTTGTCTCTAATCGTTCCCCCTTTTGTATTCGTCCTTTTCAGAATTCAGACTTACATTTACTGAGTGGGAAAATTATGCTACGTGGTTAATTTTTTTTTATTTATGGAACATTTTCATTTTAAAAAAAACATCGAGACAACGTAAAACATCGAGCACAAAACATCAATGTTAAAAAAAAATCAGCTTCAATAAATCGATGTTTAAAACATCGACATCGATGTCACATCCCTAGTCCAATATAGAAGTATCCAATAGCCCCAAGCTCGTTATCTTTATTTCTATTATTATTTTATATTAATTTCATGAAATTTTCAAGAGATGAATGAATAAATAAGTCAGGCCATAAAAGTTACTTATAAAATTCCTCCCTTCAAATCTTTTTCGCTTTTTTTATCATACAGTGAGGTAAATATTTGTCCTTATGGCCTAATTCTTAACCAGAAGAGAATCTGGAAGATATGTGGTGTTAATGAAAACGTAGAAAGTGTGGTAAGAAAATTTCATTTTCTGTCGTTCCTAATGTTACTCGTTAAATCAATGCTTTACTTTGATCAGTAGGAACATATTGATTAAGGTAATCTCGAAATGAATTTAAATCACATTCATTTCATTTTCTTTCGTTCCTAATGTTATTCTTAAAATCAACGCCTTACTTTGATTAGTAAGAAGGAACATATCAAGTAAGGTAATCACGAAATAAGTTTAAAAGAAAATTTTAAAAAAACCGTAAGTCTACAAATAACGACTTTTTTTTTATTTTGAAAGCTACAAACACTTACTAAATTGTTTACTCCAGAATAATTGAGATGTCGAATCATAAACGGTATTAGAGTGAAGTTTCATTTTGTTTGCTTGTCATTTTTTTAATTTAGCTGTAATCAATTTCCTTGGTTAAGGGAAAGTGTTTTATTTGTCTTTTACTAAACCTGTAACAAACCAAAACAAAGTCATACATTGAACTATCGATGCTGTTGGCTATCAGGCTCGGTGCACACGAGCGATCCGGTGTCGTTGCGGCACCGCAGTTGCGATCAGGAGTACAATAGAGTTGAACTAACCGACGACGCCTTGTGAGTCGGTTAGTTCAAATCTATGTACTCCTGATCGTAACTGCGGTGCCGCAACGACACCGGATCGCTCGTGTGCACCGAGCCTTAATGCATGGATGTTCGAGGATAATTGGAAAACACAATAACCTAAAAACGACCGTTGTCAAAAGAAAAAAAAGGAGCTATTCATAGGATTATTTTATAACAGGCTGTTTCAAGCAGGAATTTATCCAAATAAAAATTGTAGAGATTTTCTTCTAGAAATCTGTTACATTCCTTTTTTATGTGGAATACGTTTGACATTTTACAAGATTTGGCATTAAACAATTTTAGTTTACTCCAGTCGTGTCCAACCCGCAGCCCTTGATAGCTAGTAATGCGGCCCCACAACATCCCAAACGTAATAAGATTTATCTTCCCAGAGGAAAATATCCCTCGTTTTGCAATTATACCTAATGGTGCATATACATTGGTGAAGAGTTCTCTGCATGCAGACCCCCGACTCCTGTCATCACATTAGTCACTGTAACCCTACCCATCCAAAGCGATGTGAATGAACACGTGTCTTCCAGATATTCCCCCATTTAGAACCCCCCCCCCCATTCAAGCCCCCAACGTCCCTCGAGTTTCTTGATCTAGTGTCCCCAGCCCCCACTGTTACCATTTGACCCCCGGGACCCCGGGTTCTTTGATGCTATGTATCCGGACCGCCAGAGGAGGCGATCCACGCATATACAGAGTACAGAGTGAACATCAATCACTGGATTCCCCAAGGCACATACAGAGAACTCTGCACTAATGTATATGCACCATTACACTCATGTCATCGCTGTTCTGCTCTGTGTTGTTGCTAATACCCCCTGGTTGGGGGTTCCATTCACCGGTCCTAATAGGCTATTGGGCTGAAAGTTGCGGCTTCTGTTTTGAATTAGTACCACAAGGGTCGGAGTCCGACTTGGCTAATGACCGGTCCCGTAATTTTGTACCGAGTCAAGTGACGAGACCTGAACACTTGACCCCGCACCTTCAGAGGTAAATTTCTGCTCTGTGTACATTTTCGAAAAACTGTTTTTTTTTCGCAAATGGACACAGCAAGTTATTTCGCAAGTTACTCTTCGTGGGCTTCATCTTTGAAAGTAGTTTTTCGCAAATGTCTGCTCTGTGTACATTTGCGAAAAACTATTTTCAAAGATGAAGCCCACGAAGAGTAACAATTACAGGCAAAATTTCTGAACATCTTTGAAAGTCACTAAGAATTGCAACCACTTCCATGGAACCGGACACTGATGGATTGGTTGTACAAAAACAGGGTCAAATGTGACACTAATTTTATGTTTATGTTGGCTCCTTATTTAATGTTATGATGAAAAATAAAAAAAAAATTAAAGGGAATTTTGTAATTTATCTACATTACGTAGAATTACATATTTTGTGTGCGGGCCACAACAATTCGTCTTCTCTCAATTCAGCCCGGACAGGCCATAAGGTTGGACACCCGTGATTTACTCCATGCATTTGTTCACATACTCGTAACTGGGAGCTTCCTGGCAAATGTTTATTCAATATAGAGCGCAATAAAAACGGATGGGGGCCCGAGTTCAGTTGTCAGCAACAAATTGCTTAAGTCCTTATACCACTGAATTTTTCATAAACTCACCTGATAACCTTAAAATAACAAAAAAAAATTATTTCTCTAATCCTGTCCCAAGAAACTGCCAATAGAAAGACGAAAAGGAAAAAATGAGTGCCTTTTATCTGCAACTTTTTTTTCTTATCCGATGCTCGGATAATCCGTAAAACAGTTTACCTGCGCATGTATAATCAAGCATTCAAAGTACTATATAGAGTTCAGAGCATGGTTTAGTGTATCAGGAGTTCTGAGTGCAGAGTATGCTACTCAGTGATTCTAACTGAGGAAATAAAAAGCGTCTTTGATGCGTTTTTTAGATACATATACTCCTTGAATATGTGTCGCATCTTTTAACCCATAGCATGTCTAAGTACTCGAAGAGATGGATGAGTATTATCTACAATACAGCACGAAAAAACGGACATGATCATAAGCAATAAATGTAGAATTATGAACATCTAAAAGTAAGGGCAAAAAAATATTCTTGCCGTCATAGAACAGGCATCAATGACTCAACTTTTTACATTCAGGCTATCAGGTAGAAATAATGATAATTTACATTCCCTGAACCAAGGAAATTTCTTTGATCACCCTTTTAACACCAACAAAAGTCAATGTTGGGCAAGCAACCTTACCTATGCTTTTAAAATGCTATTTTTTCTGAAGCAAAATTTTTTTAAATGATCATCCTTGTAAAACCTTAAACATTTCTTAGAGTTTTGAAACTTCATTCAAGAAAATGAATGTGTAACCTCAACCCCAGAACAAATAATTTTTAATTAAGTTTGCTTTAAAACTATTTTTTTCCTTTCAGTAATACATTCGCATCTATGAATGCAACATATTGGTTTTGAGAAAGATAACTGAATTCGTCAAATAGCTAAAAAAAAAGATGCTTAAAATGGATGTTTTGATAATTCAGCATAAAGTGAAAACAAAGACATTAATTGTGTTGTGTGTTATTGGTAAGATACGGCAGATGGATGCTAGTGCAGACCATCGTGCAGACTATAAATTATAGATATTTAGAAGGTCTGGCGCAGTCAACTGTTACGGTCGGTAGTAGATATTACGACTAAACGTTCACGTTATCATTTTCACACGGCGAAATTCACTGCCATACTAAGAACTTTAGACTCATTAATTAAGGTCGATTTTTTCGATAAATTAGAGATGTAATCAACATTCCTTGACTCATTCAATATATTATGCCAATCCATTTCTTTTGTTTGTAACAGGAAACAAGTGTTACAAGTTCTTCGGAAATCTGTGGTCCCAGCACTTGTCTTGGTCTTTAGCGAAGATAGAATGTGAGAACCTTGGAGCGTCTTTAGTGTCCATACATGGTAAAGATGAACAAGGTAGGAAATTTACTTATAAAGAATTAGACAAGAATAACAAACATAAATAACAGCTTCTAAATATCCAGCAGCATGTAATTGTTGTCCTGTAACATGCAATTGGCTACTACTTATGCCTGGTGGATTGGTTGGAAGAGCCACGGTCATTTTTGCCTACACAAGGATAATTTGACCAGGACCTACTCTTTAAAACGATTCCGATTGGCTATAAAATATCCATGCGAACAATTGGTATCGAACTCACAGACTCTGGTCACCAAGTAAAGCATTTGGCCATCATCTGGTATACTTTTTATGGATTAATAGTTTCAAGGTATAGTTTTCCTTCAGACGGCAGATCATTATCTGCGATTTATAGTTATTTTCTCATTTACCCAAACAGCACCGTGACCATAAACCAACATCGCTCTTCGCCAACGGGGTGTAGATGTGAAACATATATCCACGTTGTTATGGCGATATTACTCTTCTCTTGCGTTGCACATGGCGTTGTGTTCAGCGGGAAGGAAAATCAGCTCTTCAGGATAATCAGAACTCTGGAGCAACAAGACACTACGTTGAAGTCGTTTTCAAAAATCTTTATTTGGACACTCTAATACATCGAACAGACTTCCTTAGCCTGTGAAAAGTGGGCATCAAAAACTTCAAATTCGGCTGTGGTCAGCTCTTCCAAAGTAAAAGTTGCCAGAAAATGCGTGCCTTCAGAAAACCGTCGAAAAATAAATAAATAAATAAAATAATATAGGAGACCAACACTTCACACCCTAGTCATTCAAACATAAGGACCTGGCAGGCTTCAAACATAAGTGCTGACCTCGCCCAGATAGTAGCAAGTTCCCCAAGACCTCCACCCACAATTGGTATCCGTCAAGAAAAATTAAAGATGACCAGGTCCTCCCAAGACGGCAGCAAATGTCTGAGACAGGTGGCTTAGGCGATTGCCTCCTGGTCACCGCACACTGCGATATAAAGATCTGGGAATCGGAAGCTATGGGCGGGAAGAGGGACTGCAAGACATTTACAAATATTTATACAGCGAACAAAAATCTTCACAACAACGTCACTGCGTCAACGTGACGCTTCACTGGGAAGTGAATTTGGTCTATATGTGTCGTCACTTGGTGACTAGTAGGAATCACGCTCGCTTTAAAAGTCACTTGAAAGTCTGAAAGAAACTAGATTGTGTGACTAGACTGCGTGGTCGAAATTCAATCATTCAGATAATTTATATGCATCTAAACGAACGTATTTACGCTGATTATTCCAGCCTTAAATTCATTTGATCTAAGACTAAAAATGTTCTGTATGTGTGTATAAAAAGTGTTTTAAGGCAGAAAAAAATTCCCCGTTTAGCTCTACAACCAGATTCTATGCAACTGGGAAAATTGAATTTATTACGAGATAAACTTTTTGAAGAAAATAATAACTGCAAAAGATTCATTCTTTGTATAAAATGCATTTTGCAGAATTCCTCACTGACATTGTTTTAGAAGGATTCACAAACGTTTGGATCGGCCTACAGGCAATAGAAGGAGGAAGTATTTACCACTGGAGTGACGATACTCGCATGGATTTCACTAACTGGAACGCAAATGAGCCAAACAGTTACCATGCTGTAAGTATGGAAATTTGGGATGATTTTTTTTCTTAAATGGGCCCTACGTTTCGACTTACACTATCTCAGCTTTTTAAGACAAGAAAGTTACTGGTAATTCGTTTAAAATTACCTAATGTGCGTATATATGCTTTATTAAACATCATTAGTTTTCTTATTTCTGCAAATTCTAAAATTTATTTGTAAGTTATATATTTCTGAGAGTTGGGGCAAATATATTTATGAAATCGTAGGATTTTCTTTAAGTTTGAAGTTTACAGATCAATATTAGATGACACACGTATCTATGGTATGTAAATCAAACATTGGCTTGTTGCATGTTTTAGTCAATCCTAAATATGCTTTATATGTTTGAATTAAATGGGTAAAATTCAGTTTTCGCTATTTCTTTTGAAAAGTGGTTATAGTATTTAGGTGATCCAGCTTTGCGTCTAACAATAAACATAGAAAGATAATCTTAGGACAACTAAAGTAAGTCACTGGACATGTCAAAGAAAAATATGTGCCCTAAAATGCTAAACGATTGGCTAATCAACGAATTACAGGCCTGATTATCGGAATCTATTCGTCTGATTTCTTCTCTTATGCTTGCCTTATTTTTTCATAAAATCTTATCTTTTTGAGGATAATATTAGCTGAATCAGTTGGTCTGAGGATAAGGGCCTGTTCACATAGGAGTCCGTTGCGTAGCGTTAAGGAAAAGATGACGTTGAGACAAAAATAAACCAATCATAGACGTTAAAAATTTCGTTGCTAATCGTTTGGTGGCTTATGATTGGTTTATTTTCGTCTCAACGTCTTTTTTTCCTTAACGCAATGCAACGGACTCCTATGTGAACAGGCCCTAAAACGAGCCAACAAATTCCCTGGATTCTGACAAAAAAAAATTCCCCTAACTTCTTGAGAATCGCATTGTTGCATTTCTTTGATTGTTTGACGTAAGTTATTTTTATGTTTTTATTTTATTTAAGTAACCCAAGAACGTTTGGAAATAACATGTCCTGTAAAACGGCTTAAGATTGCCGTTGGCTAATACGTATGCACAATGGCTGCCCAAATATGGTCCAATGGTTGTAACCATGGCTGTGATGTAAAGCGTCACGTTGAAGTTATTCGACTAAACTTATTCACTTACTTGTTTATAAATGGGACTTTTGTAGTTTCATTTCAAAACTGTTGTCCTTTGTGGTCAAGCCACAAGCTTTGTATTCATCAATAATGACTGTAATGACACTAATACTGAAAGGTTTGTAAGCAAGTAACTTGTCAGTTAAAGACGTAACATTTATCGGCAACACTTTTGGACTCTAGAATTTCTCCGGTCCTATCAGTCTGCGTCTTTACATCTTCTGGTTTATGTATGTAAAAAGATTTTTCAATTCGTCCTTAACCTAATTCTGTACGTATATTTTAAGTGATGATATAATTGAGAACAATTTAAAAGGATTTTGAGATTTATGAGGGGATTTTGAGTTATATGAGAATTTGACATTTAAACGAAATGTATTTAACCACAGCATTTTTGGATTCTAATACCCGTCTTTTTTCTTCACAATATTTTTCAGTCTCTGTCTTTATATTTACCTTTCTTTATATCAGACAACATTTTAATAGATCATTTGTATGTTTATGTAAGTAAACTCAATATGCATATGGATAAATAATTAGAACTTCTTTTTGTCAGCAGGATATTGATTTATTAATGGGACCAAGTTCAGTTGTAAGTATGTTTAAAATTTTATGAAAAACGGTTTTAATACAGATTATTTACTTAGAGTTACATAACTAGTAGCTAACTGAGAATGATAGCTGATAGCAATTGAATATATATATATATATATATATATACATATATATATATATATATATATATATATATATATATATATATACTAGCTGAAGTACCCAGCGATGCCCGGGATTTTAAGAATGTTTGTTAACCAAAATCAATTTAAAAATTAACACAGTATAAATAACAGAGAAAAAATATATGTGAAATGTTATACACATCTCAGAATTTCAGCCTTTCATCACTGTAGCACTAAAATCTGAAAAGTAAAAATGTCAAATTTACTTAGCCGTGCTTCGCCAGTCTAGCCGGTCGGTTTAGGGACCCGCTCCCTTCAGCAATCATGGAATAGCAGTAATCAAAGCTAAAATCAAAGCTTAACACAATTATATCACAGAAATATTCCAAAGAGAGAGTTCAACGGTAATCCGTATACTGGGAATTAACCCAGTAAAAAAGGATTAATGAAAAAAAGAAAATAAAAGGAGTAATATTAGAAAATAAACTTTAAATAACACCAAATAACTACAAAATTCACTGCCCTTCAAAACTATACAATAATAACACAATTTCCTTAGCAAATACAAAATAAACAAAAAGTGAAAACAGTAAAAAAAGCACAATAATTGATGTATAATAGTTTTTTTTTTTTACTTGGGGCTGTTTTCACAAGGAAAAGAATGACAAATCGGGGAAAATTTTCATATTAGAACATAAAATTGCGTGCATTTTTTTTTTTATTTTAAAATTTTCTCTTATATTGTAAGCCATTTTGAAGATAACTGTCATATGTATCATGTGTGAGAAGGAAGTTAAAATAGTAGGATCAAGATTTTGTTCAGAGTGATAGGTGTTTTAGCTAAATTTCAGATTAATATTCTACGTTCGGAGTCAATTAAAAAAAAATAATAATAAAGGTTATTTTTGTCTTTCATGGTAAAATAGCACTTGAAAATTAAAAAAAGAACAAAAAACTTACCTCTAAATAGCATACTTTTTTTATAAATTGGTCAATTTGAAGTAATTTTTATTGAAATTTAGCTAAAACGTCTATCACTTGCACAAAATCCTAATGCTACTATTTTAATTACCTTCTCACACATGATACATAACAGTTATCTTCAAAATGACCTACAATCTAAGAGAAAATTTGAAAATGCAAAAATAATGCATAAATAACACATGCGATTTTATGTTCCAATATGAAAATATTCCCCGATTCGTCATTCCTTTCCTTATAAAAACAGCCCAAAATTTTAAAAAAAAACTACAATTATATCACAAAAATATTGCAAAGAGTTGTAGACAGAAGCATAAAAAGAAAGAATATTCAAATAAAGTAACTAAATTAAACAAAAAATGACAGATAGAAAAATTAGAAAATTAACTAAATGCAAAATAGAAAAGTAAATAAAACATAACTATATTTCACTGGCCTTCAAAAATATCCAATAACAACACAATATCCTTAGCTAATACAAAATAAACAAAAAGTGAACAGTAATTGGTGTATAATAAATAGTTTTTTATTTGGGCCTGTTTTTATAAGGAAAGGAATCACGAATCGGGGAAAATTTTCATATTGAAGCATAAAATTGCGTGTATTATTTTTGCATTTTAAAATTTTCTCTTAGATTGTAGGTCGTTTAGAAGATAACTGTCATATGTAACATGTGTGAGAGGGAAATTAAAATATTAGCTTTAGGATTTTGTGCAGAGTGATAGGTGTTTTAGCTAAATTTCATTAAAAATTACTTCAAATTGATCAATTTATAAAAAAGGTATGCTATTTACACATAAGTTTTTGTTTCTTCTTTTTATTTTTAAGTGCTATTTTAGTATAAAAAACCAAAAAAACCTTTACAAAATTATTTTTTCTCAAAGCCAAACACAAACATAATCAAACCTAAACACAAACATAATTAACAGTTGTTCTAAAACACCCCTGATAAACATTGTTAAGTTTCGAAGTATTAGAATGATAATAAAAAATATTCCAGAGTTTCAGACAAAAGCATAAAAAGAAAGAATATGCAAAAAAGTAACTAAATTAAACAAAAATTGACAGAATACAGAAAAAGTGAACACCGGCAAAAGTAAATAATTGAATGACTCAATCGTTGTTTACAACCCAAGGGGAGAATTTTCGTTCTTCCTACCGCTTTTGAAGAACCGCGTAGAAAATTTGTGTTGATGTGTCGTTCTTTAAAATTCAATTAAAAATCGAAATTTTAAGATAGAGACTTGAAATGAGGTTTATATGAATGAGATTCATCTTCCAGATGATGTAAATATTTTCTTTGTAAGATAAAAACTCGAAGAGCATCGACCGTAGATCCTCAAAAGTGCGTAAATTTCTCGAAAAAGAGGGTTTAATATTTTGATGAAAATATTAGTTTGTTTTAAATTATTTTTAAACAAATGAGGTCTTGTTTGAAGGAGAAATGTCTGTAGTCTTAGATTGTAAAAAGATCAAAATTGTACGATAATTGTTTGCCGAGATATCGTAATCTGAAGTTAAAAAAACATAAAATATCCCACAAAACATAAAATAAAAATTTTCTAGAATAAAATTTAAAATTCGGGCTTCGAGGTGCACTTTCCCATAGTCTGCACTACACGTGTGCCAAATTTCATGGCTGTAAGTTTCATAGATTCGCCTGGGGGCCGCACACACACACGCAAACATTCGCTTTTATTAATAAGATATATATATATATGTGTGTGTGTATGTATGTATGTATATTCCTTCCAAAGGAAGGATTCTTTCTCAAACTTGTGATCTTCAAGATATACGCAACTTGGCCTTGGACAATCCCTAAACTGTGGAGGAAGCATTGCTTATAATGTAATGCTTGCAATATATTCCATGTGTCCTTTTGATTGACTTCTTAACTGTGTCCTTGCTTATTGTTACACGTGATTGGGCGGGAAGCGTATAAGTCATTTGTCTCTTCTGATCTTTGGGTTGTATTACTATCTCCATGTTCTGAAGCACTGCCCACAGGCAAGTTGTGGATATTTTAAAGATCACTGCTTTAAGAAATAATTTGATTTACCTTCATATCTTGGTTTAAGGGCTAACTTTGGTATTTTTCTCATAGAAAAGGGCTACTATCTCTGCCTTACTATGCATTTCATACTGAACTCTAGTTCATCATGCTTTTCAATAGTTGCCACCTTCAAAAATTTTATTTTACTTCTAATTTAATTAACATGCATAAGTTTCATTATATATATATATATATATATATATATATATATATATATATATATTAATATATATATATATATTAATATATATATATATATATATATATATAAATTTATATATATATATATATATATATATATATATATTAATATATATATATATATATAAATTTATATATATATATATATATATATATATATATATATTACAGATTCTTCATAGAATAGTTATCTTACAGCTTGCGTAAGTTTACTGTGATATTCCTCAGTCTCTTCTGTTTGAAAGATTTAAGTTCCAATTTTAAAATGTTACGCTTACAAAAAATTTTCTCCCTCTTAAGTATGGAGGAGTTATTATTCTTTTTCTATTAAATCTGATAAAAAGAGAGAAATGGAACAATAGAAGTAGTAGAATAATTTTTTTTTATATCGGTCAGGTAAATTGTAATATTCTACTTTTGTACTGTGAAACTCGGTCTTACGGGATAATATTCTATTCTATTTCTAACATTAGCCCCTTTAAAAATGGGTTGCTATCAAACAATTATTTTTATAAGCTTTAGAATGTGCAAGAATGTACGAACAATAGAAACAGTTGGTTTTTTTCAGGTAACAAACTTTTAATTTACGTTAACATTTTTATGTCGTCTCCAATATACTGCTTCAAGTAAATTGCAACGAATAATCTCAACTTCCATTTCCGTCTTACGAAAATAGGCTTCAGTTTTGTTGCAGTTTTACATTAAAAGACAAAATATTTGAGCGGAAAAATTACTAAATTATTGCTTCAGTATAATTTCGTATTTCATTTCTTATTCAAATGCAACTTGACCTTTTGGGGACTGATTATGTGTAGCAAATACACTGGTGTAAGAAATTAAGAGAATTTGCAAACTTGGTCCATTATCTCTAGAATTACTGTACCAATTTTAATGAAATTTGATATGTACATACATTGATACAATACAAAAACAAATAACCATTCAATAATTGTAATACACACGCATGATCGTGCGTAACACTCATTGGAGTCGGAAGGTATGAAAATGCGGCTGCAGGTCAACGGAATGCAGACCATTGGCCTGCATTCCGTTGACCTCACGCCACCGTGCGACCCGAAGAAGATGGGCTGCTGAACATCGAGATTGGGAGCAACATGATTTGAGCCAAGTGCTATTTACAGACGAGTCCCGATTCAGTCTGTGACACTCGACGTGTTTTGGTATGGAGGGAAAGGGGCACTCGAAATAACCCCACATTCGTTCGTGAAAGGTCACAATACAGACGAGCTGGTTTTATGGTATGGGGTGGAATCAGCATAGGTGGACGTACGGACCTGCATATCATTCGGAATGGTACTTTGACGGCCCGAAGGTATGCAGACGAGATACTGAGACCTTATGTCATACCTTACGCTGCAGCCATTGGAGATTCCTTTGTTTTCCAGCATGATAATGCCAGACCGCATACAGCTCGTCTTGTGGAGAACATGCTTGAAGCTGAAACAATACAGCGTATGGAATGGCCAGCGTGCTCTCCTGATCTGAATCCAATCGAGCATGTTTGGGACATGCTCGGACGACGCATTGCTGCGAGACCAAGACCTCCTTTTACTCTCTGAGACTTGGAGATTGCACTTCTTGAGGAGTGGAACAGTATTCCCCAAAGTCTTATCGATAACATCATCGCGTCCATGGAAAACAGGTGTGCAGCAGTCTTAGCTGTTCGAGGAGACCACACGCCATATTAAAATTCTTGCATCATTTCGAAACAATACCTTTTTTTTATTGTTTACATGTAACCAAATTGTGGCCTTAAATCATCTTTTCAAGTTTTTAAATATATTTTCTAAGAATTAAAGCTTAATTACAAATTTTACGTCTTTTTTTCTGTATTGCGCATTGATACGCGTGTATTATCCATTTTATGCCAATACGTGGCTGTCTCGCACGGTTTTCTTAACTTCTTTGCTTGCTCCCCATATTTTTTTAGCAGTGTATATATATATATATATATATGTGTGTGTGTGTGTGTGTGTTTCCTTTTTCAAAGCTGCTAGGTGATTTCATTAATATTTCTTTAATTTTGAAGTTTATTATTCCTATATTTTGAATAATCAATGTCTACATATTTTAAAATTTTTGTTTTAAATAGAAGTGAAAAAATTATGCTTTATTTTAAAGCTGTTAGAACACATTTTAATTCGTTCATATTATTTTATTTGCAATGAGAACTTTCTTCTGCTAGAATTTTCTTCTTTTATGAAATATTCTAAATCACACTATTCCTATTCCAGGATTTATGTGTTGAAATGGATTACGGAAAAAGCTCCATGGGGAAATGGAATGCGATTCGTTGCAGCGAAAAGAAAGCCTACATGTGCCAAAAAATGAAAGGTATGCATTTACTCGACACTGTATTCACATAATTTTTGTTTGAGGACTATTTTGTTTCCCAAAAAAAACCCGTGGAACTAGGAAACAATGTTAAAATAAGTATGAAGAGGGTACACTAAACTCTTTTCCAAAGACTAACAAACCTACTAATATTTTTAAACTACTGACAGATTACGAGAAAATTATCTATGTGGTTTTATTGTGGCGTCACAGCTCTGAACGTCACATAAAAGGCAATATAATGAACGAGTTGTAGAGTATTGCATTTCAACCTCTCCGTTAACAAAAGAAATTCTTCTATCTCGGCCTGAGACTCATCAAAGAATTCCCGACAACTTAGGTGGCAATATTCTGACGGCAATTTTCCTTTTGTTCATCCGATAGACTTGTTCCACAGAACCTTAGGGGACATCGGTCATTTTTCTTGATTTAGTCATCGCCACCGGGTGACACCGCTGATGTTAGTTATAAATGACAGGAGACCCCAGGTGCTTTCATTCATGAACTATCAATTGTTAAGGTATGTGCCTACCCTCAAATCGCTGTTTTTGCGAAAACATTCGAATTTTTCTTTATTATTTTAAATTAAAGTTCAAACATTTAGGATTTCAAAAATGCTATACTTTTGGTTCAGCGATAATTAGAAGCAAAGTTCTAGCCCAAATTATAAACCGGAAATGAACTTTCTGAAACCGGAAGTGACCTTTTAAAGGGCCACG
The DNA here is from genome assembly GCA_907164885.2 of Dolomedes plantarius. Classification (NCBI taxonomy): domain Eukaryota; kingdom Metazoa; phylum Arthropoda; class Arachnida; order Araneae; family Dolomedidae; genus Dolomedes; species Dolomedes plantarius. The sequence goes on along the minus strand of OU015497.1, from coordinate 125,017,183 downwards.
GAAATACAAAAAATACATTTTTACAGTTATTTCTTTACTTTTAAACAATTTTAATGCTCATTTTTCATTTTTAATGTAGAATTAAGTTTCCTCTATTTACTTTTTATAGTTTTAAGATCATTAAAAGACCATTAAAGGACTTGGTGGAAAGTGTAAACTAACTGATAACTTTATAGGCAAGCTACAAAACTATTATGAGATTGCAATTCGCAGCAATGTTGCAAATCTTCAAAATATGCAATCAGCAGTATTATCTGTTTTTTCATTGTTGCTCAAGCAATGAAAAGTCGATGCATAGGCAGTGTCCTGAGGGTCCCGAAAGTTGGTGTAAATACAAGCAAGCATTGCATCATGGAACAGTTTTCGGAAAAATCCCCAAGCCTTCCAGGTACAATTGTCAAAATTATAAAACCAGCTTACTTAGAACTGGTTAGTGTGATCAGAAGTTACTGAAAAAGTGTTTTCATTGCATGATTCAAATCAATAATGAATCATTTAACAATGTTTTGTGGAATATTTTTCCTAAAGAAAATTTTCTTTAACTGCAAACATTGTTATTAGGGGCTTCTATTGCAGTGCTACTGTTTAATTCATGTTTTATGGGTCTCTTACCTGTTTTCAATTATTTAAAAATAAAAACTGAACCAGAAATGTTGAAAAACTACATGGAAATTGACATTGAGCGAAAAAAGGAATCGAGGCGACAAATTCTGCCAACTACAAAAACATGCAGAAAAATTATAAAAGCTAAAAGAAAATCAAAATTAATTAAAAATGAAGCCACGGAAGGCTTGACCTACAAATATGGTGAAATTTAAGGTTGTAAAGTTTATACATATTTTTTTGTGCTAAATTAAATCTTTATTTGCGTTTTCTGGAAAACTGCATTTTTCATTTTTTACGTTTACGATAAATTTCATTTCTTAAAATATTTTTAAGATATTGAAATAAAATTTTGTCACAAGGTTCTGCTCATCTAGTGGTATGTTATGAACCAAAATATAACTTGTAAGTATGTATTTATTAATTTAAGAGCTATTTTTATTGAAAAATATATGAAAATTTTTAAAAAAATCTTGTTGTGTATACAAAATTTGGTATATGTTAGTAAGTTTAAGAGGTATTGCAAATATTTTGCTTCATAACACAGGTAAGTGATATACTAATATTCTGTTGAAAAAAAAGTGAAATATATTGGTTAGATTTTGTTTTAGAAGATTTGGCGTAAACGCTAATTTTTACTAAAATTTGACTAAAAATTGCCTAAATTTGAAAAGTTAATGAAAATTCCACAAACTTTTTTTTTTAATTCATAGTTTTATTCCCTGTTCTAACTAAAAACACTTGTGTTTCATAAAAATTGCCTATTTTTCAAAAAAAGTGCCTAAAAGGTAGGCACATACCTTAAGCAGCCTCCTGGAGGCGTCGCGTGCCTAAACAAAAGGACTCGTGCCTTTCGCATTTTACCGAAGCGGCCCTTTGAGACTCTTTGAAGTGGCTTGGAGGACAAACTAAAAAGGCGGCCTCTTTAGACCCGGGGAAAATATTTCATTATCGCCCCAGGAAACCCATTTCCGTTGCTCACTTGTTCTAGATCGTTCGACTTTTTGGAGAGTGATGCAATATCCGGTGGAGGCTCTGATATAAAAGAGAATGGACCCCTCAGTCGTGGCTTGCGTCTTTTAGTTCCTGACACGTAGCGGATCCAGTTTTGACAGCAGCCGGGTTTGCCGCCCTTACAGGTTCGGAGTCCCTTGTGACTGTTTGCAGCGACGATATAGTTCCTGCAGGAGTAAACATACTCCGCTAATTTGTCGGAGACCAGTCTTCGTGGAAGGAGCCTTTGTTACCTTATTTTCCAGTGAGGAGTCCTTTCTCCTTAATTTAATATTTTCATCGCTACCGGGTGCGTGCAGTGGTCACCGCCGTTGATATTATTGGGGAGCCCTTTCCCATCAGGACGAAGTGCCGTTTTCTTCATCATTGAAGCAGAGCCAGTTCTGCTAGTCTAGCGGACTTCTGTGTTCTTACTCCGCCCCACGCCGATTAAATCGAGTGTGATTACCTAAGTTACGAAGTTCATCTTACATCTGTGCAGTGTACATATCTCATCATCATCAATTTTATTAATAAATTGCATTTGTTTTGTTTATGTAATGAGTGATGTATACCTGGTGTGTTTAAATCATCTTCTGGTTGACACTACGAACCTCAGTTCGCTACAGAGTCTCTGCAAGTGCGAGACTCAATGCGTAATTAAATGGTTCCTTGGCAAATAACGTGTTTTGTTTTAAGGCCTTGTTTACATTGCTATCGTAGTGTGGAGTAAAGTTGCATCCCTCTACCAGATTGCTGACATGACATGTGACTGGTTTGACGTTGATGTGGTCATTGCGTTGAACTCTATGATTGGTTAAAATGTTTACCGATCCGCTCAGAAAGCAATGTGAACAAGGCCTAAGTTACGAATGATTTTTGATTTACAACCTTTAAAATAGGGACATCAACATTTTTAAAATAGGAAATGTTGGGAAAAGCCGGTTAAATGTCATAGTACGTATTAAATGTTAGAAAGGCAGCTGGATAAGCTCTATCAAGAACCATGCCAATGCTAATACCATCTGTAGAGAAAAATCGCAGATGTTTTTTCTTTTAAACATAACACCTTGATAGACATGTCCAATTGTTCATTTATTGTTCTTTACCGGTTAATCTGTTAAATTTACTCCCTATAATTGTAGTAAAACAGTTATCAATATCCTTCGACTATAAAATGAAAAAAGGTGGTGAATTATTTCGTAACTGGTGTTCTCTGATTCTTACTTGAATATACTCATATATTTTATTACTTGTCACCTACCTAACTACAAAGGCATGAGTATACGAATTCCCTATATCCATCTTATATCAGAAAGTATATATTAAAAATTTTTATACAGTTTAACAAAAATATATTTAAAATTATACGCATGCGCTGACTTGATTTCGAAAATAATAAAGGTACACATCCCATATCGATTAAATTTTAAATATCGTATTTTTTGGACCATAAGACGCACCGGACGATAAGACTCACCTCAAATTTATGGGAGGATTTTTAGAAAGGAGCATTTTGTATTTTGTTAGGTATTTAAAGATATTTTCAATTTCTTACTTAAGAAAGATAAAAAATATATATGTAATAAATATACCTAATAATATATAAATAAATAAATAAATATATATATATATATATATATATATATAGATATATAGATATATATAATTACAAGATAAAAAGGACTTTGTTTTATACCATGTTTTTAAATTTTCTGTTGAATCATATAAACTTGACAATTCTATGTATTAATAACTACTTTTTAAAAAAATTTTTTGATGAATTATCTCATCAACTTGAAAGAAAATGAAGTTAATTGTAATTTAACTTGCGTTTAACTTTTCGTTCCCGTCCCGGCTGATAGATGGCTGCAACAGTCTACAAAACAAAATTAACTGAAAATAACTGAAAATTAATTTAATTCTGCTTAAAGATGGCTAAAAGTATTAAAAGAATGCATTGTCATCGTGTTCTGAGCTATTCTAAAAGTTTCAAATGTCTAGCTAGTCGGGAAGTTAGTTAAAAATCGATTGCATGATTTGAACTGGACAAGCATACAAACACACAAACAAACAAGAAAGCGAGTTAATAAAAACATGTAACTAAATACCCGTGCTTCTCTACTGAGTATATTCAAATTAAATACATTGGTCAGTGCAAGCAATTAATGCCAGAAAAATGCATATTTATAAAAAATCGTAACGGATATTATTATGGACAAAATAATGTAGAAGAAAATATTCAAATTAAATCTAATAGAATATACTAAAGAATATAGTACAGTTAATATAATGGAGTTTTAGGAACATTTCTTTTACTGTATTTTAATATTATTTTGGATAATGTTCAATCGTCTGCCGCATTAGCAAAAAAAAAAATTTTTTTTGTCAATTTCGTTGTTATGCACGTGACGCAAAATCTATATATATAAAACGCGTAGGTATGCGGCACAAAAATCGACGATATTTCTACAATCCGAATGGCAACGGCTGCAACTACCGGATGTAAACATTAGCGGCTGTCCGCGTGTAGCTCGACGATAGCACGTAATTTGGTACAATTTAATTGCTGTATTTTACTCATGAATAATTTTAATTTATACACGAAATAATTTTAATTTATTCATTTAATATGATTACGTGGAGATATCTGAATTGCGAACAATAATACATACAGAGAGAAATGTAATCTATACTATATTTTAGTATTTGCTGAGTTTTCACTCCATTTTATAAGTGAAAATTTTCCCCAACAATTTCTTATTTGATGTAATGATAAAGTGTAGATATCTTAGTTTTGAAAAATAGCACATACAGTGAGAGATATAATTTTTAAAATCATTGGTGTTGGGTTTCTCAGACTTATCTTTAACTCTGTTCTGAAGTAATGGAAATTCACATTTTTTAATCATGATGTTTTAGAATCAGCCTTATAGTGAATTTATCAATGATTATAAATTTTTTGTCTGAGTTTTCACTACCCCTTAACAACGTATATTTATGATGACAGGTAATGGTAACATTCCTTACATATGTTACTTTCAATTGAGTTGTTTTGCAAAAGAAAATATAAATCTAAAAGCGACCATGCTGGTCGCGCAGCGGCTAGTTAGTTTAAATTATCACAAAATGAAAAGAAACCACGTGATCAGCATTTAATAAATTAAATTCTAAAAATTAATCTTTAAAAATTCACCAAAAATCAGAAAATGGAGGTAAAGATTCGAAAAAGTTTTCATTTTAAAGGAATTTTTATGATCTTTCTCGTGATATAAATTTTATAACCCTCATATTATTATTTTAAATGCAAACTTAAAAGTTACCAAAACAGCTTAAAAATTTAATTGAAAACAGTCTACGAAGAATTTTTCAAAAATCTTTCTTAGTGCACCCCTACACCATAAGTAGAATCGCCATGCAAAATTTCAGCCCTTTAGGTTCAGCGGTTTGGTCTGTGCATTATATATCAGTCAGTCAGTCAGTCATTTACGGAACTGTTTTATATATATAGATAATGAAATATTAATTTTATCTTAATGTTACCTTTGGACCATAAGACGCAGCCCAATTTTAAGTCGATTTTTTTTATCTAAAAAGGTGGGTCTTGTGGTCCGAAAATTATGATAACAATAAAAAGATAAATTGGTAAATAACCTCAATGCAATATTCGTATTTATGCAAAATAAGGGAAAATTTGCTAAAAATGTGTCTCATTTAAAATTTTTAACTGACAATCATTACTGATTATTGACTGATTTATTAAAACAAATAATAAATAAATTTTTGTTTGTCTGCTGAAGAAACTGACCGGTTGACGTTGGCGAGAATTCGCCACCAGTGTTTCATCGATATCATAAATAGATACAGTACGTTACCAGACTACACAGTGCGTCAAATAAGTTTTAAGACTGGGTCTGTAAAAAGAAATGGAAACAAGAAATTAATACCTGTTTTGGTTTTTTATTCAAAATAGGACCCTGTGGCTTCAATGCACTTTTTACAGCGATTTATTAATGAATCAAACGCCTGTTGTAAATCACTTTGTGGAATGGCCTCCAAAGCACATGTCGATGCTTCTTGTATGGTCGAAATATCCTCAAAATAACACCTTTTTAACTTCATTTTAAGTTTTGGGAATAAGGAGTAGTTACAGGGTGCTAAATCAGGTGAATACGGTGGATGGTTCAACACGCAGACATTATTTTTTGCCAAAAGTCGACGAACAATAAGGGAGGTGTGACTGGGTGCATTGTCATGTAACAAACACCAACTGCTTTCAGTCCTTGACGAATGCGACGAATTCTGGCTATCAAACGCTTTAAAACAGCTAAGTAGTATTGACCTGAAATTGTTTGTCCAGTTGGAACAAATTCTTTGTGGATAATACCTTTAATATCGAAGAATGTAATGACATTGTTTTGATTTTGGATGGAACTTTTCTTGCTTTTTTGGCTTCCGTTGAATTTGGTGACTTCCATTCCGCACTTTGTCGCTTTGTTTCAGGATCATATTGGAAACACCAGGTTTCATCACCTGTAACAACGGACTTCAAGAAGTTTGGATCGTTTTCAGCGGCTGAAACGAAATCTCTGCAATGTGCACTTCTCATTGCTTTTTTTTCAGGGGTTAAAGTGTGTGGAACAAATTTAGCACACACTTTTGTTTTGCCCAAATCTTCATGCAGGATGTTTCGAATTGTTTCTTTGTTGATGTTTAAAGACTTTTCCATCATTCTCAGTCATGCACAGTGATCGTTTGTTACGAAATTTCGTACTGTCTCAATAACTTCAGGTGGCCTAGATGAAATTGGTCTTCCACTACTCTGATTATCTTCTACCGTATCTCTTCCGTCCAAAAAAACGTTTGTGCCACACAAAAACATTTGATCTACTTAAATAACAGTCACCGTAAACTTGTTTCATGAGTTGGTATGTTTCCGAAGCACTTTTACCAAGTTTTGCGTTAAATTTAATTACAGCTCTTTGCTACATCTTAAAAAATCAACATGAAAAAGATTCTTTTCTGCAATAAATGCTCGCCTTCTCTCAACTACTTAACGAAATGCGCTCAACTTGTTGACAGTGTACCAGCAGACGATGGACGTTATGACACATGCACATTTACACTCACAGCACCATTACAACCTGCGCTCTGAGACGAGTCTTAAAACTTATTTGACGCACTGTGTATAACGATCTTTTCAATTTTTTTTTTTTTTTTTTAGATACGTATTTTGTCACTGAAGTTGCTAGAAATTCCCTACCCGAGAGCTCGAGATTGTGCTTGGCTGTAGCAATGTCGCAGCCTATATTTTGCTAATGTTATAAACACTACCATCAGGGTTTCTCGTGGGAAAACGCATGGGCACGAAAGTTGCAGTTGCTCTTTATTTTCATCTTTTCGGTCTTTAAAATACCATTTATACATTGCAAGCTAAATATGCGTTCATACAAGGTTGCAATGTATAAATGGTATTCTATTCCAGTGCAAAATATTCTATTCCGGTGCAATGAACTATAAGAATGGTGTCCACAAAGGGTGGTTAGAAGCAGATCGAAGCTAATACGTTTCTGCTGTAAAATTTTTATGCATCGATAAAGGTGGGATGTATATTTGCAAGGTGTCCGTTATACTTTTATTGTGGAAACTTTATTTAAGACAAAAAACAGAAACGTGAGCAAGTAAAAAAACATTTAGCGATGACCACAATGTCTGACGACGTTATGAAAGGCAGTTTTTGGTTAATACATTGAAATAATGCATGAAAAGAACCTAATTTCGGGAGGAGTGCTCTTAAAGAACCAAAAAAAAAATCAAGAGTTCGTGTTACAGAAAAATTATCTTCATGTGCCTTAATTGTTGGCTATTTACCAGATTAACTTTTGGTTTGTTTAATGACGTTTATTTCCACAGATCCGACTAACACAGGGCCCTACATAGATCCATTCACCTGTCCTAACATAACGGGATGGTCAAAGCTGGGAGCTGTTTGTTATGGATTCTTTGAACAATATAATATGACTTGGATGGAGGCCCAACGGGAGTGCAAAAAATATTCAGCGGATCTCGTCTCTTACAGGAACGCAGCAGTGTCTATTTTCATAAAGAGAAAACTGAAAAAGAAGAATGCTTACTTTTGGATAGGAGCACGTGAAAAGGTACTTAACCAGCTATGAAAATTAACATTATTTTCTGAACCCCTCGTATGAAATTACTTACGAAAAATTGTTGAGAACAATAATATTTTTAATGACAATTATATTCTTTTAAGATTTTAAAAAGCAGTTATTTACAATTTTTGTTATTTGAATCACTAGGGGCTTCGCCCCTAGGCTCGCTACGCTCGCTCCTCTGTTATGGCTAATAGCCAGATACATAGGGATGATTCTCGGGCAATGTAACAGCTTCCATCCATTTACTGTTGTCACCCTTAATGCGAAGGGCGATTCATCACTTTTGAATTATCAGCTTTAAAATTCAATTAAAAATTGAAAATTTAAGATATAGACTTGAAATGAGGTTTATATGAATAATAAAGCTTTCAGCTTCCAGATGATGTAAATATTTTCTTTGTAAGATAAAAACTTGAGGAGCATCGATATTACATCCACATAGGGGTCGATATTTCTTGAAAAACTGTGTTTCATTTTTTGATGAAAATATTAGTCTGTTTTAAATTATTTTTAAACAAATGGTGTCTAGTTTGAAAGAGAAATGTCTGTAGTCTTAGATTGTAAAAAAATCAAAATTCTACGATCATGTTTTGGCGAGTTATCGTAATCTGAATATGAAAAAGTCAATATTTCTTGAAAAACTGTGTTTCATTTTTTGATGAAAATATTAGCCTTTTTAAAATATTTTTAAACAAATGAGGTCTAGTTTGAAAGAGAAATGTCTGTAGACTTAGATTGTAAAAAGATCAAAATTCTACGATCATTTTTTGGCGAGTTATCGTATTCTGAAGATGAAAAAGTCAATATTTTCCCATAAAACATAAAATAAATTTTTAAAAAAACTTAAAGTCCGACGAAGATGAGACATGTCTTACTTCGTTCCCCACATTTTTCTGCATTTATTGGTATCGGTCTCGACCCCATACTCCCAGTGGTTTCGGAGGAGATAGCGTGACAAGCTTTTGACAGCGGTGGCAGCGGCAGCAGCGGCAGCGGGAGTTAACTTTTTTTTAGAATAGAGAGACTACCACGTCATAAAAGGGTATGCAGGATAACAGCGATAAAAACTATTTTCCAACTATTAGGGCCTGTTCACATAGGAGTCCGTTGCGTTGCGTTAAGGAAAAGATGACGTTGAGACGAAAATAAACCAATCATAGTCCTCCAAACGATTAGCAATGACATTTTTAACGCCTATGATTGGTTTATTTTCGTCTCAACGTCATCTTTTCCTTAACGCTACGCAACGGACTCCTATGTGAACAGGCCCTTACTCTTAATAATGACATTAACTTAGGACCCCATGAGAGGCGCCTAAACATGAAAGCGATTCATCTTGATTCTTTGCATAATACCGCTAGACCATGGTCAATTTGCGATACTGCAGCCGGCAGAGATGTATTTGTTTTCCGCTAAGTCTGCTTTAAAGTGCACAGATCCTTTATATTTTTATTGAATACGACTGTTTAACATTTGTGTATTATAAAGATAACCTTGGGCCTAGGTTTCGCACTTATTATGAGCTCTTCATCAAGACATGGTCGATGAACACGTTGAAGAAAAAATAATTCCTAATGCGGAATTCTGTAAATTTCTACTGGTGATAAGAAAATGCATGAAGCTGCCCAAAGAGGCGGACCAAAAAAGCAAAAATATACATTTACAGTGTACAGGTAGCCTTGGACCTAGGTTTCACATTTATGATATGCTTCTCAGCAAGACATGGTCGATGGGTACGCTGGAGAGAAAAGAATTCCTACTGCACATTTTCTGTAAATTTTTACTGGTGATAAGAAAATGCCTAAATTTGTCCAAAGAGGCGGAGCAAAAAAGCAAAAATATACATCTGCAGAGTAGAGGTAGCTTTGGACCCAGGTTTCTCACTTATTATATGCTCCTCAGAAAGGCGTCAAAGAGTACACTGGACACCGGAAAAGAAAGTATACTTTAGGTTTTAGCTCCGCCGCTTTGGCTTGCTTCATGCATTTTGTCATCTTTTTACGTTTTAAATTTTGTAATACATTTCGTGATAGACGACGGTTTTTTTCGGAGTCGATTGACTGCACATTGTCAGTCCCTAGTAAAAATTTACAGAAATTGCGCATTAGAAATGCTTTTCCCTCTGCTGTATATTCTTCGGTCATGCCTTGCTGAGGATCATATAGTTAGTGCGAAACCTAGGTCCAAGGCCACCTGTGCGCTTGGGATTATATTTTTGCTTTTAACGCCACATCTTTGGCCTGCTTTAAGCATTTTGTCCAAAGTGTTAGCGCTTCAAAAGCCACTCAAAGAAAATAGAACGATTCCAAATAATAATAATAATTTAAATATTGGATTCAAAAATCCTCCCTTCTAAATACCGTTGCATGATACTAGATTTTTTTTTCTTTCTTGCGGATCTTTTTATCTTACTGTGAATATCTAAAACACTTTAGTCTTACGATGATAGTTTTTATGTCTGTCTTCAAGGATAAGGATACTTACGAATATACAACAGGCCAGGCACTATTCTACACGAACTGGATGGTAGATCAACCTCAGGCAGCTTCGACTCGTTTGGACAACTGTGTGGCAACCACGGCAGAAGGTGAATGGCTGGTGAAGAGCTGTAAAGAAAAGCATCCTTTTATCTGTCAGACGGCGAGAGGTGAGTAATGTGAATTCTAGTAAGTATAAAACGCTACGATGAATAGAATTTTCAATATGCGAATTCATCACGTCTCAGGTGGATCTTTTAAAGATCGCAACAATCTTTTTCCTGTCAATATCTTGCCTGTCAACCTTTTGCTTGTCAATTCATTCTGATTCCGCATTGGTCTGTAAACGAAGTATCAAATGCTCGCCTTCCTGACAGTCATAATAGTTTGTCGGGAGCGATATTTAAACCACTCTCGTTTGGTCTTTAAAGTTAGCTTATCTGACCACCAGACTATGATATCTCATGCCCCCGGAATACCTTCAAGTCACACAACTTACCAAAATCCAAACAAATCATTTTTAACTAATGAATATTCGTAATATTTTCCAGAAAGAGCGTTAAACGGTCCAAATCAGGGAAGCAGCTGTATAAAACCTTAGCCGGGGGGAGAGTTTAGGTTAGTACATTAAAGGTACTAGTTGGTTCATTCAAAATAGGCAATATATTTTTATTTTGATAACCCTATATTATATCTAGAGACGAGACATAATATGTAGTTACCAAAGTTTGGGTTAGGATAATAGAGATAATATATGTAAGACAAGAACGTCGGGATTCTTCGCTCCTTAGTCCCCTTGTCTATGTTCCTGGCATAAATAAGTTTAAAACAATAAATAAACAAACGATTGTTTATGATAAGACTCGCAAGCCTTCATTAGCAAAGTGAAAATTAATATTAAAATGCTACGGCATATGCAAAACTGGTTGATAATAATATGCATAAGAAATCAAGAAGAGGTCATATATATATATATATATATATATATATATAATAACGTTCCACCTATATTAATTAACGCATATTCTAAATTTTCCCGTTAATGTTTCAATAAAGTATAGCCCCCTATTTCAAATTATGACCTAAGGATAAGCGAATTAACTAGCTAAAAAATCCCTTAATGCGAGTGCGCTAAACATTAAGAATTGTTTTAAAAACATGATTCAACATCACGAGTTTTTCTCACGCCTTCCGAAAGATCATACGACTTCTGACGCACGAGGTCAGATGGCCACCGATAACCAATTAGAAGTTTGTGGCTCCCCTTGTGTAGAAGGTCATGAACTCTTCGTATAAGCGAGGGCAAGGCTTTTCCGTGGCTTTTTTCGTGGCTGTCCTCGTATGTTGATGTTGTCCCGTCCATGCTTTGTGTCATCTCCGCACTCTTTTGCCTTGTAGGCTCTATCGCCGCGCGACACGTCCCTTCTCCGTCCATCAATATGTAACGTAGCTAAATACTCCGGCAGGTCTGGAATTTACATGTACTTTTGTATGTGCTGTAACATACTTCAAATGCAGTCATTGTGTGTCCAGAATTAAGACAATTCTAAAAATCTATGGAGATTCCTTCCGACACGACTACAGAACGAATGCCTACAGCTGCTGGGTATTACTTACTTACTTACTTACACACACACACACACACACACACACATATATATATATATATATATATATATATATATATATATATATATTTATATATAAAGAGAGTGCGATTTTGTACGTGGAGGGTAATCTCCAGAACCACTGCACCTATTTGCAAAAATTCTTTCAGTGTTTGAAAGGTACATTATTCCAGATGGACATAGGCTATATATTATGTATATCTGATCAGTAGAAATAAAGTTAGGGGCTTAATCCTAACAATCTCCATTGTTACCGCTTTTTGTGCCGAAGTCCTCAACGATCCTTAGCGTGGTGCTATCTATACTTATATATAAAGAGAGAGCGATTTTTTACGTGGAGGGTAATCTCCAGAACCACTGCACCTATTTGAAAACTTTCACTGTTTGAAAGGTACATTATTCCAGATGGACATAGGCTATATATTATGTATATCTGATCAGTAGAAATAAAGTTAGGGGCTTAATCCTAACAATCTCCATTGTTACCGCTTTTTGTGCCGAAGTCCTCAACGATCCTTAGCGTGGTGCTATCTATACTTATATATAAAGAGAGAGCGATTTTGTACTTGGAGGGTAATCTCCAGAACCACTGCACCTATTTGAAAAATTCTTTCACAGTTTGAAAGGTACATTATTCCAGATGGACATACGCTGTATATTATGTATATCTGATCAGTAGAAATAAAGTTTGGGGCTTAATCCTAACAATCTCCATTGTTTCCGCTACTGTCTTCTACCGCTTTTTGTTCCGAAGATTTCAACGATCCTTAGCGCGGTGCTATCGCGGTGGGCTTCTGTTCTGACGCTAGCGGTTCGAACCTAGCCGTTCTCCGGCACCCCTTTTTCTTTTAAAAAAATTATTTAAATTATTAACTAACGTAAAATTAATTTAAGGTATTATTATGTTATTATTAAGGTAAAAAAAGATTTACAATTTATTGGCTATCAACTGGAAATGTATTGGTATAATATTTTGTTCAACCCGGACAAAGTCGGGACGGGCCGCTAGTACTTATATATAAAGAGAGAGCGATTTTGTACGTGGAGGGAACCACTCCAGAACCACTGCACCTATTTGAAATATTCTTTCACAGTTTGAAAGGTACATTATTCCAGATGGACATAGGCTGTATATTATGTATATCTGATCAGTAGAAATAAAGTTTGGGGCTTAATCCTAACAATCTCCATTGTTTCCGCTACTGTCTTCTACCGCTTTTTGTTCCGAAGATTTCAACGATCCTCAGCGCGGTGCTATCGCGGTGGGCTTCTGTTCTGACGCTAGCGGTTCGAACCTAGCCGTTCTCCGGCACCCCTTTTTCTTTTAAAAAAATTATTTTAATTATTAACTAACGTAAAATTAATTTAAGGTATTATTATGTTATTATTAAGGTAAAAAAAGATTTACAATTTATTGGCTATCAACTGGAAATGTATTGGTATAATATTTTGTTCAACCCGGACAAAGTCGGGACGGGCCGCTAGTATATATATATATATATATATATATATATATATATATATATATATATACACTGCTGGCCACCCAAATTGCAACACCAAGAAAGACAAGAGATATCACAACAAAATTTATTTTGTAGATAACATGTTGACCAAGTATCAAATGATTAAATTTATAGACATCTGTGAAGTGTGGTTCCTGCCAAAATCAGTAGCCAGAGTAGCCGCCATTGTTGGAGATCACCGCTGCCACACGCCTCGGCATTGATTCAAAGAGACTTTGGATGAGTTCTTGGGGTACAGCAGACCAAGCAGCTTCCACACGTTGCCAAAGTTGATCTGCTGTGGCAGCTGGGGATGGTATCTGGGTCAATCGTAGAGCAACCATGGACCACATGTTTTCTATCGGAGATCCGGAGAGCGAGGCGGCCAGGGAAGCAATTCAATCTGGCGATTGACGAAGAACCGTTGGATAATGCGTGCCACGTGTGGTCGCGCATTATCCTGTTGAAATATGGCTGTGGGCAAGCCCTGAAGGTAAGGAAGGTCAACTGGCTCCAAGACCTCAGAGATGTAGCGCTGTCTGTTTAAAGTACCGGCAACGCGTACTAGAGGTGTGCGAGAGTGATATCCAATACCGCCCCATACCATAATACCCGGTGCAGGACCAGTGTGGCGGTGCATAACGCAGCTGTTCAGCATCCTCTCTTCACGGTGTCTCCCGACTCGAATGCGACCATCGTGGTGTTGCAGACAGAAGCGTGACTCGTGAGTAAAGACAATATCATTCCATTCTACCGTCCACATCCTTCTGTCATCGTACCATTGGCGGTGGAGACGTCTGTGGTTCTGCGTCAAGGGTAGACAAAGCAATGGACGTCTTGCGGACAGACCACTCTGCTGTAAACGGCGTCGAATGGTACGCGCAGACACTGGATGATTCGTTACAGACTGCATGTGCTGTGCTATGGTTCGTGATGTGACTGAGCGATCCGTCACTGCCATGCGCACAATTTGCCTGTCATCACGTGAAGTGGTGCGCTGAGGTGGATGCGATCGAACACGCCGGTCCGTCGTACCCTCCTGCATCCAACGATCACATATCCGCATTACAGTTGTTTGGTTTCGTCCAACACGACTACCGATTTCCCTGAAAGATAATCCCCAATCTCGGTAGGCCACTATCCTTCCTCTGTCGAACTCGGATACTTGATCAAAAGATGATCGCTGTTTTCGACGAGGCATAATTGATCGTTTTTTTTTAAAAACCACAAGAAAAACACAATTGCCGAACTTGAAATCGTCGAAATCTCCAAGCTTTAAATAGCGCTTTGAAGTGGCGCCACAGGCGCGCGTGATGTGCGTCTAATCATAATGAAATTCTAATCATTTGCATATCTCACCTCCGCTAATGCATGTTGTAAATTTCATGTTAGTTGCATGTTTCCTTCAGGGTGTTGCATTTACAGTGGCCAGCAGTGTATATATGTGTGTGTGTATGTCTGTGTGTTGAAACCGAAAACCTCTATCCATACATATTTCTCGTAAATATATATTACACTGCAAGCACGGTAGTAAAATATCAGCTATAATAGTGAAAGCTCCATTTAAATATGACTGCATCTGTTTTTGCCAGTGAGTCATACGACGATACGTTTTAGTCATGTAAACATGCGCTTCTGTTCCAGACTCAGAACCGCCTGAAATGGACAGATCGCACACTTGCTTGAATGCTTCCAGAGACTGGAAGGATTTTGGAGGCAACTACTGTTACCTGATCGAGACAAGTATGAAGTTGACGTGGGTTGACTCATTGCACTACTGCTTCACACACGGTGAGTACGATTAATTTTTCAATCTCTCCTTTCGTTCTCCCTGTAAATTTTTCAGAATAGCTGAAGGTTGTTGAAGTTTTAATATCTTAAGTTTTTCAGCTATTCGTAATTTCTTGCTAGAGGTGATTACTGTTTTGTTTTGTTTTTATTGAAAATACTTACAGAATATTCAGCAGATCCAATTTCACCATGCAGCTTGACTTGATATATAACCTTGAGTTAAGGGAGCAGAATAGGAAGGTGAAAATGATTATTGCCACAGACATATATTTCTGTCTGATTAGTCTTGTCTTTCTCTTATGTATATCTATCTCTTTCTCTCTCTCTCTCTATATATATATATATATATATATAATGTGTGTGTGTCTATTGTAAAAAAATTTGGCTAGTGGCTGAGGCTTCTAAACGATTTCGTGGCAAACAGTAAACAATGTCCGAGTAGTTTCTGGTGATTAAAAAAAACAGGCCAGAATTTTTCTAGAACTTAACAAATTTAATATGGAACATACTTAACGGGTTGAACGTTGATTTAAACAGTTTACAGCTGAACGAGACTTCTGGTTACAAAAGATTTTAACAGCGGCTTCTCCTATCAACTAGTTTAGTCTTTCGGGAGGCAAAAGTTCGTGTGGCCGCTTCAGTCCCGATCTTAAGGGGACTCTCTCGAAAAACGAAAGTCTGGAATATATATCCTGCTTGAATTCCTTATCTGTGACGTGGGAGTCTTCTGAGAAAACGCCTGTTTTCGACAGAGGGAACGTGAGATTAGCCCCCGACAACAGGCCGCGTAGAGGGAGCAATCCTATAGGTTGATTGATTACTTCTGTAACGTCTGTCTGGTGAAAATTTATTACTTCTGTAACGTCAAATCTCTGAATAATGACCACCAAGTGACAGTTTTAGGAGTAACCAAGGTGGTCGAGGATTTTCAACAGAGATTTTCTCAAGCTTTCGGGAAAGATGAGACGCACGGGCATAAGGCCCCAGACTAAAAGAATGTAAGAATTCGATGGGGGTTTCACTGATGTTTCTGCAACGCGACAGATGTTTTTTTTATAATCCCCTGATGCAAGTGATTGTCCCACGAGGCTTTTCGTGCCACTATAATATATATATATATATATATAGTTGAAAGAGAAAAACCAGTATGAGCACTAAAGCTACTACAGCCAGGAACCAAAAACATGAAAAGATAAGATTGAAAGAGGTTTTAGACAATATCTCATCTTCAGCCGTGTCAATACTGTCTAAAAACCTAATGGACTGTTTCAGATAAGTATGATCTTTACAATAAACATACTCAGACACCGTACAGTCCATGATAAACAGTAGAATTGAATTTGGAGTTATTTAACCATAGAACACCAAGACTGGCGCTAGACAGAGTGGAAGTTAAGAATAAGTAACCGCAAGATGACTGACGTCGCAAAACTTGCAACCATGGAGATTATGGAAACACAGAAACTGACCTACTATGGATACTGTGTTTTAGGACTATTAATCCTTTATTAATTTAGGTTTTTATTTTTTTCCATTTTTTTCCATGGTTTTGCAGACAGAAGCGTGACTCGTCAGTAAAGACAATTTCATTCCATTCTAGACAAAGCAATGGACGTCTTGCGGACAGACCACTCTGCTGTAAACGGCGTCGAATGGTACGCGCAGACACTGGATGATTCGTTACAGACTGCATGTGCTGTGCTATGGTTCGTGATGTGACTGAGCGATCCGTCACTGCCATGCGCACAATTTGCCTGTCATCACGTGAAGTGGTGGGCTGAGGTGGATGCGATCGAACACGCCGGTCCGTCATACCCTCCTGCATCCAACGATCACATATCCGCATTACAGTTGTTTGGTTTCGTCCAACACGACTACCGATTTCCCTGAAAGATAATCCACAATCTCGGTAGGCCACTATCCTTCCTCTGTCGAACTCGGATACTTGATCAAAAGATGATCGCTGTTTTCGACGAGGCATAATTGATAGTTTTTTTGTTTTGAAAAAAACACAAGAAAAACACAATTGCCGAACTTGAAATCGTCGAAATCTCCAAGCCTTAAATAGCGCTTTGAAGTGGCGCCACAGGCGCGCGTGATGTGCGTCTAATCATAATGAAATTCTAATCATTTGCATATCTCACCTCCGCTAATGCATGTTGTAAATTTCATGTTATTTGCATGTTTCCTTCAGGGTGTTGCATTTATAGTGGCCAGCAGTGTATTTTTTACAAATAATTGCATAGTTGTTGGCTGCTTTATCTACATAAGTGATTATAAAATATTCTTGTAATTTTGTTATAGCATCTTTCAGGTGTTTATAGGAATTATTAATAAAATTACTATAATTGGGAAGTTTAGAATGTACTTACTTAAGTAAATTAATTTTCCATTGGTTGAAGGCTTCTGTAGGTATAGAATAACTAGCTGAGTGGCAACCCGATGTGTTGCATTTTCGATAGACTGAAAACTGTTTAATCACTTTTAAAAATACATTAGAATTTTTAAAAAACGAAATAATGATTTAAAATTCCCTTTTTCAAATTTTGGTTTTTGGCTTTTGAAATAATTCTTTCAAATTTCCGTTTTCAAATTTTGCTTTTTAAACAAAAAAAGCTCATTCAATTAGAAAAAAATTCTAAAGGTTTTAACTTCCCCTTTCCTGAAACTAAAATTATTTCTGTTGCTTTAAAATTTTTTCTGGATTTCAATTATTAAATGACTCGTTCTCAACTAATAATTTTTCATTTTGGCAACATGGCCGAATGTAAATAGAAAATCTCATGGACGAAAATGTGCTTAAAAAAATAGAAAGACAGTTCTCAGGAATTCAAAATTGGTGACAGAATCCTCATCAGTTGCTCATTTATTAGAAACAAATCTCACGAACTTGCTGGAATTATTAGTGAGTAAAATAATAAGTCGAATAATTACGAACTCCCCATTCAGTTACATTAAGATACTATGGCGATCAGCGCGGGAAATTTCAAAAGTGAGTTTGGTAAGATTGAAAATTGTTTAATCACTTTTAGAAATACATTAGATTTTTTTAAAAACGAAATAATGATTAAAATTCCCTTTTTCAAATTTTGGTTTTTGGCTTTTGAAATAATTCTTTCAAATTTCCGTTTTCAAATTTTGCTTTTTAAGCAAACAAAAAGAAGCTAATTCAATAGGGCAATGTCTCATCTCAACTCTTGCAGATTTTAATTCTTGTTTGGCGAGGAGTGGCAAAAAATTGCATAATTTAACATGGCGTTCAATGAGCATTCTTACAGTTTGTTGAATAAAATGCTCTCAGATTACGCAAAGTCTTTAGATACGGCATCTAAACAAAGGTATATCACTAAATTAAACATTCAGGTACAGCCCGGAAAGGTTTATTCAGTATGTGACCCGTATATACTGACAGAGGAAGACTGGAGTTACGATACAAGACGCTGGCCTGAAGTAACTTGCCCTGATATATATGCATATCTCAACATAATAATAATCATTCTCAACGAAAGAATGATTATATTCTCTTAAACCTTGCGAAATATTAAAAAAAAAGTGTTAAAATACCTGTTACATACAACTAATAGGAGGAATTTTATAAATAAACTTAAATTATTTAACTCAAAATGAAGGTATCGTCCAAAAACACATGCAAACGCATATGAACGGCTTCTGTTTTCTGCCACGCAATAATCACGTGATCTATAGTAGACGAAAACTGACGTAGCCAGTGACGTTGCGACGTTTCGCCTTATTAGAAAAAAATTCTAAAGGTTTTAACTTCTCCTTTCCTGAAACTAAAATTATTTCTGGTGCTTTAAAATTATTTCTGGATTTCAATTATTAAATGACTCGTTCTCAACTAATACTTTTTCATTTTGGCAACACGGCCGAATGTAAATAGAAAATCTCATGGGCGAAAAAGTGCTTAAAAAATAGAAAGACAGTTCTCAGGAATTCAAAATTGGTGGCGGAAGAATCCTCATCAGTTGCTCATTAATTAGAAACAAATTTCACGAACTTGCTGGAATTATTAGTGAGTTAAATGATAAGTCGAAAAATTACAAACTCCCTGTTATGAGGGGTACCAGAGATACCCCTTTGCGTTGTGTAAATTTAGGGAGGTGAACTCCAAAGGTAACTATGCGTTTATAAATAAAAATAACAACATTTATTATACAATATTTTACAAGAAAAGGTCGGGTTTACATATTATATTTAAGATCTTGGCTATACATATTTTTAACCGAATTAGGGCATACTTCATCCGCTTCCTGCGGCATAACCATTATGGGTCGAGTGAAATAAAAGTCTCGTAATCTCTCAGAAGGCATGAGCACTATTTAGAGGGGGAATTTATGACCAACCTGGGGAGATTTGATGAAAACAGCAGAGCATGGCTTCGTTGAGGTACTTCTACAGGAGGAGGATTTAGGCATCGGGTAGAAATTCATGTGGCTCTTCACTGGCGGAAGCAACAGGATTCGGTGCTGGCGGTTGAAGACGGGTATCTCGCCATTTTACGGGGGCGTCTTTCCTTCCCAGGCTCTCTTGCAGCTCGCTACCTCCAATCGCTCCCTCGCTCTCTCTCCGAACGTCGTTTTCTCCCACACTTGGGTCTCCTACATTCTTCATTATAACCCCTCCCCAGGTTAGTTATTCACGTAAATTTATTGCCTCTTCGAGTTTTTTATTCGAGGGCAGGATGCTCTGACATTCCCATGGTTGACCCACGTGGTACGCTTATTTCCAAGAAAATTGGAAGTCCGTTGAATTTCCTGGAATTTCTTTCCCGCGTCCTGAGGAATTCAGGAGGGGTGATGTTTCTTGGAAAATTGGTGCAGTTCCAATATGGCCGTTTTATGCCCCGTAATCGTGTTGGAAGAACAAAATGGCTATAACGTTGGAAGGAGTTCAAAATGTCCAAATTGTGGATCCTTCACAACACTCCCCATTCAGTTACATTAAGATACTATGGCGATCAGTGCGGAAAATTTCAAAACAGAGTTTTCTGAGTACGCTTTTTTAGAATGATAACATTTATTTTATTAATTGTATTTTGTATATTTTGGAAGCTGAACATCTAGCAAATGCCGATAAATCGTAAAATTGACATTAATAGGTGCAGAAAACCGAAATATTTGTCCATCAAAATTGTCGATTTCGGGAAATTCGGAAAACTGCTTTGGGGGAAAAGCTTCGTTTGCAATGAAAAACATTTTTAACTTTATAAAAATGTGTATATCCTTAAAGATGAAAAGTTGTAAAACACATGGAAATAAAAAATTTGTCGATTGGTGGGCGAAAAAGTTCAATTTTGCATGCATGAAAATAGTGGAAATTTGCGAAACTGAAAGGAGCTGGCTCACCCGGAATGTCATCTGTTTCTGCTGTCCGCTTCTTTTGAGTTCGGCGGTTTTAATTTTATAATTTAAAAAGTTTAAAGTTTTGAAAGTTGAAAATGGCACCAGTGCACGCGTCTCGTCCGTCCGCGTCCATCGGTACCATTCGCGATATCCTGCTATGCTCGGTTCGCGAGATTAGCCTGTCCCCGTGTCGGCTGACTGACACACTAACATTTGTTTACCTTCAGCTGTTATTATATAGTAGATTAATAGCTTTTTGTATATAAATTTATCTAAATCAGCATTTATGAAACTTATAATTTTCTTATTATTATTAATACTAAGTAATCTATACTTAGTTCCCAAACTCAACAACTCACGCAGTGCTAAATTATCCACTATTTCGAAATTGACTGTTTTTACATGACCATTCATTCACTCTTAATAGAATTTAATATGCATTCTCATATATTATCTCATTGAATATTATGAACGTAAATGTTCAGACTGAAAAGCGTATAACTTGAAAAAAATATGCTTTTTTTTTAATTTTGACAGGAGGATATTTAGCAAGTTTCCATTCTGCTGATGATATTGAAAGAGTGCGCAAAAACATCTTAGATCACAACAGACTTCCAAAATTACATATTGGATTGGGAAGGAAAAGGGATGGTAAGATTTTCCGAAATTTATTAAAGTACAATATAATTATCAAAATATACTCATCTTTTTTTTTCTATTATTCATAGCTGTTTCAGCGTTTTAAGGGGTTTTTGTGTGTGTTGTTCAAGAAAGGTCGCTGTAGACGATTTTGACGTTGCTGCCCCCATTTTCTTGTATATGTTGTTCTATGCTGAGTTTGTAGTAAATGTTTTGTAACGAATGTCTTAAGATTAGAGATCCTTTTATGTTTTGATTTGTGTCGACCCATATGTGCGTCTGGAATTCCTTCATTCATCAATAGAAGCAGTATAAAACAATAGCGTTTAATGTTAAAGTCATTCCATAGTGTAGTAAGGTATCTCTAGTATATCATGAACATATTATTATCATGTAATCGTAATTCCCCACCATTTCTAAATTAGTGAAGTTATTTCATAACATAATCGTAAATGATTTAACCATCGTATATCAGTTAATGATTTCCCTGTAATTCAGGGATAATAATATTCATGTGCTATATTCCAATATTGCATGTGAAGTTACAGGAATAGTATTTTAGTTTTATTGAGACTCTATTAACACTTATTACAACTAGTACGTTTATGAAAATATATACGACATTTTAGAAAGTTCTAGTTTTTCATTATGTTATATAAACCATTCACCATTACTACTGTAACTCATTCATGCCAAGGATGTATTATGGTGACAAATTTTTTCCATCATATAGGTACTTTCGCTTGGGCAGATAACAGCCCTGTAGATTTCGTAAATTGGGACGACGGTGAACCTGACCAACCAAGTTCCAAACAATGCGTCGAGATGAGTATGAGCAACGGTAAATGGAATGACATTTACTGCAAAGAGCACGACCTTGGGTTTATCTGCTCTGCTCCTAAAGGTAAATTTTTCTCCTCTAAGTCTCATGGTCTCAACCAAATAAATAAGTTCTTTACATGTCATTTTATATGCTTAAAAGTAATTTCCTGGTGTGAAAGCAATAAAATTATTCATTTCTTTAAAACCGATGCTTTCTCAGATATCAACTCCTCTACAATATATGTATATTTTTTTTTCTAAAGCTGAATTGATTGAAATGTTTCATTATCTCACTAAATTAATTTCAGTTGCGTAGTTTTTGTACGCTTGAGTGATGAATAATGAAATAATCATCATTCTAGTCCGTGAATTCACACCACCAAGTGCAAAAGTTAAACGCTAAGAAAAATGCATTTCTGAAACAGAATTCCTGTTCTTGCAGTCTCCAGTCTCTACCCCCCCCCCCCTCCGCAGTCGCCTTTAAGCTCCGTACTAGACCTCGTACCGGCTCCGAACTTGAAAGGGAAAGAAAAAAAAATGTACCCTTTTTATTTTGCCATAAACAAACTTTATATTTCATAAACACAGATGGCGCCATTGCACTGAAAAATAAAAGACGCTGCATTAAAACGTTGCAAAATTTCGCTTATCATTATACAGTTGGCTCTCTGTTTAACGTCGCTCTACTTAACGACGATCTCTATTTAAAGACGATATTTCCTAGTCCCGGCTCCTCCGACGTAAAAAAAATTCTATTTAAAGACGACTTTGTTTAACGGCGAATTTTTTTTACATGATAAACTTTTTCTTCAACATTTTATCTGCAGGAAGGGAAACTTCCGTAGGGGAAAAATTTTTGTTTCAATAACAGACCCGAAATTTCTTTGATGTTTGCAATGTTGCAATCATAGACTTGCTGCAGTGGGAAAACGGGAGGGAGGAACTAATGTTTCTTGGAAGATCGAATATTCTTTCATGGAGCTCTTAGTGCGGGAGCTGTTATCCCTAGAAGGTGAAGTTGAAGACACGGAAAACTAGACACTGCCACAGTCTTACACAGATGCAACTTCTGCTCTAGATGTTCTCCGACGCTATATTACATCGAATATGGAAGATGATATATTTAACATTTTAGAAAATCTGGAAAAGAGAATAACAAAAACATGGAAAAAAATGAAGCAATCGAAACTTTATCTCTTTTTTAAAACGTAATTTATTGTATTGTTTGTGCTCTTTTTTCAATGTAATTTAAAATAACATTTTGCGGATAAATTAATAATGATAATAAAAATAACATTTTTAAACTCGTCAATATATTAAGAAATATATTGACAGTTCTAAGCCTGTAAAGTGTGAAGGGAAATGTTACATTTTCACAAATTCTGTTTAAGGACGATCTCTACTTAAGGACGATTTTTCACGGTCCCTTGAAAGTCGTTAAACAGAGAGCCAACTGTATATATATATATATATATATATATATATATATATATACCGGGTGGCCATAATTAAACTGACAGTGCTCACAGTGTTCTGTAGCGCGATCTATTTGCGAGAATGACGCCACATTTTGTAGGAAGATTAAACAAGACGGGGGACGAAGGATTCCGCGAAAAAATAAATTAGTTCCAAAAGTCACCACTAGGGGAATATTTGGCGCTGTGTAATAGAAAATAGTGTTAACAAATGCAAATTAATACAGAATAAAATTACCTTTTATTATGCACATTTTCTTATTTAGTTCAAGTGCAATATGGCAACACTTTTAAAAAAGCGTAAAATCTACATAAACACCGATAAAGTCTCGTGATCTGCAATATCACGTACGCTGAGCAGAAGAAGTTCTTTATTCAAATTTCACGTTACATCCATTGGCACAGTGCCAGCTGCTTGGGTTTTAAAAGGCAATGTGTTACGTTTCGAATCAATCGGATTGAAAGTTTATGTGCAATGTCTCCTTCTTTAGTCGAGCGTGCGTTACTGGTCAAATTCTTTTACCTCAACCAGTGCAACGCGTCAGCCGCTCTTCGTGCTTTTAGAACGCACAAAAATTGCGTAAAAGTAACGGTCCTGTGTCAGTTAATAGGCTAAAAGCAATGGTTGCGACGTTTGAGAAAACAGGTTCACTGAAGGTTCAGTCAGGCAGAGTACGAAAACCTGTACCACCGGATACAATCGAAGCAGTTGCCACGGCGATTGTCGACAGAGGACCAGACAATATTGCTGCCACCTCTAGCGCTCGTGGATTAGCTCGGAATATGGATAGCCTTACAGTACGGTATGGAAAATCTTACGAAAGATTATCAACTTCTATCCGTACAAGATCAGCCGTGTACAGGAGTTACTGTACCCCGACCGTGATAAGCGATTGACTTTTGCTCTCACCTTTCTTGCCAGAATGGAGGTGGATGATGCTTGGCCGTGGAAAATCTTATGGGGAGACGAGGCCCACTTTTACCTGCATGGAACTGTGAATACCCAGAACTGCCGAATTTGGGATGACAAATCACCACATGCAGTCACAGAAATTCCCTTACATTCACCAAAGGTAACTATTTGGTGTGGGTTCACAGCGGAATTTATCGTAGGTCCATTCTTCTATGAGAACATTACCCCGACAGGACCGGAAACCTGTTCTGTTACCGGAGAGAAATATCGCCACATGTTTTGTTTATCGCAAGTGTTGCCATATTGCACTTGAACTAAATAAGAAAATGTGCATAATAAAAGGTAATTTTATTCCGTCTTAATTTGCATTTGTTAACACTCTATTTTCTATTACACAGAGCCAAATATTCCCCTAGCGGTGACTTTTGGAACTAATTTATTTTTTCGCGGAATCCTTCGTCCCCCGTCTTGTTTAATCTTCCTACAAAATGTGGCGTCATTCTCGCAAATAGATCCCGCTACAGAACACTGTGAGCACTGTCAGTTTAATTATGGCCACCCGGTATATATATATATATATATATATATAGGTATGTATGTATATGTTACCAGGCCTCCTGGATATAGTTTATGAAAAATTCAAGGTAATTTTCATATTTTGCTGAGAAAAAGCACTCATTTTTAAATAATTAAATGTGTTTTATATCTAATCGTGTTTTAGGGCCAGTTAGTCAGATAGGGCGTGTGTTGTCAATAGTTCGTCAATAATCGTGAGATAGGGCCAATTATGTCAACTAAGGTCTTCCCGGGCTAAATCGTTGCCGAGAAATATCCTGCCACCCGCAATTTAGACTGAACAATCTCAGGGGAAGATATTTTGTGGGCTTGTACCCTCCTTTGTCCAATGATGTTTGTACACCCAAAGCTTTCTTTTTCTCGCCGTAAATCAATTGAAAACATGCTAAACCAGTCAGGTCCTGATTTTCCATTGGGCCGAGCTTACGGTCCCCGAATGTTGGGGGGCCCCCAAAAAATTTTAATTTTAAAAGGAAAAAAATAAAAAAATTTCCAATTCAATTTTTTTTTAATTTTACCTTTTTTAATAGAAATTTTTTTTATATATCCTTTCGAATTTGATTGATTGATTGGTTCATCATATATATAGTTATGTGTATAGTTCATCGTATGTACGTTATAGCGTATATAAGGGATAAATAAGTTTTTCTGGTTGCATTATATTGGTGTTTTAATGAAGAAGTTAATATGTTGTATTGCTTTGTGTTATTTGATAATGTTCTAGGCTTCTACGCTTCAAATAGCCAATTCTTGGTAAAATGGTACTTTCACAATGATTCATGATTATTATTTTATTTTTTTTTTTTGTGTGTCAATTTTGGACATTTTACGCCCACATCAGTGTTAGGGGACGTCCATCCCGAGTTGTGCCTATAGTCAAGAATTTTCTAAATCGGGCCCTGAAAGCAGTCTACAAAAAATTGAAACTTACAACCGCGTCTCTACAAATCCGCGTAACTCGAGGACAGGACTTACTGTACAGTAAGTAGTACATATGTATTTTTTTTTTTTCCTAGCTCGCATATCTTCTGATGATCAAGTCACGCAAGAAATAAAAGATATCCCAGAGCACAATGGTAAGTAGCATCTTTCAAATTAATCTCGAAGCACATAAATAGACCTATGCCAGTATAGAAATTTTATTCCTTTGAAATTAACATTACAGTTAAAAGTTAACTCAAACTTACAAACACAAGATGAGATGGTGAAAGTATTATCGTATTTATTTTCAGCAGAACATGATCTCCATAAAAAGGTACCGAGCCAAGAATTTCCAAGATTGCAGAGATAAATTACAAAATCTTTTCATGGGAATGTTTTACAGCACAGTACCAAAATTTTAGGCTCAAATAATGTAAATTTCATAAAAATATTATTCGGTGTTTGGCAGTCTGTTTTAGACAAGCTTTCTCTTCCATTTTCTATATTCAAAAGCCTATTGGATAACAGAGTCTACTTAGGTACTATATCTTCAAAAACACTGTGATTTTATTTTATTTATTCTAGTGGCTACTGATGACAATATATCAGCGAAGGATACAGTTTTACTGAAAGCTAAATAATACCTAATGATCACCATTTCATTTTGGGAAAAAAGTGTGTGTATATGCGCGCGCGTGTGTGTACTAGTATTTAAACTATTATTTGACTCCTCAATGAAGGTAACCAATGCCTAATCGTTTGGGCCTAAAGAATTGATCGCCTCGCATGCAGGCCACAATCTTATACATTTATCCGATAAGAAGTAACCTTACTTACGACCTGTTCACATTGGAGTCCGGTAGCGGAAGCGTAAAAAGAAAGATGGCGCTGAGACGGAAATAAACCAATCATAGGCGTTAAAAATTTCATTGCTAATCGTTTGGAGGTTTGTCATTGGTTTCATTACTTCAACGCTTCTGCTACCATACTCCTATGTGAACAGGCCCTTATTCTTGTGGATGCTGCGAGGTAAAATGTCAGTTGATGATTTCATCTAGCCAAACGAGAGAGATATAGTCATCTTTGCTTGCAGTAATGGCTTTCGATCTTGAATTTATTAACCCTTGACATTTCTTACAGTAAGATATCACCTCCCTAACTCTGGGATCGCATTTGTACAATTTTTAAGCAACGGAAACATCTGACAGAGATGGGCCAGATTCTACTCGAAGACCTCACCGATGCTGACAGTCATTTAAATGACGTCTTTGAGATATTTTTAACAATAACAGAATGCTTACCGGTGGCGCACCCAGGGGGTGGGCCAAGGGGCCTTGCCCTCCCTCCCCCCACAAAGAAATAGAAATTGCATCATGAACACTGATTTTTCATTATAAATATTTTTATCCGTTCATCTAGCCCCCCCCCCCCTCCCCAAGAAAAAATCCTGGGTGCACCACTGATGCTTACTAACTCATAAACTTTCGAAAGAGCAGAATATATGTGCAAGTCCGGATACGGTAACTTATAGTATGCTGGCATTATCATTATTTGTAAAGTCCAAGCGTTTATAAACGCGCAAAAATTTTTATCCTTTCCTACGTCATCTTTAAATTTTGTCCTCCAGTGATAAAGATTCGTATTTTCTATGGAAAAACCACAAAAGTGTAAAACATCCACATGGTGGTGTAAATTACATTTACCAAACAATCCACCTTTTAATTTTTGAAAAATATATTTGACTAATTTTTTAAAAACTAAAATCATCATGTTATTGCTTTTTTTAATTTCAGATGTGAAAAAGAAACTAACTGCTGGTGGCATTTTTGGAGTTGTGCTATGCATTCTGGTAATACTGACTATAATTGGAGTAACTGCATATTATTTAAGGCCTAAAAAAGAAATAAAACCTAGACTCTTAGAACAAGATAACTTGTAAATACCGAATTATGTAAAAGTATGTGAATAATAGTAATGAGAATAAAAAAATATTTATGAAAATTATGTGCAAATAGTGTTTTGCACGGAAACAAGAACATTTACATTTATGATGATTCTTTTCCTTCATATTATTCTACATTATTAGCAAACTAAAGTATATTAATAAAACTTAAGGACAAAACTAAGCTAATTTTAATGTCTTCATGAGGTATTTCAAGCCTATCCTGCAACGATAAGTTCAAATTAATTTGGTACTCACAGCGAGTCTGTGGAGAAAAAAATAACCTGAAATAAAAAAAAATTGCTTTTTTTTGTAAATGTAAAGAGCTTTTATTCGCAGCAAATTTTTAGCATGATTGCAGGTATAACTAAAACTCTCATTTGCAACTTAATTAATGAATAACTAATGAATGAATTCATAACAAATAATTAATGAATTAATGAACAACTAACACGTGTACAAAAATAAAATTTTCTGATGACACCGCAGTAGTACCATGAGAAAACCCGAAAGAATTTTTTACACTCATTTACCCATTCCAAAAATTTGAATCTTCTCAAAATTGAAGCCA
This sequence comes from Dolomedes plantarius, assembly GCA_907164885.2. Lineage (NCBI taxonomy): Eukaryota > Metazoa > Arthropoda > Arachnida > Araneae > Dolomedidae > Dolomedes > Dolomedes plantarius. Next base: position 124,988,791 of record OU015497.1, on the reverse strand, counting down.
AAATGACTGTTTTTAAGATTTCAATTAAAAAGATGCTTCTGTAGTTGAAAAGGATGAGTAGTCCTCCTCTTTATTTGATTGTGGATGTCTCGAAGCCTTCTTGTTACTGTTTGTGCTTCCACACGTTTTCTGTTTATGTATCTCTAATCAGATAAATGATGGAACAATGTAAGGGTGGAGGGTTTTATGGAATGGATAATTATGGGTGATTTTTTTGGTTTTGGTTTGGAGTGCTATGATCAACTTTTCACTACTCAAGGGCTAATTAGACCGGGACCTACAGTTTAAAGCTGATTCCGAATGACTAAAATCATCTGTGCCAACAGTGGGACTCTAACCCACAGGACCTAAACCAAATACCAGCACCCTAGCCATTTGGCCTTCACCTGGTTATGGACAATGAATTTTAAAAAATCAAGTGATGCTATAACTTGAAACTTATCACATTTAATTCTGGTATGTTTCCTTTGCAATTTTTAAGATGAATTCTCATGACAATTTTGCTAACCGTAAGAATTTTTATAGCATAAAGCAGGACTACTTTCCTTCAGAACTGCTTAAGTAAAAATGTAATTTGGGACACTGGTAATATTTTGAAAGATCACCAGCACAGGAACCCCCAAAATACTACTAAATATTATCTATTTTAGAGAAGTTGCTGTAACTTTTTACATTAACTGAAATTCTTTTGTAAGATTCTTTTACTTGACACTTTTACAGCCATACAATGTATTAAATATATTTAGAAACTATAAGAATTCTAAAATATTTACCAAAAAAAAAGTTAAAATAATTCAGTTATTAAACACATTGCTAATATTTATTTTTTAAAAAGTTCCTTCAACACTACATCTTAATTTTTGTATGTGATGAGAAAAACATTGTAAAAGATTGTAGATCAACTAAAACTTTATGCACATAGTTTAATTCTCTATACTTTCTCAAGTTTGTTTTCTTAATGACCATGGATGAGATGTAATTGTATTAGCAACACAATGTAATCAAAAGGTAATTCCAATTTGCTATCAATGTAATGTATGCGTAAGAACATTATGATTGAAATCATAAGAATGCAAAGCATAAGATGTAGAATGCATTCTTTGAAGTTTTGCTGTCTATCAATATAGAACAGGGGTGGCTAAACTGCAGCTCTTTGCTAGAATTTCGGAAAACTTGTGCCAGAATCGAAATACCCAGAATTAAAATTCGTAACATGTCGAATAACCTTCATTTTTGGTACAACTTATAGATGTGAATCTTTGTATTCTACGTTTAGGTTAATTTTTAAAAAAAAGATAGATCAATATTGAGATCAACATTTAACTGTATTGCTACAAAACTGCATAAACTCAAAATATGCCACATATGAGTAATTAGGCAAAACAAAAAAAAATAAATATTGAAACTATTAAATTATTAAAACTTTAAGAATCTAGAAATATCAATTATTTTAAAAACTGCACAATGATATATTTAATAAAAACATTAGAAATAAATTTATATCAACCTATTTCTGTTTGGCTATTCTAAGTAATAGACATTCCGAAATGTTAAATGAGTCTTAACATTGTTTATGTTGGCCATCCTTGGTATAGGATATTATGAACAATTTGATTGGAAATAGATCCTGGTAATCAGTTGAAATAAAATTCTTAGAAATCATAGCAGAATATAAAATGAAAGCTGTGACAGATTAAAAAATAATGTTGCTTTGACTAAATAATACTGAACTTTCCCAAAATCAGTCCGGTTTGGTGCTTAAGTTAAACAAGTGTTAGGAATTAGCTGAGTGGAACTATTTTTGCCAATAGTTCAAGCCATTTAAAAAAAAAATAAACTGTGAGACAAACTTAAGACAGAAAGGAAAAACTATATTCATTAAAAATATTATAAAACTTTAATTTATATAATCTCCATAAGAACAGTTACAATAAGGGCCACAAAATTTACACACCCATCAATATCTACAATTTATACACAATGTACAAAGCATACAGTTGAGGCAGTGACAGAGTCACTAGGCAGAAACAGCTGCCCAGTGTGTGTATACATATATACACACAATGTGAAACTTATATACAAAATAAATAAATTATAATCTAAATTCTCTGATGTCTTATGCACAAAACAAATATTTGAAAATAGAGTTTGTCAAAATACAAAGATATATTCTAAACAAAAATAAAATATCTTGTTCACACGTTTTTTGTACTGAGTTTATATACCTGGATAAATGGTAAGAAAAGTGACACACAAAAACAAATCCCTGAATTATATATAAAAAAAAAACATTGGTCTCTTTCTCTCCTTGAAAAATTTGGGATGGACTTTATTGCCAGGCAAAGCGACTTTTGTTATTAAGAACTTATCACTGAAAAAAGTCTGCACCATTTATAAAGTTACATCTATATTTTTAAACATTTTTTAAACTATATAATGTACTTTAAAAAACAGTCTTGAGTTTCCAATTATTAGTGAGCAAAAAAAGAGGGTTTTTTTAATATCTCCCAGAAAATATACTTAGTAGATGCAACAAGTGTAATCTCTGGTTAACAGTGATAATTGATGGTGAATGCAATAAGTACTAATAGTAAAATATGGTTTAAACAGAATGGCAGTTCAAACCCATTTTTGTCCTTCTTTCCACCTTTTTTACTAATAATTTTACTTTTAGTAAAGAAGGTGGAAAGAGGTATTTTTTCCCCTCCTATCTTTACTGAAATTTAAAAAACATTAAAAAAGGATTACGCTGTGGTTTGATCAATGAATCTTCAAAAAAATTACATTTATATTAATCCCTCTCTTTCAAACTTTAGAAGGCTAAAAATAAGCATTATCATTTACTACATTATAGTAAATCAGAGATCAAGACTTTACTTGGTTGTACAGAGAGAGATATTGCAAATTTAAAGCATGCATGTGAATTCTGTAAAAGTACTTGGAAGGCAGGAACACTGTAGCATCTTCAGAATTCATTTTTTTTTTTTTTAAATAAAAGGTGTATTACTTATATTTCTACTTTTTCATATTATTTTATCTACGAATAATTAATTATTAAAAAGCTTTTACAATTCCAGACAAGTATTATAGTCTTCAGTAGCAAAAAATAGTAATAAATTGTGCAGAAGTTTAAATGAAAATATCATGTCAGAGTAGGGTATCTTTATAAATAGCAACACAATGTTTTCATAATAGTATTAGATGAAGGCATTATGAATTAATGTAACGTAAAACTATTTAGGGATAGTTTGTATGTTCATTAATTTCAATTATATTTAATCTAAAGTCTTTTTTGCAAAGAAATCTAAATAAATAAATAAAAAATAAATAAATAAATAAAAAAAAATAAATAAATAAAAAAATCCCTTAACCAAAATGGGTTTGAATTGCTTCTGAACAAAGAAAAAAACATGTTGCTATTTTAATGAAACAAACAATGAAATACCAATGAGATTACACTTAATGCCATCTACTATGACTTTTATGAGTTGTTTTTTTAAATACACAAAACCTTAAGAGAGAATTCTTGTTTCATAAAACAGACAAATACAGCCAAAAAAGAAATCAGCAATGATATAAAATTTGAACACAATAACACCTTGAAATTCTAAATGCTTGAAAAAAAATTTATACATAAACACCTCTAACAGAACAACACAGAATTTAAAACTTACAATAGAAATTTATTAAAAAATGACATTTTAAAAAATTTAAATATTTACAGTTACTTTAATTTTTTTATTATTTATTTGCTATTAGGAATAGAAAAGACAATCATAATTACACACCAATGAACTGCAGCTTCTAAAAACATATCTCCAGGTTCTGTTAAGAATACAAAAATCAGAAAATATAACTGGAATGTAACTCAGAATTTAGCACAGCGATTACTGCTGTGCTAATTATGCTAATGTACAACTTTATAAACTAAGGAAGAGATCATATAAAAAAAAAAACTTCATAAACTATTAACCACGAGACAAAACACTAAGAACAACCAAGATATTATTTCTCAACCAATCTGTGTGCATATTGATTTTAATTCATTTGTTTAAAATAAAAACAGTCAAAATAAATTATCTAAAAAGAAGAGGAACAATATATTTGCTCATTTTGAGACTGTACAAAAGATTGCTCAGGGTCCGTACAAACATTCATTAACTAGTTTTAAGCAGCTAATATGCAAGGTAAAAGCTTCATAAAAAAAAAGTGAACATTCATGAGAAATTTCAAACTGCAAAAAGTTAAGATACAAAATATATGAAAACACATATTACTTATAATAATATAAATTTCCCTCATTTCACAGATTACTATTTAATTTTATTTTACAGAATTTTTAAAGATAAGGAAATAACTATAATAAATTTGTAATAAATTATTTTTTCCTTTTCTTGTACAATACAAATTGTAAAATATTTAGTTTCTTAAAAAAATACACATCAAAACACTAAGAACTTACATAAAATTAATCAAATTAATTAGAAAATTATATATTATATTAGAAGATTGTAGGTATGAATTACAAAAATTATCTACAATTACACATAAATTTTGCAAGAAATATGCAAAGATTTCCCATAAATTTTGTTTTAAATATAATAATAAAGCTCAATTAAAAACTAAGCTCATAAAATCACCCTTCTTTTGTGAAATTTTTATTCATTTACACCAAGAAGTACGAACCCTGTGGCTAGTACATAAATGAGCTTGAGCAACACAGTATAATAGACACAAATGGTCAGTTCAAACCTAAATATACTCATCTCTTTTTGACACAAAACATTCAAACTATACTTACAATAGAACAAAAACTATAGAACTTTTCTTTATTATGTACAGACTAGCAACACTTTTGATTGAAAAAGACAATATTGCAGAAGTGCAAACATGTTGAAAAGTGAAAATTCGTTACATTACAAACTACCTAAGTCTTTTACTATCAATATTGTGGAGGCTACAAATTAAAACAATTTATGATATATGATTATATAATACCATTCCTGTGACAAATCATTAAAATAGAGCAGTGTTATCAAACCTGAGTAAAAGCACATCATTCTTTAAGTTCAATAATTCATTTCAGCAATATAAATAAACTATTTAGGTAAAGAAATTCTATACTGTCAATGTCTGAATACAGATGCACCTGCGATATACATGTATAAATATAACTTACGATTTACAACACAGCTGCATTTGAATTACATGTATTCCACAACTTTTACATAAACATATATTATAATATGAGAGCAGTAAGAATATTCACTGGTTTGCATTCATGGGCTTTTTCTGAAGAACACAGTTCCAGAGGTACCATATTCTTGCAGGACAACTAGATATATCATTATCAGCCAGATAACTTTACATGGAATGAAATCCAATACCCTGAAAAGAAAATACAAACACTACTTAGAAAAATGTGAATGGAGCAGTATTAATACAATGTGTAAAACAAAAATTATCTAGAATATTTTTTTTATATCTACACAACTTGAAGCAGATCTTACTATAGATAAGGGATACATAATTTTTGTATTTACGAAATAGATGCGAATAAATCAGAATTTGCGAATATGAGCAAATAAATGCAATAATTATTTTTTTACTATTGATCGGCAAAAACTCGCTGATAAGACTTTTTTGGCGAAACTATGTAATAATTATTCAAAGTAATAAATTACTTTGAATAATTATTACCTAATAAGTTATTAAAAGTAATAATTTATTAACATAATTGCTTAACTAAGACCACCCGTAGTCTTTAATTGAGAAATCTCACGCTCCTTCAAATTTGCTCAAAATTTCACCCAGATAGTTTTCCGTACCGGAGTTGAACCTAAAAATTTAACAGTAAAAATCAACCATCAAGTTTTGTGGAATAATTTAGTGGATTTTAGATGTCTCTTAAGCACCAAAGTCAAGGGTATTTCAGATACTTACAGTATTCAACCAAGATACTTCTGTTGATGTTATACAGATTTTAATTGTAACAAAATGCTGCTACCTTAACTTTGCAAAGGCAGCTATACAAAGCTTCTATAGTTCCGTTAACAGAGTAGATGCTGAGATATTTTAGTATGTACAACATAGTAATTATTGACAGAAGGCAAAGATTTACAGAACATAATGTGGAGACTACTACAATGTTAGCTTTTAACTAAGAATTTTGATACGTACCTCGATCCAAGTAAGTAAAATTGTAAATGTTTTTTATTAAATACAAAAATTGTTAATTTATATTTCTTTTTTATGAATAAATACGAAATTTTATGCATTTTTTTTTTGTTATGAAATTTCGATATTTTTTATGCAAAATGTACGTATCCCTAGAAATAATTTATGATATACAAGACTATTTTTCAAAAAGAGAATTCTTGTTAATTAAATTTATTATAAGACAATTTTGAAAACTGAAGAAATAACAGTAATCTTTACTTTCCAATATCATAACTTTTTTAAACCATGAGAGAAAAATTAAACTATGAATATTCAAAACTTACCAAAGAAATGGAAGATAATTTCACACTGGAGAACTACGGGCACTAGAGCTGCGTGAAGAAAAGCTATCTCGCCTTCTTCGATACCTTGAACTTTCACTACTGCCTACAAAAATAAAAAAATTTTTATCATTCAAGACACTTTATTGAATAATGACATGCAATATTTTTATAATACATCATCAATGACAGTACATTACCATATTCAAAAACTCAAAACTTGGACTCACATGCACTGTTTATTGAATTAAAAGTTCAAATATTCCATTAACTTGGAAATAGGATTAGTGATATTGTTCTTGTATGAATACAGTATTTTAAACATCACTATTGAAATATATAAATTTTCTTGCACATTTTTAAACTTTGTAATAATTTACAAAAGACAAATTTTCATTTCACATAAATTTCAGAAATTAAAGTGAAACAACAAAGAGCAAATTAGATGACCTAGGTTAAATACAGCTATAATTGCTGCATCAAGTACCAAGTAAAATTTCAGTATTACAATGCCTGAAAGTAAAATTTTGAGTTTTTCATTTGTTGAAGTAAACTGAAGAACAAAAGCAGGGGTGAAGGCATTCTATAATCTACAGATTCATGTAAAACTATTAAAAAATTCATCCTTGAAAAAAATTCCTTTCATTAATTTTTAGATCTGAATTTTGTAAATAATCGATATTTTTCCTACCTTTATGAAGGAAATAAATCAAGAAATCTTTAAAACTTGTTAAATTAAAATTTAATATTGCAAGTTGCTTTTTAATGGTGCAAGTTTTTCAATTTCAGAAAATATTAGAATATTGTAAAATAATGAGAAGTATGGTTAAAATGTTAATGGAAAAGTATGCAATACATGTACTACACATATAAAACAGAACGGATAGATTTTCATATGTGATTAACAGAATTTATGCAGCTGTTTTGCAAAATATACACACCAGATGAGAATACCTTTGAATACTCACATAGTATCTCCTCTTTTTACAATTATACACCTATACCTCGCTATACGGCTACTCTTTATACAGCATTTCATTATAACAGCCTTTTATAACTTGGCCACAACAGCGGAAAGTGATGATGACAGCATATTATAACTTAGTGATTCTTCATGTTAATGTTCATCATCACATTAAAAGAGTTTTTAAACATTTTATTTCATGTTTTTTATTATATGTATATGATTTCTTTTGTTTTTGGTTTATATGCTTATTTTTTGAATTTATTTATTATTACATTGATTTGTACTTTTATTGTTATGTAAACATTTTTATAGGAAATAAAAATAAAATGCTTTATGAACTAAACTATATTATTTATAAAAAATTTAAACAAATCCAATTAAATTTGTATGGGTTTGTATCAAAATAATTGATTTGTTGTATGGCTTTTCGCTTTACAGCCATATGCTCATGGCTGCCAGCTGTTCGCTTTACAGACAACTTTTTTGGAACGTATCTAGGACGTAAAGCGAGGTATGGGTGTACAAGATAATTCATAAAAAATAAATAAATTCATGAAAATAAAAAATTTCCTTACTCGACAATGTAGGGCCATGAACTTCCACTTTCACCTTAGTTGTTGCTGTGACTCTTGTTGTAACTGCAGTTTGAGTAGTTACGGAAGGATGACCACCACATGTTGTACTGGTATTTGTAGTTGTTGTAGTGGAGACATTTTCCCCACTAGGTGTATTACACTTTGACCGACCTTCAGACTGGCTGTCACTACCACTCTAGAATAAGTCAAATATTTCAATAAATTAAAGTTTAATGAGTTAAATACCAGTATCAAGTTTGACAAAACTGTTACTGGTACTTGAGAATTAATTTAATATTTCAGAAAAGTAAAATGAAACAAAGGGAGAATTATTTTGAACAGCATATGAAAAATAATTTTCTTCTATATGTGAAAAACTAAATATTCAGAAAACCAAGGGGATATTACATCCTATTGCAACTAGAATTACCAGTATTTTCCCCTTAACCCTTCAGCATGCATGCCCGTGTACAAAGTGCAACATTTTTGTAATTTTGAATGGTTTGTTTTTACATGTCAGGTTTGAATGTTCTAAGCAGTTTCTATTTATAGCTACACCTTTTCTAATGAAGGTCTGATTTTCTGACCCTTGTATTCTTTTCCATTCATTGTTAGTCGTGATTTAACCATGGTAAATAAGGGATTATACTGGATTACAATATGACAAAAGCAGGAGTTGATGTAGTCGATCAAATAAGCAGGTATTACAAGGAATCCCGCATATCACAAAGATGGACTCCCTCATTGTTTTTTTTAGGTTTTTAGACATAATAGGAATCAATTCGCAAGTTGTCCTTAGATCCAATAAACCATTAACAGTAACAGTTTTGAAATAAGGAGATTGTATCTGCAATCTTTGGCCTTTAATTATAAATATATCTCAATATTATCAACATTTTATATCTTTTCATAAGACGCAGATTATTTTCAATTTGAAAAAAAAAAAGTTTATTATAAAAAGGAATAATCAACGTTGAAAGAGATGTTGCAATTTGAGCCACATGCGCCTGCTGGTGTTCCAAAAATTGGCATGCCCACTGAAGGGTTAAGCATTTTTATTAATAGGTGATGTCTTAAAAAATTTTAATATTGATATGTAATTAACCCAAGAAATAAAATGTACAGCATTCAAATACAGCAACTAAGGATGTGAAAGTCCTCCAGAATTTTTGTTCTTTTGAATCACAACTTAAGTACAGTGACATTGAGAGGACTGTAGAAATGACTGTAACAAGTTTCTCCCCAAAAGAAAAAATAATAGTGCATTATAGAAAGGAAAATGCATACCTCTGGAGCACTAGTCGTAGTATTTACAGTTGTAGCCCCATTGGAAGTATTTGTAATTGTTGTTGTTTCTACTACCACTTCTGGTTGCACTACAATTTCATGAGAAGAATGGCATGAACTAGATTCTTCTGTGATTGTTGACAAAGATATTTCGGATGGCATTCTTGGGTACATTCTTCTATTAAAGGGCCGAGCATGCCGAACTCTATGCCTGATAGGGGATGGTTCAGGAGATGGTGTTGCAATCCTATCTGGATCTTCCTTAGGACGAACCTACAAAGAAAAAAAGATTAGAAATTAAATACTAAAATAATACGTATCAGTGCACAAACTTATTGATTTCTATTAAGGAAAAATATTATTTTAAGTTAAATGTCAGTGACAATAGCTCTTTGTGTGCCATGCTTTTAAAATTCTCATTTTTTTCTTTATAAAAATACATTCTTTAAGAGTTCTTCATTCATGATTATGATCATACAATTTTAGTTGAATCATATGTCCAAGTATTATCCTATTTTTAGAGAGAAATATTTCATAATATATATTGTATATTT